>JACJUM010003085.1:1073235-1429491 GCA_020976665.1 Heortia vitessoides
TCGAGAAAAGGATGGTACGGCCGTGACGCTTTTTTGCTCGACTTGGTAGGGGCACTGCCGTGCCCCCAGATGTGATAATAGTTATATAGTGTTAAATATATGTACTTAAGTAGTATATTTGTTCCTCCTCCTCCTTCTCCTCCCCTGTTCCTCTGTTGTCTGATGCCCGTAACACAAGCAGTGTAACAGACATTAAGCGACTTATTACGGAATCAGGGAAATGTATGTGACATTGTGGTAATTTATTTATATAAGTAAATAATAAATAAATTCAATCAACATCTTATGCAGACGTCGTACACAATTTGGAACCGACTTCTCATAACGTTTTGCTTTGTAAAAAAATATGTTTATTTTCTTAAAATTGTACCAAAATCAATTTATTATAATAATCATATTACAGTCAATTATAAAGATACGATACTCATAGATGCGATTATTAAAAAAAAAGTAAATATGATTAAAGTTTTTACGTTTTGTAGTTATAAATACGCTTTATATTTGAACATCTCTTTTGAACCCAAAAAAGAAATCTGTCTTGCGAGTGAACTATACATGTACCAATATCCAATATGATTACCTTTGCGTTATTTCAAAGATTTATTTTGCGAATGTAAATTGATAAGGAAATGAATTGTAAGCGAGACAGGAAGCATCCGAACGAACGTCTGAAAGAGACAACTCGCGTGACTCAGTCTTAAACCAGTTTAATTGAACTTGGTGTGTTTCTTTTAAATCAGTGTGTACTTCGGATCCGTGTCTAAAGACTAGTATTTCTTATTAACATACATTCTAGTGAAACAATCCGAACAAATGTTACGATGTATTATTTGTTTCAATAAGGATTGACATATCTAATGTGACGTCAGGGTTGATTCTATTTTCTTCTTTTTAACTTATAAATGTTATAGCGTAGAATTAAGTAGCCTTTATAGCCTATTTTTTATTATTTGGGTGTAAATTAAAAAATGGATTGACAGTTGTTTTCTATGAACACCTGCAATCAAACTCTCTTTTTTGTAATTGACAATAGTAATAGTAAATTCACACATTGACCTGAATGCGAGATAATGGGCAAAATGTCCTCGTTTCCTGGTGAGTTCTATGTCTAGCAGTAGACTTTCAATGGCTGTAATAATGTTGATAATAATGACATATATACAACAACCATACACAGAACAAACACAAATATCAACATCATATATATATTGGGTGAGAATCGAGCCCAAGATCTTTGGTATACACTTCAATTTACTAGAAAGGAACCTGAAAGAAGAACTGGTGATGTGTATTTACTGTAAAGTTATTAATATTCATCATATCAGCCGTTGGGAGTCCACTGTTGGGACTCACACATTGGGAGATTCACAGATTGAGAATCACACACATTGGCCTCCACAAGAAAAAAGGAATTTTGCACATAATTGCAATCGCTGCTTTTGTGACAGGGGTTATTATGCCATTCCCTCCTTATGTAGTTGACCTACACTGTTTCGGTTGGATATACCGCCATCTGTTGATCCCGGAACCTCAGTCGCCTCTTACGACACCTTGTATAGGGGGAGGCACAAATCTATATCTAGCCGGTATCCCAAGATCAACGCTATTCATACATATTTAACTAATGAACAATTCAAAGGGACCCTTATTACTAAGTATTACGTTAACATAAAATATATGAGCCTGCCTAAATATAAAAGCCTCCGATACCCCTAAAGATAAGGTATGCTCTTTATAGTATAAGCCCCATGAGATGAGGCCCCTTTGTCGTGTTATAGATTTCCCATAACAAACCCCATAAGAGGTCCCATCGATCGTCAAGTGTTTTACGACGACACAGATAAAAACAAAGAGTTTTAACATTACATGTTTGATTGTGTAAGCTTGATACTTTTTGATTGATACCATTATTTATATTTTTGTGCGTTTGATGTGTTTTTATATATACTCTTTGTATGATATCATATGATAGCTAAGCATGTTGATTATTTTCTTTAGCTTGAATGTTGCTGTCGTATTTTGCCGCTTTAATGGTGGAAGGGCGAAAATGCCTTTGAAATAGTTTAAAATTACTGATTTTTTCTTTGTTTATTTGTTCTTGCGCCTGACCAAAAAACAAATAATGACTTTAACCATATACGTGCTTGAATAAAAATGCCATTAATGAATTAATCCAAGTGTATTCCAATCTGCACAACATTGCTTTAATTTTTTTTTTCTGTCATGTGTTTGAAATACTTAATTATTATAATTCTTTTAATTTTTATTCTCGTTCTGTCTGTTTATTCATTATCATTCAGCATAATACAATACTTTTATGTTATCTATCTATGTTAATATTATTTTGTATCATTGTATTACGTTCAACAACGTACCTATATTAGTTCAGTTAACACGACATTCATTAACTGTTAGGCAGTACGAAGATCGCCGGGTCATCTAGTATTTATATAAAATACAATTATTATAGAAAATTTGTGTACATCAGATTGGTAGGTGTGCATGCAATCAACGACTTGCGTTGAGCTTGCTGCTTCCTATCCTTGACGAGTCAGCGTTGTCGTTTATTCATCCAATGCGTTCGTCCCAAAGCTTGTGGCATTTAGAATGTGCATTAGTGCTTGTTTTTTTTACTAAACCAGCTCGAAAACGATCATAAAGTTTGCGTTATATTCAGCATAACTGCAGCCTTTAGACACTCGTAATAACAGAAAGATGACACTACGAGTAGCTCGTTGCCAACCTTGTGACTGAAAAACACTAATTTCTCTCCCTTTCTCACCCTTTAAACCACGCACTAATGCCAGCACTGGTATTTGGCGGTAGAAATAGGTGAAACTCTTTAGGATTTTTGTTCTTGTAGTTTTAACTCTATGTGGCTTAAAATAATCTTATATCCATTTACGATTTGATTGAAGAATCGGTGATGTCAAAATCATTATCATATCGGTCATTGGAAGTCCATTGTTGGACATAGATTTCCCAGGACAAGGGAAAATTTGGCGATAATTTATCGCGCTGGGCAAGCGTGTTGTCAATTGCCGAGCGTGATTTCGCAACGGCAATCGCTTCCGGTACTTAAGTCGACAGTCTGGTACTATTAAGACACCACACGGTCAAAATATGGAAACTACAAAAAAGCTTCGCGCAAATAATTATCAAGACAGGAAGTTTTACCAAAACCAACTTGCTTGCGGTCTAAGTTACAGGAAATTACAGGCAACCGATAGCTACGTATGATATCCCTTCATAAGCCATCTAAGTTCCATTACTGTAAAGTTTTCAAGCGAATAAACAACCTTATAGCATCAAATACAGGCAAATAGGGAAGACATCTCCAATCCCGAGAGACGGTGGGCCTCCCGTTTTTCATTATATGGTTTGTCGAATTTGTTTATGGGGCCTCCTAAGATCAGCCCGATCGACCTCCTGGGACGTTTGACCCTTGTAAATATGATATTCGGGCATAAAACCGGTTGGTTGTTTTACAACGTTAAAGATATCGGCGTTGACTTTTCTGTTCACTGAACAGTTCCCAATGAAATTTTATGCGACGCTTTGGACGTATGAAGTTAACGGCTATATAAAGGTTATGGCTTTTGCGGTCAGACGCGGTTTCATTTATCAGGTTAAATATTAGAGTAGCGAGATAATTGGGTATTTTATTTTAAATAATGATAATTAAAATAAATAATTGAACAACATATTATATTTTGACGAACCCGATGGTGCAGATGGTAGTGATCCTGTCTTGTCCGCCAAAGGTCGTGGGCTCGATTCCTACCCAGAACAAATATTTATATGATGATATTTATGTTTGTTCTTTGTCTCTGTGTTAAATGTTTGGGCAGTATATTTGTGATTCCTCTGTTGTCTGATGTCCGTAACAAGTGATTTAAGCAACTTTTTACGGAATCAGATCACAGTATGAGATGTTGTGTGAATTTATTATTGACGAGACTTGAAATAAGTCACCTAAAACGCTTGTGTTACACACATCAGATAATACACATTTAACTTTTTTTAAACTTTTGATGCTAAGAACTTTTGTTATATTGACCAGACTTCGAGGTAGGTAGCTTAGAGCGTTTGTGTTGTTAAAATTTAAATGATTTGTCAAAACAATTCGCCGTGAGGTACCGCCAGAGTAGAATAGTATCCCCCTGTACCAGGTATCGTAAGAGACTGCACACAATAGGCCAGTTCCCGTGAGTGAAATTTTACAATCAACAAACAACGGTGTTGTGACGTAATCTATTTGTCATCATCATCATATCAGCCATTGGAAGTCCACTGCTGGATGTTGGCCTCCCAAAGAAAAGAGGAATTTTGCCCATAATTACTACGTGTATGGCGCAAGCGTGGTGGCACAATTTTCGCGATGGGATTGCTGCAGCCCATCCCCACCCTGTGTATTTAAGCTACACTGTTTCGGATGGATATCGGTTCTGGTACTTTAGTTACCTCTTACCTGGTACAGGGGAGTACTATTCTACTCTGGCGGTACCTCACGGCAATTTGTTCTGTTTGTATATCAATTTATTTTATTATTCTTTATGGTATTTATTCGGACAGCCAATAAGGTCTTACACATGAAAACCTAAAGAAATACAAGGAGGGTGGTGTACATTTATTGGCGTTACCTTAATTATAGATTTTCACGGAAAACTTACAAATATCAAGTTGGAGGTATTTTGTTTATCATTAAGAAATATAGTTAGTCTTAACCAGTTACTTTTTGGTATTTTTCTAAATCATCATATCATCACAATAGTAGTTGCAGAACGTCCAGTGCTAGACATAAACCTCCCGAGAAAGGAGGAATTTTGCCCATAATTGCCGCGCTTTGCAGGCGTGGTGGCAATCGCAGAGCGACGCTTCGTACCGAGAATGCTGCTGCCCAAATGGGTAAACACGAAATCCGCCCTTTAACATTTGATCTACACTGTTTGGAGTGGATCGCCATCTTTCGTTTCCGGTATCTCTCAATTTGTAAATATCTCTAAATATGTTCTCACTATTACACTGTATGATAAGTTTACTAGCTTTCCACCCGCGGCTCTGTCCGAAAAGTCTGTACTTTATATCTCACTAGCGACGTGCCCCGACTTCGCACGAGTGCAATGAGGATATCAGCTAACGTTTGCAATGTAAGCACAAATGAATGTGTTTATTTACGACATCACATTAGAAACCTCTAAAATTATCAGTGTTTCTCTACCATATTATGCATGTACCATACATATAAACCTTCCTCTTGAATAACTCTATCTATTAAAAAAATACACATCAAAATCCGTTGCGTTGTTTTAAAGGTCAAAAAATACATAGAGACAGACAGAAACTTTGTTTTATAATATGTAGTAATAATACCTCACACAATTATTGTTTTTATTTACATGTTATCTATATACTGTTTGGTGTACAATAAAGGGTTTATTTCTTTTAACCGATCTTATTGGAAATAATTGATGATAAGGTAGACTTTATGTATAAACTCGTCTGCATATGTATATTATTCTTACCTAAATAGGTAAGAATAAGATATGGTGAGTGAGTGTACTGGGTAATGTGAGATATCCTTGTAATACTACAAGCGTCTATAGGCTGCTGTGACGCTTACTACTATTTGGACTGTACGCCTGTTGGTCGACCTAGTCTAACAAAAGAGGGCCTATTTCCTGCAGCAAACATCCAATAGCTGATAAAGGATAAACTTAAGATCCTATAAATACCCGAGTCACCGTTACAGAATCACGATTCAACTAAAAAAATCTAGTTTAGTTAAGCTATTGAATGTTGAAAAGTTTGGTTGAGTCTGCGATATCTCTAATTTCAAAGACTCTACTTTTGTCAAATACTACGTACTATACTGTTTACCAACCAATTCCCTGTACTCTCCTGCATATTTGAACCCTACTTTCAACTAATCTACAATATTACCTTTTACTAAAAGTATGCAGCACACCCAAGAGGCTTGAGGTGGTAAAAGAGACTACCGTGCCTTGTCCATTTTGGACCGTTCACTTAAAAGTGTTTCAATCCAAAATGTACTTTATGTTAACGCGGTAGAGTTGGTTATCGTTTGTAGAGTCACATTTGGATTTACGTGAACATAAAAGTAGCATGAATTGTTTATAATGTTCTATTTTACTTCAAATAATAGTTTATTTCTGTGGAATTCTTAGTTGGAATCGAGTTTCGGTGTTGGAAGGGTCTTTCTGTCTATTGGTTAATACCAATGATTGTAGACTTAATACTTCTGACAGGGAGGCCCTGAATCTTGGGCTTGAACCTGGGGCCTGGACCCTGGAGTCTCAAAAAATAGTTTACAGTTTTGTATCACGTAGAATAAGAGATGGTTATAAATAAATAAACTAAATGTTTTATTGTGTACATACTTAATTAGTTATGTGACGGGAAAAGTTCGAGATCAGATGAACTGATAGATGGCGCTGTATCCATCCAAAACAGGGTATGCTATTCTGCAGCTGTTGAAATGATTATGATTTTTTTTATTTTGATATTTGTCGAGGCTTTTATCAATAAGGATATCGCAAACCTCATCTTATCCTAATTTGTTAATATTAAATGTTAATAAATTACATTTAATATTAACAAATTAGCTAGAGCTAAGTGTTTAGTTTACTTAAATTATATAATGTATAATATTTCCTTACATTTACATGTTGAATATCTATGTTTGTACCATGTATGCGTGTTGAATATATGTTTTCAGTATCATAGTTGGTGATTCCTCTGAGGTCTGATATTCGTAACACAACGTATAAGCAATTTTTCGTCGATGTCGTGGGAATTTATTAATTTTTTATCTATTTATTTAACTTTATTGCACAAAATGTTACAAAATGTACAAATGGCGGACTTAATGCCAGATGGCATTATCTCCCAGTCAACCATAAGATATTTATTTATTGCAGGTATATTTGTAGACTACTGTCATAGATGCTTAATATTTAGAATTAAATAAAATATTCCCTAGGCGGCTAGGAGCTATCAATGTACACAACATGTTTTATTTATTATAACTGCTTTTTTATATTAAACGGGACGTAAATATTGATAAAGAATACAATCAAAAAAGTTCCTTTCCTTTTTTGCTCTTTAGCCGATTATGATTTCAGATACTCAGATATTAGACTCACTTACCAATACTATTTACTCAACAAACAACTGAGCAGAGTTAACATTGTTAGGGATCCGGGTTTGTTATTTGACACAAAGCTCCAAACCTTATTTTGAAAACATCTTAAAAAGAGTAGCAGACCTTCAGGCTTCATTTTACAGGCTTCATTCATGTATTTGAAAATGCACTTAAATATCTATGTGACAATTTTTTCATGTAGTTTAAATATTACGAGAAATCACCTGAAGCTGAAAATAGTTTTTACTAGTTTCGATATCAGCGCCTACTTGTAGTTGCAATCGCATATTGTAAACCCTTCACTTTAATTGTAACGATGACACACGACGGACCCGATGGCGCAGATGGTAATGATCCTATCTTATGCGCCAAAAGTCGTGGGTTCGATCCCTACTCTGGACAAATATTTATATGATGATATTTGTGTTTGTTCTGAATCTGGATCTTAAAAATATGTATTTAAGTATTATATTTGAAATTACTCTATTATCTGATATCCGTAACATAAGTGCTTTAAGCGACTTACCACGGAGTCAAGTCAAATGTATGAATTTACCTTTATAAAAAACAATATGACTTCTCTGCATCATAATTTGGGTTACGAATAAATAAATCATATTTAGGTCAATTAGATATTTTAAATTACCGTTAAGCACACTTCTTATGTCATAGTTTAAAGTTCACAATTTATCGTAATTTTATGATTATAAAATAAAAGTTTATGTAATCCAACTGTGTTATATGTATAAGAGATAAATAACAAAAACACAAGACAAAACACTTCAGCATTCCCCGACTGTCTCACAAGCTGCAATCCAACGCAACAAGTTGCCCAAACGTGTTCAATTATTCTAGTTCTAATTAACATTACGTGTATTGACTCCCGATACAATACCCCCATAGATCCTTCCCCCCCCCCACTATTTAGTTGGCGGCGGATAGCCACAGGTGGCGCTGTATGCATTTAAATGGCATATTACAAAGTGGGCGGTGTGGAATGTCCTTCGGCTTGTGTTGTTGGGTATTAGTTGGACAATTGACTTTTCTTTGAACAAACTTAGTTGTGGCGTAGCTTGGAAAACAGTTAAGCAGATATTATTTAATAATTATTATTACATATCATAGTTGTTAACTAGCGACCCGCCCCGGCTTTGCACGGGTGTAATGAGGATAAAAATAGTTAGTTAGTTGTAGGTTATCAAATAGAGATAGTAGAATCTTTTTTGTAGAACTTTTTAAGGTGTATATATACAATACTGTAGTACATTATTTTGATTACAATTTTTTTGATTTTGCAAGGTAAGGGCAAAATATGTGTTTATTTACCAAAGCTGACTAGAAAAAATTTAAAATGTAGTGTTTCTACATACTTATATACATACATACATCACGCCAGTGTCCCATCTGGGTAGGTAGTGAGACTATGAATCCCTAATTCTCATACCTCTCTCGCTTCCCTTACTTGCATTGGCCCTTACAGACACGCTCGTTTATACTTAGTACTTTTGACCTAGCCCGTTTTTAATACCTCTTCTACCTGGTAAAAATATGATCGCCTAGGTCGTCCTATACCAACTATTCCATTCACTTCCGTTCTATATATATATTGTTTATTCTTTTATTTTAGGTTAAAATAAACTTATGCGTTGCTTCTGAAAACGAAGAAACGACAATTAAAGTCTATTCTTCCACCAATTATTCTTATTTATCTAACTTAATTAACAAATCACATTAATTTAATATGTACAATGCTATTTTTTCCATAACCTCTCAACTGACTATTGACCTCAGATTCTAGCGCTTGTCAGTTGTCAATGTCATTCAATGTCGTTCAAAAATTAAAGAAATATTATTTCTTTACATATATTTGTGCAGTAATTCTACTTGCATCCATCCTTTTTACATGTCCAAACCACCTCAACATACCTTTCTCTATTATTGTTACAACATCATCTTTTACAGTGTTTTTCTTCTATATAGTGCATGTATATAAACCACTCTATCAATTAGAAAAACCGCATTCAAATTCTGTTCCATAGTTTTAAAGATCTAAGCTTACGTAGAACTTGTTTATGTATTTTATGTCGATGTTTCGACTACATTAAGGTAACAATATCTGAGAGCGACAAAGATATTGTCTATAATAATATTATAAACGGGATGAATTGTCGCTTCCGATGGCGCCTGTCTTGTTTTGTGCGCCAGAGGTCGTGGGTTCGATCCCCACTCAGGAAAAATATTTATATATTGATATTTGTATTTGATCTGGTGTAAGAAACCTAGTTAAGGTGTTAAATAGATGTATTTAAGTATTATATTTGCAATTCTTCTGTTGTAGTGTCCGTAACACAAGTTCTTAAAGCGACTTATTACGGAATCAATTTGTATGATATATTGTAGGGTTTATTTATAAAGAGGAAATATTAGATTAATTAGTTTGGTTCATTTTAGCTTTAAATATACTCAATTTGAAATATATAATTTACCATTAAAAAGTTACATCACATCTTCATCGAGAAACATTGGTTGTATATTATTTCTTAAAATCAAAATATAAACACCTAAATTGAATGTAAAGTGGTACGATTTATATTATTGTGCGTTTGTTACAAATAAACTCAACAATTCCTAGATTATTTTCTAAAAATCTTGTATTAATAGAAAGTCACATTATCATCAAACAATATAAGCTATATTATATTCCTGTAGTGTGTTGGAAACTACGCAGGTAAAACCGGAGAGCCCTGCTAGTGTGCAATATACAACGCTTACACTCTATTGTAAAGTGGATAATCATCATACGAGCCATTTGAAGTCCACTGCTGGACATAGGCCCCTCTGAAAAACGGGGAATTTTCCTAATTTTGGACAAGGGTGTTGGTAATCGCAGAGCGCAGCTTTTGCGACGGGTATGCTGCTGCCCATTCCCACCCATGCTGCTCATTTGAGCTGCACTGTCTAGGATGGATGCATCTTAGTCGACTTTTACGACACCTGGTATAGGGAAAGGTACCATACTACTTTGCCAGAACCTCACCGCACAAATGGATTAACCACTTGAGCGTTTAAGTATCATTAATAATCAGAATGTATAAATATAAGAAAAAAATATATTTTACAATATGTTCTGTTTTATCATACAAATATTATTATTGATTTTTTGAATTATTATTTTTTATCATAATATGGCCGAAGCATTTGATTTTGAAATATAATCAAAGACGAATATTATATAGCAGCTGAGCCTCGTGATTCCATCCAAGTTGAATCGTAGAAATTCGATACCAACTCGGCACCCTCCCTTTAGCACTTAATGGATGATTTTTGAAAAAAAATTTACATGCATTCCATAACTTTTAATGAAGACCCTATATAAAAATCCTATAAAAAATTTCATTGAAAAACAGCAAAGTTTCATGCTAACTTTGCAACACCGTTTCTCTCCCTTCGAGGATGAATTTTTAAAATAATTTTATAGTCCTCCCCTACGTTATAAAAGGAACCCCTATGTAACATTTTAACCCTTATAGTTTACAGCTAAATAAATATATAGATAGTTATTAGTATTATAGTTTTATAAAAACATTGGATTTGGATTAAATATATCGTTATAAGAAGAAATTATACGTTCTAATCTTCCTAATTCATTAGTTTGTGGCATTACTGAAAATGGTTTACTTTTTGTATAAATAAATATTGAGGTATCTTTCTTCGATGGTTTCTTTGATATGAATTTTTTATTGGACAAGGTCGACAAACATGCAGTCTACATGATAGTAAGTGTCACCGTAGACTATAGACGCTTCTTATATCACAAGGATATCACTAGCGCGTTGCCAACATTGTGATTTGAAGATATTATGTCACATTAGCCAGCAATTTTGCTGCCGCTTTCACCCTTCAAATCGGAACACAATCCAGAACACAGCAATGTGTACACTCGTGTTTGTTGTTAGAAATAGGTAATAGAGAGGTATCAATGCAGAATATAGGTATCAATACACACGTCTATGTATGGGGTGAATTACTCATGTGAAATTCTTTTTTAAAATATTTCTATCATAATACTGAAGGGTTCATCTAACTTAAAATTTTATCTATATATCGAAAACAAAAGTAAAAAATGGAAGACTATGTATTTAAATAAATTTAGAAATTACTTTTAAATATCTCTAATTTTTTTTTAATTGTTAAAAATATTTGTGTTTGTTTAACATTTTGGATATATACGACTGATTTATGTGTGAGTAAGGTTTTTCTCTCCATTTTTTCTGTTTTTTTTTAATGTTACTAGATTTTCATGAACTAGGGAGTTTCTTAACAACATGAATATGGACAAATTTAAACATTTATAACATTACAAAATGACAGCATCATTTATAATTCATCAATTAAGATTTATATTAACAAATATGAACTTTCATATAATAAGAAATAAACAGTCGCACTAACTATACTTATACGATGGCAATGACTCTCAGTTGAAAAAATATATTTAAAAATCAATGTATTAACAAAGGGTTTACGACAATAAATTTAAATGTTGATTTTTTAGGAAAATAATGGTTTAAGAATGTGTGTGAGTTCGAGTGTTGCATGATATTGTTATAAAAATTGTTTAATATAATTAACATTATGACAGAATTGAGCTTCTCAGGAAAACACTCAGTATGTATTCCAGTTTCACCCTAGTGTTTATCGCAAAACCGTGAGGTACCGGCAGAGTAGGAAAGTACCTCTCTCTGTATCACGTGTTGTAAGAGGCGACTAAGGTTACTACAACCGACAGATGACAGTATACTCTTCAGGAACGGTTTAGTTCAAATGTACAGGGTAAGGATGGACAGCTTTAATGCATAAAGTGGGGATGGGCAGCAGCATACCTGTCGCAAAAGCTGCCCTCTGCAATTATGGGCAAAATTCCTCCTATCTTGGGGAGGCCTATGTCCAGTAGTGAACTTCTAAAGGCTGTTAGGATTTTGATGATTATTAAAAAAACCTGTATATACCTCACTCACGCACGCACTTTTTTATTCAGGTAACAGAATATAGAGCTAAACATTAAAAAAATCATTTTACCGTGCCCTGAATAAGAGAATACTTAAAACTTCAAAGAAACCAGAGGTTGTTAAAAATAGTAAGCCAATTCCAAGCGTACCGCATTATCCATCCCGCGAATTTCCTAATTTGCGATTATTCCCGCAAAGTTTTGTTTCATAAAAATTCAGGTGCCTCCCCATTTGGCCTTTTTATGCGTTCCTGATTAAAACTTGACTTTTTACGGGACCCTCCGAAATAGGCCCCCCGAGCAATGCGGCCTTCTAAATGAGGTTTTATTATACTTACATGTCCATGCTATCGTTGAAAGGAACCAACTTATAATGCTTTCAGTTTCGGCTCCAATATTGAAAGTGGTTGAATAGCGTAATGATCATCACCCGATTTTACTTGTGTACTTTATCATCATCAATATACCAGTCGTTTGATGTCCACTGATGGACATAGATCTCCCTAAGATAAAATTTTGCCGCCACATTTGGCTAACGCGGTTAGCCAAATGTGGCGGCAAGCGTAGATTTGCGACGTGAATGCTGCTGCCCTTCTTCGCTCACTACGCTGTATCGGATGGATATACCGCCACCTGTCGGCTCCTGGCTAGGGCACTAGCCATCTTTTATGACAACCAATACAAGGATAAGTACTATTTTACTTACAGTTGATCTAGTAACTTATGAGACCGTGACGTCGCCTTCCTAGCGAAACACAAAATTGGTCAGCGAACTATGAAGAGAGCAATGTTCAGTCTCGATGGAAACGAAGGTTATCACCCAGTCGACTAGCAATTTCAAATGACAATTGGCAAGGCACATAGTGCATTTGAGAACTGAAGGCCGTTTTCGCCGTAAGTATTGAAATTGAGACTTGATGCTCAGCTGAGTTAGCAGCTTCGTGCTGGATGTTAGACGCATTCTTAGATATCTCTTGAGAAGATCAATGAAGTTTGTCTGCGTTAATACTGCGTTACACTCTCACTACTATTTTTACTGTCAAACAGCAGTTTCCGCATTGTTATGATCCGGTTGGAAGGGTGAAAGAGGCAGTGAAACTATTGGTTTTTATGACATAATATCTTCAAGTCGGGTTAACAACGCACCAAAGACAGCCACAGTGACGTATTACGAACAACAAAAATATACAGAAATAATTATAAGTCGAAGTCCCCCCTTTTTTACGTTATGTTTCATTATCATCATAATCATCATACCAGTCATTGGAAGTCCCCTGCTGGACATAATCCTCTTTAAGTAAAGAGATTTTTTGCCCATAATTGCCGCGCTGGGCAAGCGTGTCGGCAATCGCAGAGCGCAGCCATCGCGACCTGGTTGCTGCTGCCCTTCCCCACTCTGTACATTTGTGCTGCACTTTATCCGATGGATATACCTCCATCTGTCGGTTCTGGTACCTTAGTCACCTCTTGCGATACCTGGTGCAGTAGGAGGTACTATTCTATTTTGCCGGTACCTCAAGTCACTGGCGTTATGTTTATAAAAGTTGAATCAAATCCTTTAAGTAATTACCAAATCTCTATCCTACATGAAATATGTTGATAATCGTTCTACAGTTTGTTCGTTCGCAGAGTCTGCTGTACCACGGCGGGTACGTTGGACTCCACATTCGATAATCTAAGTTTTCCCGCGCGATGTGGGTCAAGAGAAACTCGTGGGGAGCGTGCTAAAGGCACTCACATACTTGCGGTACAGTCGCTGTTGTTTGCGATTTTCGCGAAATTTAGTCTCGGAAACTGCACGCTGTTTTGAGCCTAATTCTTGTTACATTTTAAAGTTAATATCCAATAAACGCTTTTTTAATTTTTATTTATTACTCATATACTACAAGCATACCCGTAACGGAAGCTCCGTTTAGGGATTGCTACGAAATTCGATGCTACGATTGGGCGAAATTCCTTCTTTCCTTAAATGGCTGATATGATAAACCATTTTTATGCATAAAAAATTAATCATCATTACAATTGTAGTAGACATAAAACGTCTACTGCACATAGGCCTTCCAAAGTAAAGGTAATTGTAGAGCGTAATTTTACGACGCGAATATTGCTATCCATCTACGCCTTGTTTCATGTGAGCTGCGCAAAGAATGAATATACCGCCATGTGTCGGTAGTACTTCAGTTAATTCTTACTACTAATGGTACAGTGGAAGGTACTATTCTAAACTTCAACTACCCCACGGCAATATTGAATTTAATTAAGCATTAATTATCGCTTAATTTGATTTTTGCATTGTGTCTTTTGCTGACAAAATTAAATAGATGGCACTAGCAAGCCGTTGTCTTAAAGTTAGGTTAGAGCAATCAAATCCCAGGCAGTTTTATCATTAATGTAAACTTTAAGACTATTTTGGGGCCTGTAGGCAGATACACAATATCTTTAGCATGGAAAATGAGCTGGTGAACAAAACCCTAGTCTTTCAGTAAACTTGCTGCTACAAGAGATGTGGACCTGGAAATATGGGGTGAGAGCTTTAGATTCAGGTCTCATTCTTGGGAAGTTCTTCTTATCAGAATGCGCGAGCCAGCGACTGAACTTTTCGGCCAAAAAGTGCCAACTATAACAATGCGAACTTGTGTGGATGTCGTAACTCTCTCCTACTATACTCCATTGTCCAAACATTTTAAAAGCCTTTATTTTTAATGAGATTAATTATATACAATCATTAAAAATACATAAGGGCCTAAAAAAAGGGCTTATAATTTCCGCGCTGTGAAAACGTTTAAGTAATCGCAGAGCGATAACGCAAGGATATGTAAATTGTTCAGGGGCAATAGCGTAAGATTTAATGATAAGATTCCAAGTATCCCAATAATACCTACTATTAGGTGTTATTTGAACACGATATTGCCATCAGTTTTGTTACAGGTTCTTTTCTTGAATTGACTTAGTTATAAGACACGTCTGGTGCCATCAGATAAGTATAAAAGTAGTACACTTAATGACCTATTTGTTTAAGTAACTTTTCGAAACCTGGTTGACAGGGCCATCGGTCATTTGTGTAAAATTGTAATTAGCAAATCTGTACTAATTTATTTTGTTTTTTTGACGATTCAATAGTGCCCATAAGGAAGGAAAGATATTTTGTGGTTAAAACTCTTTGGGTCATATTGTGCTGGTATTTTTTAAAAGCGTGCGTATAGATATTATTGAGCAGTTTACTTAGAGATTAATAGATGGCGTTAGCATATTAAAAAATCTTGTATTAATTTCCATAACATCTCATACATTAACCTGTCTATGTAGTAAGCCGTTTAAAGCACTTGTGTAACGGACGTCAGACATCACAGGAATCACAAATATACTACTTAGATACATATATTTAACACCCAGACACAATACAAACATAAATATCATCATATAAATATTTGCTTAGGGTGCGAATCGAACTCACCCCCTATGACAGTCCTATTTAAATAAAGATGTATTTACTAGGTACTTTTGTAAATCAATTTCATAATCAAGGGATATTTGTTATAAGCCGTTATCAAGTCACCCGTCACCAGCCGCCCTAAGCACACATACTTCTGTCTACGAGCCGCCGCATTGTATCGCAATTTCGCCTTGTGCTGTTTAGACGTGTGTGTACTGTTTTGTGGGAGTGTTCTGACGTTGGCTTCATTAGATCATATTTGTTTGGTATTAAACCTTTTTGGGTGTAATATTATTGAACATTTAAGTGTTGACTATTCATAATAAAACTACGCTTTTTACATACATGCATACATCACGCCTGCGTCCTATCGGATGAGACAGATCTTGGCATACCTCTCTGGCATCCCTTACTCGCATTAGTCCTTTCATACACGCTCGTTTATTATTGGTAATTATGACCCGGCCCTTCTTTAATATCTCTTCTATCTGGTTAAAATATTTTCGCCTAAATCATCCTATAGCAACCTTTCCATTCACTTCCGCTCTATATATTTGTGCAGTGATTCTACTTTCATCCACCATGTAGAACATGTCCAAATCATTTCATTATTCTATTTTCTATTGTTGTCACAACATCATTGTATACAACATTGATCCATTATAACTTATTAAACTAGTCTTTTAACGGCTTAAAAATGCAGTTTATTTATTTTTTTTCATTTTGCTGACCGAAAAATGTAAGAAGCTAAATAAACTGCGTTGTAAAGCCGTTTTATAAAATACTAAAAGTTTATTCCAATAGTTTAGTACAATAGTAAATAGTTGGACTTGCCTTTACAGCAAAATTTTACTTGTGTTAGGCAGCATCGTGAAAGAAGTAGTTCTATTTTTGAGTAACTTTAATGTTCGCCTATGGAGCTTTAACCTAAAATATTTCATACTAGCTAACTTGACAGTCGTTGCTCTGTGATAGGTTTATGCCTATCATAAAAAAATATAGATACTGATACTATAAATTGTGATATTTTGCCATGAGGTACCAGGTACCACGTGTCGTAAGAGCCGACTAAGGTACCAGAACCGACAGATGGGGGTATTTCCATCTGAAATTGTGCAGCTCAAATGTACAATACGGGGATGGGCAGCATACACGTTGCGAAAGCTGCGCTCTGCGATTGCCAATACACTTGTCCAGCGCGATAATTATGGACAAAAATCCTCTTTTCTTGGGGAGTCCTATCTCTGGCTGTGGACTTTTAATAGCTGGTATGATGTTGTTGATGATGATGATGAAATTGAGAAATAAACTATCTTATCTCTGAATAAACTGTACACAGTGAGCAAACAACATTGAAATCGGTTTAGTTGTTCATCCCGAATAAACACAGCGAGACGTAATTTTTATAAATAAAGATAATGTTTAGTAATTTGTTCACTGTGTTATATGCAGTTAAAGTTGGTACATATTTTTTTTACAAATATAGAAGTATATAC
This sequence comes from Heortia vitessoides, assembly GCA_020976665.1. NCBI lineage: Eukaryota > Metazoa > Arthropoda > Insecta > Lepidoptera > Crambidae > Heortia > Heortia vitessoides. The sequence goes on from JACJUM010003085.1 coordinate 1,090,338, forward strand.
TATAAGATAGGATATCTTATGCGCTAAGGGTTGTGGATCCTTATCCAGGGCAAATATTTTTATGATGATATTTGTTCTGTCTGGGTATTAAATATGTATATATGTATTATAGGAAGGGAATGGACAGATACATTCCTGTCGTAAGCTACGCACTGCGATTGCCATCACACCTGCCCAGCGCGGTATGAGCATAATTCCCCGTTTCTTCAGGAATCCTATATGCATCTGTTGACGTTCATCGGCTGATACAATAAAAATGATAAATTTATAGGTATTCTATAAACAGATATAGAACAAACACACATTTTCATCACATAGATTTTTGTTCTGAAGGGGGATCGAACCTACGCCCAGTGCTGCATAAGATGCGTCAAAGTGGCCGTGACTACATCCGCGTGGAAACATGACTTTAGGTTTATAGTAGCTTTCCACAAATGAAGTCTGTAATACTGAAAGATTTTTCGAAATCGGACTAGCGGTTCCTGAGATTAGCGCGTTTCAACAAACAAACTAACTCCTCAGCTTTATAATATTAGTTAGATAAGAGTGATGACTAATAAGAAACTAGGAAAACGCTGTATATACCATTTTTGGCTTAGAACAGTCAATGTATGTATATATAATGTATGTATGTAGTAAAACAACAGATAGTTTCGGCTCCCCCATAGAATCATATAGAATCTATGTATTACTAATACATTATTTATGCACGCATTCACAATGCTCTGTATTTGAATAATAGCAATTTATGTATGTGATAACCATAACAATTCGTTCAATAGGCCCTGTATCAATTACGAACGCGTTGTATACGCAAGATGAAAGATAAACATACTGTATAATATGTTGGGCTGTTAGGGGTAGTTTTTATTTTCTAACATTTAGGACTATAATAATCAATACATATTAATACAATTGGAGAGTCTAATAAAGTAATTAGTAATTGTAAGTCACCTGAAGCACTTGTGTTATGGATGTCAGACAACAGAGGAATCACAAATATACTACATACAATACATACAGTTTACACCCAGATACAAAACAAACACAAATATCATCATATTAATATTTATCCTGAGTGGGAATTGAACCCACGACCCTTGGCGCACAAGATAGGATAACTACCAACTGCGCCATCAGGCTCGTGTCTGTTTGTAATATTAAAATAACATTTTTTTAATATATGCATGTGGTGTATACACATATAAACGGTACATATATAAGAAAATTATATTTCTTTTAATTTTGTGTTTGTCAGTCTGTTTGTTTGTTTGTTTGTTTGAGGTAATCCCTAAAACAGTTAGACTGATTTTGATGGAATTTTTACTGACATATAGCTAAAAAGTAATTTACTAAAATAACTTCATGTTAATCTTAAATGTAGATGTAGTAAAAACGAGCAATAATACAAGTTTTACGAGATTTCGTTGCGTGCGCTGCGTAAACGGTCGAAGTTATTCAAAAATAATGTAAAAACGCAGATGAAGTTGCGGGCACAGCTACCGAGTACCGCCGATTTACCGGTAGAGTGAAATCTCTCCCTCTACCAGGTGTCGAAAAAGGCGGCTAACCTATCAGAACCGACAGATGGCGATGTATTCGTCTGAAATGGTGTAAATTAAATGTATATAGTGGGGATTAGCAGTATTATCCTCGTCGCGGTAGCTGCGATCTGCGACTACCAACAACAAATTCCCCCCTTTTTGGGTAGGACTATGCTCAGCAGTGGACTTTTATTGGCTGATATGATGATGGTAAAATCTAATGTATGTATATTTTTGTTTCAGATTCATGTCATGTGCTGATTTCATGCGCTATGTTTTCTGACAAACGTAAGTACATAATAAAATATATTACACAGATATTTTTAGGTAGCACTTGTTTTTTAATTATATTATAACTCAATATTTTCCTATGAAATCAATCAATTGTTAGTGATATGACAAAATCGATTTCAAGTCGACAAATTAATTATTATAAATCCACATTCATCGAAGGAAGGTTTTTTTATATTATTTTATATAATATATTTTATACCTTTTATATTATGAATATTGGTCACTAGCTAGTGATATCTTTGTGATAACATTAGCGTCTATAGGCTGCGGTTACGTTTACCACCGTCCGAGCCGGAATGTTTTCGGACTTCATGATATAAAAAAAATAAGTATGAATTTGATATGTTAGTTTATGATCCCTCGGGTCATCAGGGTCGTCTGTATTATCTATAACAAACAGTGCCCGTAACTTCGTCCGCGTGGAATAGTGACTTTAGGGGTACAGGCCTTACTATATTTTTTTAAATCTACATTAAAAAATTAACTCTTGCAACTTTATAATATTAGATTTTGCATAATTATTGGAAATATTAATGTTATTATTGTTATTTTAAAAATAATTATTTAATTGACCATTTAAATATGTTTGCAATAAGACTACTAGAATACAGTATATTTCATAAAAGATATACATAGATTTGAATGATTCATTGACACCAAATCAAATAAAAAAATTAAATATTAGTACAATAGAAGACCAACCAGTACCAGGTGCGAGAATCGTCAACGGTCGTGCAGTGGAGAACCGCACAATTACAAAAAAAAGTCGGAATCCAATGTAGCGGGTAAACGTTCGAGTTAAGACAATTAGCGAAGTTACCAGGCATCAATTAACCGGCCGCATAATTTATTCATCGACATCCATCATCCGTGAGACGCGGTTATTTGTCCCCCGAGGCGGATCTGGTTAGACTTGCCGAAAGCGATTACAGAACTAGAGGTTCAGTTGGCGAGGGATCTCCCGGACTTTGTGTTTTAATGCGGAAATTAAACTTAAACTGCCGCCGGATTATAGCGGAAGAAACACTTATGCAGCCGGCTATAGTTCTGGTGTTGTTTTTGTTTTGTACTTGTCCCGGTAATGGCTGCTTGTGGTGCAGTCATTAATTAACAATAGGTATTTTTTATAATGTTCTAGTTCTGCCGCTTTGTTAGATTTCCAGGGTAGGCAGAGACTATGGATCTCCACTTGATACTATCTTGGCATACCTTTCTTGCTTCCCTGCTAATCCTTTCATACACGCTCGATTATTCTATTAATTATTATTATAATTCTAGTAATATTAATAATAAATTTATTCAAAAACCAGTTACATGCGGTTTTCAATTGAAACTATCAAGCCTGCGTTAGTAAAAAATTGTGCTACAGGCCTCAGACTTTCCAAACTATTGATATAGTACAATTACGTACAATAGTATCTCCCTCTGTACCAGGTATCTTAACAGGCGACTAAGGTACCACAATTGAAAGATGGCGGTATATTCATAGAAAACAGCACAGTCTAAATACTACAGGGTGGTGAACCCTTCTTCGTCGCAAAGCTGCGCTCTGCAATATGCTTTCATGCACCGAAGTTGGGGGCAAAGTTCCTCGTTTCTTGGGGAGGCCTATGTCCAACAGTGGGCTTTCTATAGCTGATATGATGATAACTTGTGTACACGACTGAAGTTTTCTGTCGGTGAAATTGTAAAATTGACAAATGTGATATAAAATGTCTGAAGGCAATAAACTCAATGAATGAGGCTTGAACAATAACAAAGTTTATAAATTAAACTCGCCGGTACCATCCGAGTAGAATAGTACCTTTTCCCGTACCAGGTGTTAGACGAGGCCACGGAGGTACCTGAGCCACTGGATAGAGTTTTACTATCCGGAACAGCTCAAATATAAAAGAGCAGGGATGAGCAGCAAAAGCGAAGTTGCACTTTGCGATTGCCATCGCGCCTGCCCAGCGTTGTGATTATGTCCCTCATTTTTGGGGAGTGTTATGTCCAGCTTCCAGTCCAGACGTTTTATGGCTGCTTTAATGATGATGATAGTTTAGAAACTACTCAATCGCCCTTTTTTCAATTTTTGTATCTGTAAAAGTTTTCACATATAAAGATGCTGTGTCGTTCGTTTATTAATTTATTAAGTATTTTTGTTAATAAGAAGAAAGAAGATACGAAAGAAAGAATAACATTTTCCATTCATCCAACAGTCAACTTTTCAAGTGTTATATACTCTTCGGAGAAACAGAACCTCTCGTATTAGTTTCGAAGTAAACTTTTAAATTACGGAAAAGTACTAAAGTTAACCCTGCTGATAGAGGGTGGGTGTGTCAGACCAAACATGACACCGGGTCGGGTGCGGTACGCCCAGTGTGTTGCTTCACAGCCACTTGCATTTTGTAGACAACTCTTTAAATTCCACGCAGTGTGTGTTGTGCATGAATGTCTGATCATCTCCACTGTTTTTGAGTGATAGCGATATTATGAAAGAAGGGTTTTATAGATCTCATTATGTCTTTTGATAGAATAAACTAGGCTTTTTGTTCTTTTTTTATGTTAATACCATACATTCTCAAACTTACATAAGCACTTAGTAAAAAGCGTTAAATTTCGAATTATAAATAGATACTTCTATTCTATTTAGGTATACATCAGTACAAGGTGTAGTCATCATTATCATATCATGTAAAATGTCTACTGCTAGACACAATCGTCTCTAAGAAAGGGGGATATTGCCCATAATTGCCGCGCTTGACAAGCATGGTGGCAATCGTAGAGCGTATCTTAATGGCGGAAATGCTGCCCATCCCCGCCCAGTTGCATTTGAGCTACATTTTTTGTATGGATATACCGCCATCTGTCGGTTCCGATATACAACTGATAGAAGCTGAAAATCTGAAAAAGCGTAACCTTTCTCTACATTAATTAGTATATTATATTAATGATATGCAGTATAACTGCACAAAGTTAATCATGCTACTAACTCAAACCCTAACATATAGAGCGGTTGTGGTATTCCCGGAGCCGATATTAAAACTGGCCACTTATTACACTTAATTTTCTTAGAACAGATTTATGGTATACTTATAGTTATTTTCAGTATTTTATTTATATAAAACAACGCGATAATAATTGTGTTTGCGCATTCGGTAATGTCTCTACTCTATTTTTTGCGCCAAGGGTCGTGGGCTTAATCCCCACCAGGACAAACTTTTATGTGATGAAGATTGCACTTTTTTTCTGTGTTTAGGTACTCAAAAAAATTATAATTTAAATATAAAAATATTTAAAATATTGTTTTTTTAATGTTTTGTTTAATATAAATACAGAAATAATTGAAATATCAAACAAATGACCGATGGCTCTGATGACCTGAAAGGAGTCATACTTTGAAACTAATTTGATGGCACAAAACGGGTACACAGGAGAAGAAAAGAACCTGCAAGATAACTGAAAACGGTCATTAAAATCCATTCTCGATCCATTCATCATTTTATTTTATTGAATAGCATTTATTCGAATACTGGAGGAGTGTTTCTATTTATTAAATTAAACTGGAGAATTTTATTTATTTATTGAACTTTATTGCACGAATTATTACAAAATGTACAAATGGCGGACTTAATGCCAGTTGGCATTATCTCTCAGTCAACCATTACACGAAACAGAAAAAAATAGTGGTGCAGACAATATATATATATACAAAATAGATAAATTTTACATACATATTTGTATAAATAAACGCAATAAATACTATGACATAAAAAAGGAAAAGGAATCCACGCCCGAACACAAAAAACACACATTACTAAGGAACCCCTGTGCACAATTTCAAGTTTCTAACCCTTATAGTTTAAGCCCTGCGTTGATATATCAGCCAGTCAGTTAGTCAGTCAGCGTTCTCCTTTTATTTATATAGATAGATATATATCTTCACAAACACCTGTGGTTATAAAATCAGAAAGATTGATGAGAATGGCTATAGAGCCACAATACACTCGGCTTCATACATTCCTTAAGTGTACCCAGTACCTAAATTATTTTGCGTTGGAGTAATTAGCTCCTCTCGGGATTTTCAGCTGGATGTATATGACTTTTCCTAATAATCTTCATTCTACACGTATAAACCCTTCGTGTATTCTAACATATTTGTGATGGGTATAATTAAGTATATCAGATCAGAAAAGCTACGATAAAACTATTTATGGGATAAAAGAGTAATGGTTCTCAATTTGCGAGTACTTCACTTTACTCGCGACCCAAGGAATCCTTTTTTTAATGGAATATCCGAAAAGTATTTCCTATCCTAAGAATTAGGCTCTTCACGCGCCAATTTCATAAAAAAAAAACAATTGATGACATGAGGATTGAAGACAGACTGATAAATCAGTATGAAGTATTTTGATCATTCACTGTTTAAGGCTATGCTTTATCGCATATGGAATGAACTTATTCGTAATTATAACAAATATTTTAACTATATTACTTTTTATATCAGATTTCTTATGAATCCTACGAATGAACCTGGTGATTAGTTTTTAAACACGTCAGGTGGGGGTAGACTATTTACTAAAAGTAGGCCAGAGATATATTTGTTCAAATGACTTTAATAATCTATTGAGGTCATCAGGGTCATCAGTAATTTTAATAATGTTGTAATTTGAAAAATTTATTTATAAAAAAAATTATTACATCATATCATTCTTCTGAATCGTCAAAAATAATTAATAAACAATTTTAATTCGGGAATATGTACAAAATGATGTATTATATTCATAATACTGATAACCCTGATGACCCCACGGTATCATAGACTTTTCTGTACAATGTAAAGATATAATTGGTCTACTTAAATAAAGATATTTTTGCGTTTGGGTTATGTTTTGAAAGTCCTATCAAAATCTATTTAAATGGCATAATTGCCCTTTTTGATCAAATGTATTAATCTTCTCTATTTATACTGGGAAGATATTTAACTGAGGTAGGCCTCACCAATATAGTACCTCATTCTCACCTAGTTCAACCACTAAAAAGCAGTGATAATTTACTTTTCATATATACTTTTAAACGAAAATCAGAAATAAAACAGTGTAACATGAGGAAGACCACTTACAAAGGATGTCTGCATTTGTATCTAACTCTAGTCTATTTCTACCACCAAATAGCAATGTTCACATTGTTGTCTGCCGGTTTCAAGAGGTTGTAAATTACTGGGTCAATGTGGCATTCATTCACATCTTTAGTTCACAAAGTTGCCGACACACTAGCGATATCATTGTGATGACATGAGCGTCTATTGGCTGTCACGTTTCTTATCAAGCGGAGCGTTTGTTGGTTTGATAAATCTTAGACTTGAGCCATTATAAAATAAAACCTTCTATAGAATGTAAGAAAATATTATCTTTGATGTTCAGAAAAGCTTTCAGCTCCTTAGCAACTAGTTTTTTTTATTTTATAAATGGATTTCACTAGAAACGAACGTTTTATGGTTCCGTACTCAAATGGTAAAAACGGGACCCTTTCACTAAGACTGCGCTGTCCGTTTGTTTGTCTATTACCAGGCTGTATCTCATGAATCGTGATAGCTAGACAGATTAAATGTTTGTTAAAGATAGTTTTGCGGATGATGTATTTCTGAGCCGTTATAACATCAAATAGTAAACACAGACAGCTCTCATACAAAAGATGCGATATTTTTGCACATTGATTAGGTCAATATTTATGATGCGTGTGTGCGAGTCCACCCTGCACATATGTGCAATTCTGTTGTTTCTTAGTCAAAAAAATGTTTTAAATTTTATATTCTTTATATATTTGTTGTATTATTTACAATTTTCTATGATCTTTTAATGTATTGTAATACACTAGCGATATCATTGTGATGACATGAGCGTCTATTGGCTGTCACGTTTTTCATCAAGCGAACTGAATGTTGGTTTGCTGAATCTTAGACTTGAAGTAATATACAACAATCCCTTCTATAGAATGTAAGAAAATATTATCTTTGATGTTCAGAAAAGCTTTTGGTCTCTTAGCAACTAGTTTTTTTATTTTATAAATGGATTTCACTAGAAGCGAACGTTTATATGGTTCCGTACCCAAATGTACGTTATTCGATATTTATGATGTTGTACTGTTGTATCTTAGTCAAAAAAGTTGTTGCAAATTTATATTCAACACAATAAAAATATTAATACTATAAAAAATTGAAAACAGTTTACACTGTTAAGTCATATATTTGTTGTAATATTTACAATATTCTTTGACCTTTTAATGTATAGTAAGAGCTGTCCCGATGTCCCGTGTAATTTATCGTAATATTTAGACACCGAAACAAATTATCTCAAAGGCTTTTATATTTTTAAACTAGCCTTGTCACGATGAAACAAACTTTAAATAATTCGTTATTAATACATTTACTTACCAATAATTTTCAGAAGGAAAATACTTGGAATTTAGTTTTAAACAATTAAGACAGAAAATTAAACGTCCAACTTTGAGTAATCAATTTAAACATTTTCTTGGCATCGATGAAATATTAATTGTATCAGAAAACGTCTGGTAATTAATATCGACAGTATTTTGCGATTTTTCTGTAAACTAATAACGCGAGAGAGAGGAGAGTGTGAAATACGAATGTAGATGACCTTTATCGAGGTTTACCTCAAATACTCAGTACGCTTGCCTAATCCGAAGAAAAGTTTTGATTGTTACACTGCCCTATGTCGGCAACTTTAATTGCTCAACAGATGTCCTGATTCAATCAAATGGATTAAACAACTATTAAAATAATAAATTACCACGAAAACAAATACAAAATTCCACCATAAAATGTTGTACCGCAACATGGAACAGACATGTCGCAATCAAGTCCCCATGTCGGCCTTTGCAGAAACGCCCGCGCGCACTCGACTGCGAATTCGCAAACATTTAGTCTCTCATTAGTTGTTTGCAGTGCCCATAAAAATTTCCTTCGGCGCGTGTTATTTTAAAACATAATATTTAACGTATCCGACTGACTGAGTAATGGAATCTTGTTAAGTTAAACGCGGCAAAAATTATATATTTCAATCCTTATTTTTGTGGGTTATGCCACTTCTTGTATTGAACTTCTACAACTCGCCATCATGATACTATTAAAGCCTTTTATATTGTCCACTTGATTATTGACGTGACCGCAGTTTTTAGACGCTCGTGTCATCACAAAGATATCACTAGCGTGTCGTCAACCCTGTGAACTCACTTACCCTTCAGACCGGAATACGGCTATTTTGCGGTATAATTAGTTAAGAGTAAGGTACCAATACAGACGAACTATGTAAAAAGTCTATCTCATGTAAAATGATCTTATGTTAGCTAATACGTGTCATCTATATAATGTAATATTACTTTTCAATCGTGTGCCACACATTTATTTATAATAAAACTAGTCTTTAAACGGCTTTAAAACGTGGTTTTACATTTCTTGTTCGACGTTTTCAAGATTGTCAAGCTTAAAAGCCGTTAACTACTATTTTTTGTTTTATTATGAGTAGTGAACGCGTAAATTAGAAAATATTACATGCAAATTTTATTCACATCTCATTTGAAATGCGTCTCATGCTTGTCTTATTTCTGGCTTAAATTCTCCCAGACGCCAATCCCTATCATGTAGCATTGTTCCCATAATAAAACATACACCTGTATTGGATATCCACCATTGTGCTCCAATCGGCCCATCGCCGATCGAGAGGCTGTTCTATGCCCAGCCATTGTCGCACATTTCCCGGTCATTGTACAAGCGCCCTCACCTTAAGAGCGGCCTTAAAGGTAGATAGGTTCTTATGAGCAGATAAAATTAAGACAGGATGTGTTGTAGACGTGTAGGAAAAGATTTGTCGGGCCCGATAGCGCAGATGATAGTAATCCTATCTTGTGCTCCGAAGGTCGTGGGTTCGAACCCCACCCGGGGCAAATATTTATATAATTAAATTTAGGTTTTAAATATGTGTATTTAAGTATTATACTTGTATTCCTCTGTTGTCTGACGTCGTTATACATTAGAACAACACATTAATTACATTTTTTATAGATATTATGTATATTTGTCTAAAATATGACGATAAACGTAGTTTATAGGGACATACTGCAGTAACTCTATGATTAAGACTATATAATAGTTCTATGATAAGGACTCTGCAGTGTATCTAGTGTATATCCAAATATATGTAAATAATAAATTGTGAGTTTTATCGCGGAAAGCGAAATCCAGGCGAATGAAGTCGCGGGCGGCTGCTAGTTGTTAAATATGTTATATGAAAATTCATTTACGATATAGGTGAATTTCAAATTTATTTCCTTTATTGTAAGTTTTCATAATATCAAAACACACAAATGAATGTCAATGTCAATCCACCATTGGATAACGTGATGCTCTCTGATGCGCCATCTATCGACTTCCGTTCAAAGCTTTTAAATTCAAATTCAATAAATGACATTATATATTACAAATATTTAAAAATCATTTTCTACATTTTAAATTTATTGTTAAGTATAAAATTATTTTGTTTAGAGAAAACAAAAAAAGGGAATCAGCCCATAATTGTCGCTTTGTGCAAGCCTCGCCCCAGAGCGCAGCTTCGGGACGGTAATACTGCTGCCCATCCCTACCCTGTTGCATCTGAACTACACTAGTTCGAGTGGATAAACCGCCATCTGTTGATTCCGGTATTTAGTCACATTTTACGACACCTTTTACCGTACATTTGGAGGAGAGAATACAAAGAAGAATGGTATTTTTTTCTCACAACTTTCTCTCTTTCAACAAATACAAATATTCATCGTATAAATGTTTATACTGGGTCAAGATCGAACCTACAACCTTCGTCACACAAGATCATTTTGAAAGATTCTTAAATTGTTTAAAATGTATCTAAATAAATCGATAATCAAAATCCAACTCTGTAGTAATACTGAACAAAGAGAATACCTGAATACAGAATCCATTAGCACAGGCTACAATTCTAATCTAGGTAGGTACCTGAGATTGATGCTAAAAGCAGACTAGACGTGAAATTAATGGTCTTGCCGACAAAAACAAGAGAGAGCATGTTAGAACAATCTGGCCCAGTGTTTATCTAAGAGAAAGAGGAAAATCAAGGGTGGTACCGCCTGTACTTTGCGAGCCTTCACGAATGTAAAGACGGGAAGAAACTTATCTAGTTTATAAAACTACGCGTTTCAATGCCTATTTTCTTATTAAAAAGTCTATTGTTGTAATATTTACTAGACTTACTCAGATTTTTTTTATCTGAAATAATTCAGATAATTAATGAATTCAAATAAATACTTCAGATTTTATACCGAAACATTTTTAGTAAAAAAAATATATGTAACGTATTATACCTAGCTATTATTAGCATGAATAACTGTATACTAAGTTATATTAGGTCTTAAACATACAGGTATATAGGTAATCATTGAAAATCGTTGCCGTGAGGTACCTGAAAGTAGCACTAAGGTGTCGTAAGAGGCGACTAAGGTACTAAGCCGACAGATGGTGGTACATCTATCTGGTCACATCACATATCACAAGGTGGGGGGTGGGCAGCAGCTTCCCCGTCGCGATAGATGCGCTCTGCGATTACCAATACGCTTGCCCAGCGCGGCAATTACAGCCAAAATTGTCCCGTTCTTGAGGAGGCCTATGTCTAGCAGTAGATTTCCAATGGCTGATATGGTGGTGATTAATAAAAATATACTTTCGTTAACTTTTTTTCATGAGTAGGGACCGAACTCACGACCTTTAGCACAACAATTTAACTTTTTAATTTTAACTTTTCTACAGTTATGTGTCCTCGTATGATCATAACATCAGTCCGTACTGCATACGTGTCCCCAAAATGACTGTAAAGATCTCAATCTATGGATATCTATTAAAACCTAATTAGCAATTTAAATCCTTAAGACTTAGTATTTATAATGGCAAAAACGACAAAGATTTTCTTAAAAATTTACCAGTTTTTACATTTACTTTTAAAATGCAATTACCACTGAATGTAAGTTAAAGCAAATTCCATGTTTGTGAGAAATTAAAATAAATATCCAGTTAGTTTTGTTGTCTAGCGACCAGCATGTTTTGTTGTCTAATTTTAGAGCAGCAAAAATACAGTGCAAGATGTGAGCACACAATGGAGTGAGTGTACTCCTTATATAACTCTTTTTCTTAAATGTTTATAGTATCATTTCGTATACTTCTTTCTACATCTTAACATGAAGTAGATTTCTTGCAAAGGTCGTCTGCACCTCACTCTCATCTATTTTTACCGCCACAGAGCAGTTTTCACATTACAGTGTCCCATTTTGAAGGGTGAGAGAGGCAGTGAAATTACCGGGTAATGTCACATTTACCCGGTAATTTTATCTTCGAGATGATCAAACGGATCGTATGCTTGTTTACTGACTTCATAACATTAAAAAAAATCTTCCTTCTTACAAGGTATATTATTGAGGATTTTCAAAATGAACCGCATTAATTGTTTCTCTAAAAGTACAAAGTAGATAATATTTTATTTAACACGGTAATTACAATATTCCAACAAATAATAATAACGCTAATTACTACTTTTTTTTCCCACAACATTTCATACATTGACCTGATTCCGTAATGAATCGCTTAAAGTACTTGTATGACATATATCAGACAACAGAGGAATCACAAATATACTACTTTAATATATATTGGTACTTTAGTCCGTCTCATGTACCACCTGGTACCTGACTGTAATAACACCTGGAACAAAGGCAGATTATATTAGAACCCTATTCTTAATTTCCTACGTAAAAAGTTTAGTCATAACCAAAAGAGATTTCTGAGGCTATCAAAGAGTTCTAGCTTGGAATGATTAAATATTTGAACATAACATCAGCCATATATAGTCCACTGTTGGATATAGGCCTCCCCATGAAAGGGGAGCTGCACTATTTAAGGCGGTTATACCGCCACATGTCCGTTCCGTATCTTAGTCGCCTCTTACAATACCTGGTACAGGAGAAGGTACTATTCAACTCTCCCGGTACCTCACGGCTAACTCACCTTTTTGTACAAATAATCAAAAAACTAAAATATGCAAAAGAAATTTCATTTAAGCTTTTTTTATTGCAATATTAGTTATTACACTTTTAATGAGAATTAGAAAAAGGAGAGACAAAAATATCTATTTTCTCAAATATTATTGCGTAATTATTTTAATATAAACTTTGTAATGAACTTTCCAAAGTTAAAATATGCTCAAGATTTATATTGTGAAGTTTTCGAACTGAAACTCATCTTTTGGAGATTCGAAACTAGTTAGTGTACAAAGTTATTAATCTTAAGTATAAATAGCAAATTTTAGATTTGATTATTAATGCCCTCATTGAGTTTTCTCAGTGATATTTTATTGAAACTGGGTTTAAAAGTTTATTATTAAATTTGGGTAGGTAGTTGAGGCGGGAAACTAAAACTATAATTTCAGGGTGTATTATAAGGTAGAGTGCCGGCTACCCTCTGTACCAGATATTGTTAGAGGCGATTGAGGTACCAGAACCGACAGATGGCGGTATATCCATCTAAAACAGCGTATTTCAAATGGGGCGGGAATAAGAAGCAGCATACGCTCTGCGATTGGCTTTTCTTTAGTTCGAAGTGAGAAAATGCCTCTTATTGAAGTGTAGATATTAACACTTAAATATAGGGTATTTTCTCACTCACCCATATCAGATATAGTAATACATACAATCTTTGTATTATATATTTATTTTCTTTATATATCATATTATGTATTTGTACTTTCTTAATTATTGTTGTCTTGTTTATTATTATTGTATGGCTTTGGTTTCTTTTCTGCTTTGCCTAATGGTTGACTAAATAATGACAATAGACGTAAAGTCCACCATGTGGACATGTAATTTTGATGTGCAAAAAGTTAAATAAATATATGGCTAGGTTAAATATAATCCCCACTCCTGAGCTATCAAATAGTTCTATTTGGTTATTGGTGTTTTTCGTCTCTCTTAATTATTTTTGACTTTAAGGCCTATAGTACACGGCGTATTTTAAACGTGCGTTTCAGAAACGCGCGTTTTCGGCGCCGTGGACGCTGCTTGTTGCGTACTAGGTACTAGTACATAAGGTACGTACTTAGGTTACTAGGTTGCGTTCGAATTGCGTTTGAAGCGCGTATACGCGCGTCATCTGCGCGTCGTCGGCGCGTTTAAAAACGCCGTGTACTATGGCCCTAAAGTTGAATTTAATAAAGGAGTCTTAGAAATGTCGCCTGCATTGGTACGTAATTCTCACATATTTTTACCCCTTTACTATTTTTATACTGGTTTAAATTGTAAACCAGGAAGTGAAATTACTAGGTAAAACAATATAATTTCTTCAGATAACAAAGCTTTGAGAAGGTAATTAATCTTTGTACTAGAATAAAGTGTCTATAGAGAATGGAGACTCGCAACTACCAACATGCGGGCCGTAAACTTGACAAAATCTATATATAAAAATGTTGTGTTACGTTTTTTGTCCGGGATGAACTCCTAAAATTCTTTTATATAATACCCATTTGAACCAAATTCTCAGTTTGCAGTTCGATCCAACTTGAAAGATTAGAGAGTTTTAATCTCAATTTTATTATATACCCGGATGAAGTCAGTCAGCTAGTAATATTATAAAAAAGACTTTAATTACTGAAAATAAAGTTCATATTTTATTGGACAAATTTTACAGATTACAAAAGGATTCTGATGTGTGATTCCTCGAAGTGTGAGAACCGCAAGCGACACGCTGACATATTTACACCGCGCGTGACGTCACACGTAATTTATCGCCTCCTCACCCCGCAAACCCTCCCCCCCATCTCACACGTCTCGCCTTATCATAACGCGATAAAGATTGAGGGAACCCGACGCGTTTTATTGTCGGAAAGGACTCATATTGTCCTCTTATTTATGGCCATTTCGGATTTGTTTTTGTGCGAGTTTCATAAAGACACTTCCTTAGTTTACTAATGATATGTTAGCAATATAGTTTAGGATAGTAAATGATTTAATATGGTACATTTGCGAGGTGCTATACCAGATGGAATTCCTCTGCCATTTATTTGTTAATTATATTCTTGACTTTGGTCGACAAACAAGCATACAGTCCGCGTGATAGAAATCGTCACTGTAGCCTATAGACAGACGCTTATAGACAAGGATATCACTAGCGCGTTGCCAACCTTGTGACTTAAAGATATTATAACACAGTGCCTAGTAATTTCACTGCCTCTTTCACTATTCAATCCGGAACACAGTTATGCGAATACTGTTATTTAGCGGTAGAAATAGATGAAAATGAGGTTCTAACGACGAGGATCATTGCATGAGGCCCACAGCATACTTTAACAATTTTGATGAGAACTCTTGTCGCTTTTCTACCGTGTGACACTAGCAAAGAGTCTACTCATAGAATAGGAAGAACCTGGCACAGAAGGAAGTACTTTCTTCTGTGCCAGGTGACGTAAAAAGCGACTGAGGCACCGAAACGACAGACGGCTGTATATCAGCTCAAATACAATGAGGTGGAGATGGGCAGCAGTATTCCCCTCGCAAAGATACGCTCCGCATAGTGGGCAGGCGTTGTGGCAATGCATACCCACCGCGGAAATTATAGGCAAATATCCCCCTTACTTGGGGAGGCCTATGTTCAATAGTATCTCAAGGTCTATCCACCTTGTGGGTGACAACCTACGCTAGAAGGTTACGACTCCATCGTCCATCGGTTTCGGATTTTCTTGCGCAAAGAGACTTCAAGATAATATATATATATATATATATATTTTTTTTTTATTTGAGGCCATCATCATCATCATAGCTATAACACGTCCACTGCTGGACATTAGTCTCCCCAATTAATCACCAATAAGACCGGCTGTATGCGGCTTGTGTCCAGCGCGATCCTGCAATTTTAGTCAGATCGTCTGTCCATCCTGCGGGTGGACGCCCTACGCTGCGCTTGCCGGTACGTGGTCTCCATTCCAGAACCTTGCGACTCCAACGGCTATCGGTGTTAGGCTATATTAAATAAATATTTCTTTAGCTAGTTACCGATGAAAATTGTTAATAAAATATTGAAATTTAAGCACTAGGCGAAAATTTAAATTGAATTCAATTTTGGAGATACATAATTTGAATTTAAAATTTTAGTTAAGCACTGCTAAATTATTTATTATTTAAAGTACGTTCTTATTTTGGCCAACGTGCGTGATGCAAACCAAATCTAAGCTTGTAATGCCTAAAATTTACGCGTTCCAAACTTATAATAAAATAAATTAACGGCTCTAAAACTCTGTGTACTTATCGTTTACAATTTTTACTTGACGTTTCAGTAACACTTATTTCTTTAGCGTGCTCTGAAGTCGTTAACAATCAACTATGTTGGACATTTATTTTTTCTACATGTATTGATTATCCAGTGCACCTGCACTAAGGATGTTGTCGCTAAAGCTTGTCCTGGACGTGGGGTCACGCGCCTTGGTAATGTTTGCGCGGAGCAGGTGTGCCGCGCTTTTCGCCACGTGCTCTGCAGACTTGATATTGACGATTTAATTTTAAACATAACAAGAGGAAGTACTACGTTTTAATGTGTTAAGCGATGCATAAATCCAGGACAAAAGAGCAACTCTTGTTTTCCGGTGCTCAGTAGATACAATCGTTAATTTCATTCTTGTGTATATTATTATCTGTAAATTTAAAGCGTGAAGTAATTCATTTATCAGCCATTGAAAGTCCTCTGTTGAACATAGACCTCCACAAGAAAGGTGGAACTTTGCGCAACTTTCGCGACGGAGATGTTGCTGTCGAGTCCCGCTCTGTGGTATTCGAATTACACTGTTGCAGATAGGTGGATACATATATCAGTTGGTATAGAGAAGGGTACTATTTTACTCTACCGGCAGCAGCATCTCGTACGAAAGCTGCGCTCTACGATTGCTAGCACGTTTGCCCGGCGCGGCAATTCTGGCGTCATCCCCCCTCTCTTTTGGAGGCCTACTTCCAGCAGTGGACTTCTAATGGCTGATATGATGATCAAAAACAAAATCAGTGTCGCAAACCAAAAATAAACGTATGGGCATTCGGTTGTATAAACGTGTGTGTAATAAAAAGTTGTGCTTGTTCTGTATCTGAGTGTTAAATATTTAATTTAGGATTTAAGATTACTACCTCAGAGTTTCAGATCAATTTATGAGTTTTTATTTACTTGTTTATTATTTTTGTAGCTTAGCAAACAAATCCCATACAATATGTGTTCTGTAATACTCACACAGACCAAGTCGCAGGCGACAACTACTGTGAAACTAGCTAAAGTAATATTTTCTCTACATGAGGCAGATATGTTATCGGCTTCATCGTGCGCTCTCTTGGGACACATTTAAAGCAGTGTTTACAGCCAAACATGTGTATGTAAATATCACAGAATGTACTTATGTTAGCTGCAAGGAGTAAACTTTATCTAATAATTCAGACATTTTATCTAACATCTCATACATTGAACTGATTACTTTATAAGTCGCTTAAAACACTCGTCTTACTGACATCAGATAACAAAGAAATCACAAATATACCGATTAAATACACATATTTAGCACCCAGACACAGAACAAACAAATATTGTCATATAAATATATGCCGTGGGTGGGGATCGAATCTAGGACCTTTGGCACATAAGACACAATCACTAACATTTGCACCATTGGGCCCTTTAATTACAAAGCAAAGAAATTTTATTGAAGTAATTTCGGAATAAGTGCTTGAGTTTATCACTTGAAATAATGGAAATATGGCTAATATTTTTTAATAATAGTATAACTATTAATTAATTATTAAGGTTTGAAAATTGGTTTCATAATTTATGAGTTGACCCGTTACAAACGAACACAAATATTAACGTTATTTACATTGTACTATTTTGGGTAGACATCAAATTTTCTTCAAATAATCTTAGCCGATGTACTCGGTGAAGATTTAGCTTTTGACGGTGAAAAAATATTTAATATCAGTCTCGTAGTTTTTGAAGAACAAGCAAGCAACAAAATCTTTCCGCTTTTAAATATTAGTATAGACATTTATACATACGGACGGCGCTGGTTTTTATTCCAGGACCAGAAGTAGTATGTGTCTTTTCCTTCCTTTATCGGAGGAGCCTTGAAAGTATGGCAGATAGACATACAAATATGCATACTTATGATACAGATATCATCATCTTCATAATCATACCAACCATTAAAAGTCCATAGACCTCTCCTAGAAAGTGGGTTTTTTGCCCATAATTGCCACGCTGGGCTAGCGTAGGCAGGTACGCTGCTGCCCATCCATGCACAGTGCATTTGAGCTGCGCTGTTCCGGATGGATATACCGCCATCTGTCCGTTCTGGTACCTTAGTCGCCTCTTACGTCACCTGATGCAGTGGGAGGTACTATTCTACTCTGCTGGTACCTCACGGCTTATGACACGGCTCATACAGATATGACTTGCTTTTAAAATATTAGAGTTAATAATATTTACAACACTAAGGCATTTAACGGCTTTAAAATGCGGTTTCTTTAACATTTTTGTTTGGCGTTTCATACCTAGCGACAACCGTTCTTAAGATTGAGACACAACACATATTGCCAATCTTGAGAACGGTTGTCGCATTTTGAAGCCGTTTGAACATCAGTTTTATTATCAATGTCAATAGCAAAGGTAATCGTGCGATTTTCCGTGCCATTAAAAACCAATACCAACTCGATGGATCAAAGATGGCTGCCAAAATTGTCGCCATTGTAACAATGCAGCTAAATTCTTTAGCCCCTCTGTCATGCGTCGGTCACGTCCGCGGCCGTGCTTGCGTTTCACGTGTGCACATGCAAGTATAATGCCAGTAGCTTTATGCTTGCATCGCATGTTTAGGAGTGGTGGTATTATGAATAAAAATATGATCTTACGTTATTTATTATTTGTGAATACACGCACAAATGTGTATTGGTCAAGACAATATTAATAAATGTCATAAGGTCTCTCTTTAATACATTTTGCGTAAAAGGTATCACGTTAATATTTTAATGAACAGGGTTGACTTTTTGTCAGTAATTAGAAAAAAAAATCGATTGAATTTTTCTCTATGGAATTGGCACATGTTTTCGCAGAGTTTAGCTGTCACGTAGCGATAAAGAATTCGTTCTGTAATAGCTGAAAATGAGTTATAAAGTAGAAACATCGCGGACAATGTTGTGGGCGGAAACCTAGTGTGTTCTTAAAAAAGCTGATATGTGTTGTCTTACGATTTTATATAATATGTATCTATAGAAGCAAGGTACCACAAACTCTTCCCTTAATATTTCTATATTAGTATTATTAATAGGAAGAAATATCAGATTGTTTCTTTGTTTGGTACCATTTAACGAAAAACCCACTTGACCAATTTAAATAATTCTTTCACGATTAGAAAGTTAACTTTTAACCAAGTAACATAGGTCATATTGTATTTTATAACAGCCAAATATAAACACATAAAATTGAATGAAACAAATCAAGATATATGTATTGTGCCCTTGTAATAAATTAACTCAAATTCTACAAGATTGATTTCAAAATCTCTTGTACTGGAAGCTACATTGTCGTCAAGCAATTTACGATATATGTTATCTATGAATTACGATTGTACAGAAACTACGCGGGTAAAGCCGCGGTGATCTGCTAGTAATACTTATAGTTAAAACTACTTTTAAAAGAGCTGGTATTTTTTATAAGTTTTTTTATTCAAAACTTTCCAATAAAATACTAGGCAGCATTTTAGGCTTACCGATATATAAATTTAAAAACTACGTAAAGAGTAAACTTATTTCTAAAGCATATTATAGTGTTAAAGATTATGTTAATGATAGAACTGCTTCGGATTTAATCGCTCTGACCTAGCTTAGCTTAGCCTACGTAGGGGTGCCATTAACACTATTTAGTATTTGATATAACCTTTATCACTACCAGATTTTCTTGTTGGTTCCTTTCTAGTGGCTCGTGGAATGAACCTGAATTAAACTTAGTTTTAAGAACTGTCTGGTGTCGGCAGACTATAAGGTAGGCCTTATTTAAATGATAGATGACTCTTAAGTTCCTGTCTGGTATTATGAATATACTACAATTTAGTACATCATATTTCTGAACGGAAAATCTTCTATTTATTATGTTAGACGATTAGAAAGTGTTTCTAATGAGTCTATTTGAACAAAGAATATTTTTATTTGAATTAATTTAATATTTATCCTACAGTTCCCGGAGTCGGAACGAGCTCTTTTCCTTGCAACCACAACGCTTATAATGTGAAAGCTCAACACAATTATTTAAAACTATTTTAATTTTGCATCCACTAACAAGTACACCGCACAGATACGAAACAGCGGCCATGTTTGACAATGTTCGTTAAATTATTCCACGTGGCAGGCAGCGCCCGGGGAGATCTATAGTATGCATGTGGGCAGACACGCAAGTTATAATGGAGTATCAAGTTTTCAAACGGTATCGTGTTATTGTTGTTGATGTAATTTGCAAATGGAAAATAGCGGGTGACCACATGAGGAAGATAAACGCATTGCTATCTCACTCTCTCATACTACCTCCAAATAGCAGTGTTCGTATTGTTGCGTCCCGGTCCCAGAAAGGCAGTGAAATTACACGGTTATGTGACATAATATTTTCAAGTCGCAAGGCAATGCGCTATTTATATCCTTGTGATATTACGAGCGTCTAAAGACTAGTAACGTAACGCTTATCGCGAGGACTGTGTGCTTGTTTGTCAACCAAATCTATTTGAAAAAAAAAGAAAAATAGCAGTTCCGGAATCATGAGAGTAAAAGTACTCTTTGGTTGACGGTATGAGGACTTCTTTTTTGGTGAAGAGGCTTTCTTGCCATTCATACGTGTATCATCATCATAATATCAGCTATTAAAAGCCCACTGTTATACACGGGCTGCCCCAATAAAGGGGGAATTTCGCCCATAATACGCACACGCGTAGCAAACGTGTGTTGGCAATCGCTGAGCGCAGTTTTCGCTTCACTGCTTTGGATGGATATACGGATATCTGTCAGTCTTGATACCTTAGTCGCCCCTTACGACACTTGATACAGGGGGAGGTACTATTCTATCACAAGTCATCTATACGTACGCTCAAATAAAATAATTATATTATTTCTTACTATATATTGCTCCTCTCTTCTTCTCTAAATTAATTATCTTACAAACCGCTTAGTGTTTAGATACCTCAGTTCATAGGATGTCGGTTCGGATTTAACAATATTGTGTGCAAAACCTTTCATGGTTCAGTCCGTTTGAATGGATGCGTTTCCTTTGCCAATTAGACGCAAGCAGTCCCTGCAGATTTCTAAAAGAGTTTGAAAGAGGGGGGGTTACTTTTCATTGTAGTTGTTAGTTATGTATCATTGGTTAAATTTTCTCCACCTTATATAAACGTCACCTATTAATAATATAATTACCTTTTTATTTTGTTTTGAAATCATCATCATTATACGAGCCATTAAAAATCTACCGCTGGACATAGGCCTCTCCAAGATAGGAGGTCTTTTGCCCACAGCTGCCCTGCTGCTGCCCATCCGGGCCTTATGCATTTGAGATGCACTGTTTCGGATGGATATACCGCCATCTGTCGTTTCTGGTACCTTAGTCGGCTCTTACGACACCTGGTGCAGAGAGAAGTGCTATTCTACTCTGCCAGTACCTCTTTGAAATCAGTTCAGCCGTTTGTAAGTTTATTAGTATCAAATGTACAAAAATACAAACTTTATTTATTTCGTCTATTTCAGGTAGCTGTCTCTTATTTTTGTTCGATGAACAAGTAGATCTTCAATGGTGTTTGATTTTTATCTTTTACTATTTACTCTATTTTTACTTAAACGTTTTTACTTAACGTATATTTTTGAAAAAATATTTACTTCATGACTTTCTACGAATAACTTTTATGCTGATTACATTCAAATAATTTCAAGAGCAAAGTTTCAGACTAACTTTGCACCCCCGTTTCACTCCTTTAGGGGGAGACTTATCAAACATTCATTTTTACTGCTTCCCTACGTTGTAAGAGATGGGGTACCTATGTAATATACCAAGTTTCTAACTCTTATAGCCCTGCGTTGATGTCAGTCAGTCAGTCAGTCAACCAATCAGTCAGTCAGTGAGCTTCTCCTTTCATACATACAGATTATTAGTATATATTACGTAGTATGTATAGCGCTATCAGTTTAACGTTGATGTTTGTACCCACATCGATTAAATAAGGCGTTGGATGTTAAAGGTTTACGGCGATTTTACGGAGGTAATAAAAGGGGTTTCATTTAAAAATGTAACCCGGCACTTTATAGGAGATGCCTTGTTGTCTGCCGTTCGCAAGATTAATACCTCCAATCGTAAATGTTGATGATGGCCATTTCTTAAATTAAAATCAAAGTCAAATATGTTTTTATTTAAATAAACCAATCCTCTGCACTTTCAGATCGTGAAAACATCAATACAAATCTATAAGTGTAAATTTGCTTATTACAATTTTACACAACCGACCGATGACCCTGATAACCTTATGGTGTTACAAGTGTCATTTGAACAATAGGTCATTGAGTGTCTTACTTTGATACTAGTGCGCCGGCACCAGGCGGGTCTTAGCGGGTTAATTACGCGGTTCACCAAAAAAGAACCTGCAAGAACTACTGATGGTGATGAGGGTTCCAATAATACCTACCATTAGGTATTAATGGAACCCATACTAGCATCGGTGCTAATTAACTGCTATTTGCGCATTAACTATTCCAATAAATATTGTAAATTTAAAAGAAACTTAGTTTATCACCTACTTAAGCTTATTCTACCCTACCAATTTTGTTGAAACTTTGATTAAATATCGTTGAAAATATGGAAAACGTTCGTACGTATCAAACGTACCAAAAAACGTACTTTTTCCGTGGGATTTTTTTTCTATAATAATTTATAAGATAATTTTAGTACTACAACTTACGAGAGGGAGACCTGATTCAAAGGTTGTCTGCATTAGTAACTTACTCTCACCTATTTTTAGCCGCTTAATAGCAGTGTTCCGGCTTGAAGTGTAAGAGAGGCAGTGAAATTACTGGGTAAATGTAACTTGATATCTCCAGTTCACAAGGTTGGCGTCACGCTAGTGATATCCTGCTAGGAGCATCTATACGCTGCGGCTTCATTTACGATCAAGCTGTCAAGTTAACTCATCATCATCATGATAACAGCCATTGGAAGTCAATGTTGGACGTAGGCCATCCCAAGAAAGGTATAATTTTGCCAGTAATTGCCGCGCTGGGCAAGCGTGTTGGCAATTGCAGCTTTCGCGATGGGGATACTGCTGCCTAACCCCACCTTCTGCATTGGAGCTACCCTGTTTCAAATGAATGTACCGCTATGTTTCTGCCGGTACCTCTCGGCTCAGGCTAGTTAATTTAAATTCAATCTACATATAGATATTTTATTACGTTTTAAAACGCTGCAACTTTCATCTATCAAACAAACACATTTTATTGTGCAAGCAACCTGTTCGCCATCTCTGTTTAATTTATATTAATGAGAGAGAAGACAATAAGTATATTGTCGGCTGTACTGAAACTTTGGATTTTCCGTCGGAGTAAATCAAAACTTTGCATCAAACATTATTTCTAACAATGAGGTCGAAACAAAGCTTCTTGCAATCGCGATATTTAATTAGTGTTCCTGTTGATGGTGCCTTATTTCCTAGGAGATACGGTCGGTTATACAAACATTTTAATTTTAAGGACAAAATAATTGATATAGTACTAAAATTTCTTTCGTCTGTACCAGGTGTCGTGAAAGGTGACTAAGGTACCGGGACCGACAGATGGCGGTATATCCCTCCAACACAGTGTAACTCAAACACACTGGGCGGGGCTGGGCAGCATCCCTATGGCAAAAGCTACGCTCTGTGATAGCTAACTTACCCAGCGTGTCAGTTATGGATAATATTCCTTCTTTTTTGGGGAGGCTTACATCCTTCCAGTAGTGGACCTGGAATTGCTGTGATGATGACCATAGCCGTTGCCTTAAGGTGTCTAGTGCGCCAAAGGTTGTGGGTTCGATCACCACCCAGGATAAATATTTATATGAGTATTTGTGTTTATTCTGCGTCTGAATGTGGAGATCTGGTATTATTTGAACAAACCGCTTTTTATGCGTTCCCCATCATAACTAATATTATGGATGCGAAGGTAAGTTTGTTTGTTTGTCATTCAAGCTCATTTTACCCAACCAAACTTCTTGAAACTTTGCTTACATATCGTTGGAAGGATAGAGAAGGATATAGGCTATCTTTTATCCAAAAAAAACTATTGCTGTAGAATTTTTAACCACAATATTTAACGACATCATTTTAGTACTACAAACTTACTAGGAGAAGAACTTATACGAAGGTTCTTTGCTCTAGTCACCAAACTCGCACCTATTTCCAACACTAAATAGAAATAAGTGCATTTATTATGATTTGATTCTTCTGTTGTTTGACGTCCGTAACACAAGTATTTTAAACATCTCGGAGTCAGGTCAATGTATGAGATGTAGTGTGATCTATAATGTTATTTTTGAAGTATATATAGATGGATGCATAGAAAATAGGTTACTCGGAATACGCGGAAGTCGCGGTCATTTACTATTTATAAACATACATACATTACGCCTGTGTCCCATTCGGGTAGGCAGCGACTATGAATTTCCACTTACGATATTGGCATATCTCTCTTGCTTCCCTTAGTTTTAGTCATTTAATACGCGCTCGATTATTCTTGGTACTTCTGCCCTGGCCTTTCTTTATTACCTCTTCTACTTGGTTAAAATATGTTCGTCTCAGTCGTCCTATACTTCTTCCTCTCTATATTATTATGCAGCCATTCTACTTTCATCCATCCTTTCTACATGTTCAAAACCATCTCAACATTTCTTTCTCTGTTGTTGTCACAACATCATCTTTTACACCACATCATATTAATAAACAGTTATAAATCTGAATTTAATTCAACTGGATCGTTCTCAAAGTTAATGTAAGTGTCCAGAGGTGCCTAAACTTTTAACGATGATTCTAAACTTGTACATTTGATGGTCTAATGAAACGGCAAATGTAAATAGGTAATTAAAAGTACAATTAGCTAGCTTAACGAGCTGTTGTCGTGACTCGTCTGCCGGACAGTGCCTACGTGTATTTTAAATTTGGTCGAGCTATCCCAATATTATTACTTATGTAGACATACTTGATGTCTCGTATTATACAGACAAAATGGTCTTTGGTCGTTGTTTTAGTACTAGTAATTTAACCAACATACCTTATTTGTCGTAACTATACTTATATGTTTATCATGAAAAATATACTGCGACTATAAATTGTGATAAAAACTATCCTTTCACTCTAGTTGGATCAAACTGTGAACAGTGAGTTAAAACTGATTGAATTCGGTTCAGTATTTTTGGTAGTTAAAAGTTTGTCCTGGACAAACAGTCCAGGACAAACTTTTGAACTGAAAAAAGACTAGCTGACCGCACAGACGTTGTTCTGTCTTAACTATAGTCCTAGGTTTGTCATGAAAAAACTACTGCAACTGTAAATTAAGACATAAACTAACCGATTTCAAATTGCAATTAATATATACTTTTAAAAACATTAAACCAAAATGACAAACAAGCATGCAGTCCGCATCCGTAATATCACATGGATATCTCTAGCGTTTTCCTAACCGTGTTACTTGAAGAGATGTTACATTACCCAGTAATTTCACTAGCTCTTTCACCTTTTAAAAAGGAATACAGCAATCTTATAGCGGAAGAAATAAGTAAGAATGAGGTACCAACGCAGATGACATTTGTATGAACAGTTAGCAACTGTTGTTTAAAATCTTTTTAGTTATTTACTAATTCATCCCGGATAAACACCATGAAATGAAATATTTTATATATAATAATGTGGTAACTTAAGTGAGAGGCTGGCGCTTAGGTTCTAATGTAAAATAGGTTTTAGGAAAAGAATCGTGTACTGGTCTCCAGACCCCATCTTAAAAATAAATACAATTTCCACTTAAATATTTGTGAGTTATGCATTTATTAATGGTTCACCAACAATGTTACCCTATTACTTCAAAACTATGATTTTTATAAGATCTAAATCTTATAAAAGTAAAGATATTTCACGACAAACATCGGATGCATACATTAAATCAGGATGTTACTCCAAAAACAAATGAAAAGTGTGTTCTTTAAATAGTTTGCATATTATTATCATTTTTGTGAGCAGAAATAGCCACTTGATCAGCTACTTAAGGCCAGCGAAATCAAAATCAATCAGCAATTGTATGTCATTCTGGATGTTTATAACTATTTTTATATAGCATATTAATTATAAAAGTTGAAATGAGCGGATCCTGCTTAATAAAATTTTGGTGGACACTAAGAGGGTTAGCATAGAAAATCATTTTGTGCTGCATATGAAAGAAGTAAAAATAGCTTACTTATTTCGAGCAAAATGAGCATATTGTGTACAAAGTTAATTTAATTTATTTACTCTATTATAATTTCAACTGTTTAAATGTATTTTAATTTTCATTGTGGTCGCAGTTATAACCGAACCATTCCGTTTCATTTGACGTTACTTATATAATTTAACTTAATTTGGTGATTATAAAAAAAAACATCATCTTGCAAATATGCATACCAATTAAATACACTGCGTTTAGACATATTTTTTTCTGCTGATTAATCATTAAATCTTGCTGATCTAACAGTTATTTTGTGGATTTAATGTTTGTTATGCAAACGCATGTTAACAGCTATTTAATTCTTGTCCATAATTAAAATTATTTTTGGATTAAGAATTGCTGCCTGATTTTTTTATTGTCAACAAAAACAAACTGTAAACTGCCCGAATTATTAAAATTATATTTTTTTGTGATAATAAATTAAATCAAAATTTGTATTGAAGTGTAATAATAACAGAATATGTATTTCTAAACGAATTTATTCTCTTTATCATATTTTTAAATATTATTTTTTGCTATTTTGAGTTCAATCTTTCTTTTTTATACACACACACACAAAGTAATACTGTAAAATAGTAAAGTAAGAATATTACCATCCCTCTCACTCAAGGCTGTAAGCCAAAACTTTCCCTTTGGCACTGTCACATCGTATTCCTTCAGGATCGGGTGCTTGTCACATCGCCTTCGCGTCCTATGCTTTGCACGCAACAATTTTCAAGATGTTTTCAAATTATTAATGACACTCGTAAAATAACTTGATACGTTAAGCTACGGTTTATAATGACTTTACTTCAAGTGACAAGTTCGCTCTTTTTATTAGACTAGATCGATAAGCAAGTATAAATCCACTTGATATTCTATAGGCTCAACGATCTAGGTCGACTATGTCTGATAAAAAAATATATATAGCCATGATGGTAAGCCGTTCGATGATTTAAAATCTTGTTTCAAAATGTTAATGATTTTCAGTATATGTTTAAGAAAATAATAGGGTTACTTTGTAGATCACAGACCTAAAGCTAAGATTAGTTTAATGACCATAAACTTAAAAATATTGTTAAGATTATCCTTACTAATATTGCAAACGCGATAGTTTATGAGAATGGGTGCGTGTTAATTACTCTTTCTTACAATAAATTCTTAATGGATTGTAATTAAAATTTATCATGCTACTGACAGCACTTGCTACCTTTTTTCTCTCATTTAGTATTTCCATCCAAAGGTTGCCTGGAAGAAATCGCTATCTGCG
Source organism: Heortia vitessoides (assembly GCA_020976665.1). NCBI lineage: Eukaryota > Metazoa > Arthropoda > Insecta > Lepidoptera > Crambidae > Heortia > Heortia vitessoides. The sequence goes on from JACJUM010003085.1 coordinate 1,118,019, forward strand.
ATAAGGCCGCCTATTGTTCCTTAGAATAACTGTTTTTTTCATGTATTTTTATGTTTGGTGTAAAATAAAGTATTTATTATTTTTATTATATAGTTTAGACATCAGAGTCACATATAGGCTATAATTCTTAAAGACCTTAATATAACGACAAGAGTAGATTACCCCTTAAACGCCTGCCAAGTTCCATCCGCAAATCTGCTTATCAGGAAATCTCATGACGAACAGTTTGTTTATGAAATTTAAATGCAAAAAATTAATATAATAGCTTATAAAAATCGGAATATGAATGTATGCACGATACTTATAACAAAATAAGCTATTTAAATTTATTGTCTGACTGTTTGAGGTACACTCCGAAACTGCTGGACTGATTTTAATGAGAATTTCGCTAGCGGGTCTACTATGTCTCAGCTATGGCTACTTTTTTCATTTATTGTTTGCATTAAACGCGAATCACGTGAGTGAGACCGTAGGGCACTGCTGGTATGTACATATTTATTGTGACCATATCTTGTGTGTACAAATACTTATATGAAGAATGTTTCTGATTCCTTTGTTGTCTAATGTCCGTAATACAATTGCTTTTAGCTAAGACTTATAGCCTAGAAAAAAACGTAAACGTAGTCAATGAAATGCGGTTTGGATTACTTTTTTCCAATATATCGTTACATTTGCTTACCGTTGTAAATAATACTTTAGTTAGTTACAATGACTGTCAGCATTAACTATAAGTTTCCTGACTGGAGTTTTAAAGCTCGCAGGCCCCGTTTCCAATGCCCAGTGACTTTTCCGCTGGCCGGCTGAGCGCTCGCCAACTGACGTGGAAACAGCACGCTCTTATGAACTCTGTGACCGAGTACTACGGTGGACTATTATTATATCATAACTGCTTATACTATTAACGGTTAACTTCGTAATAGAAGTAATTATTCAAACCAGTGGTCGAGATTTACCTTAAATAATATTTTTTTATACTAACTTTTTCATAATTTCCTTGAATTTGACATTGAACAGACAATTGATGTTTACTTTACTTATAAATAAATTCCCATAATATCTTATACATTGACTTAATTCTGTGATATTTCAGAAGCAATATTTAATACCCAGACATAGAACAAACATAAATATCACCGTATAAATATTTGTCTTGGGTGGAGATCGAATCCACGACATTTGGCGTACAGGACACGATCACAGCCATATGTGCCATCGGACCCGTCATTTCATTTGAGTATTTTTTGTTTGGCTCATAAAGCTGGTTATAAACAATACTGTATAAACACAGATTATATAACAAGGTCCATGGTAGATGTTTATATATAACCTACCAAAGGTAAGCACAGCATTAAAAAACAATATAAATAGTGAGCAGGCATTAAAAATGAGTTATTAATAATAAAACATATTACCGAGTAGAATAGTACCTACCCCTGTACCAGGTGTCGAAAGAGGCGACTGAGGTACCAGAACGGACAGATGGTGGTATATCCATCCGAAAGCATACAGCTCAAATGCACAGAAATGGGCAGCAGCATACCCATCGCGAAAGCTGTGCTCTGTAATTGCTAACACGCTTGTACAGCGTGGCAATCATAGGTAGAATTCCCACTACTTTGGGAAGGCCTTTGTCCAACAGTGGACTTCCAATACGGCCGATATAATAAGGATGATGAAGAAGGAACAGCTAAAAGGAAATCAAATTACTTTAATCTATTTTTAGTGTATTTTGTATAAAAAATATAGTTATATACTTTTTCTCCACATAAACTTTAAACGAGACAAATTATACTTTCATCAATTTACGTATTAATACCCCATCATCATCATGTCAGACATATAAAGTCCACTGTTGGACCTTAGGCCTTCTTAATATAGGTGGGAATTATGCCCATAATTGCCGCGCTGAGCAGGCGTGGCAATCGCAGGTAGCTTTATGTATGCTGCAGTTAACTTGATTTCAAAGACTAGGTATCGATGGTAGTGCAATATTTAACGGAGGTTAACATTTCATGACCTGATTCGATTAGTGACGTCATACGGTCATTGGAACATTAAGAGATTGTCATTATTTTTTTGATAAATAAAAATATATTTGAAATAATACCGGCAGAGTAGAATAGTAAATCCCTCGGTAACAAGTGTCATAGGAGGCGACTGAGGTACTGAAATCGATGGTGGTATATCCATCCGAAACAGCACAACCTTAATATTATAGCGTGGGGATGGGCAGTAAAGTAAAGTAATTATGGGCAAAATTCTCTGTTTCGTGGGGAGACCTATGTATAGCTGTGAACTTCCAATAGCTGTTATGTCGATTTAAGTGTGATTTAAGTGACTTATTTCGGAAGCACATGTATGAAATGTTGTGTGAATTCATTGTTATTATTTATTTAGGCTCTAGGCTTAAGTAATTTAAAGAAAACAGCCTTTCATTACTCCCTTAACTAGCCGATGCCCGACCCCGTCCGCGGGGTCTCGGATTCGATTTCCGACGCCGCCGGTGCCGCCTCAATTTGCGCCCCATGCGGCGCCCGCGTATGTGGGTAATAGATTTCGTTTGTGTGTGAAAATTGAAATTCCACGTCGACTTGATGTTTGGCGGCGATTGGCATTACTAGTTTTGGATATTTGTTAATGGTGTAACTGTTGAAACACCACGGATTTGTCAGCTGATTTCAATGATCAAGACACTAGTTCGATACTTGATCATTTGATTATTATAAATTTATGCTATTTATATATTAAAATAAATATGCTTTATTAAATCAAGTAATATCCGCTTATTATGTCATAGAAGAGAAGCGACAAACTGTATTATTAAGCGGAGGTCATATAAGGCAAATACTTAAAACATATCCTAAGAGCAACTTTGTATTTTTGTTAAGTATCTAGTTTAATAAGCATATTACAAAGCGTATGTGAGAAACGATAAAAAAGAAATCGACCAAACGAGTCACGCGTTCACTCAAAGTTGTTGCAAATAGAGAGGTGGGTAAGATTGCGAAAATAAAAGTGTTGGAATCAAGTCCCTCTAACCAAAGATCGTTTCTTAAAATAGGTTATAATAAGCGAAACGGCAATATATCCTGCACAAGTTAAGTCATTACATCCGACTAAGTTGCTAAACATTTTGTATGAAAACCAAAGTTTACACATACTTAATTCATAGGAAGCGGTTAGTCTATGAAGGCGGGGTCGAAATAAACGGATTCTACTATATTTTCTGCGGATTATGGGGTTAAAAGTTGGGGGCGTGATTTTATGCATGAAATTAATTTATTAATAATTATTTTATTTTAATATCCTAAATTCATTTAAAATAAGCTGTCCTTAAACAAGCAACTATAATCTTTTGACCCTAAAATGCAAACTGCATAGGAAACTGAGTCCAACCACGCGCTCCATTGGCCCTGTGTATTGGTATATAAATTGTTAATATATTGGGTAAATTATATAGGATTTTACCTCCCATTGTACCAGATGTCGTAAGAGGCGACTAATGTACCGGAACCGATAGATGGCAGTATATCAATCCAGAACAGTGCAGCTCAAATGCACTGGACGGGATGGGCAGTAGCATCCCCGTCGCGAACTCTGCACTCTGTGAATGCACACGCTTGCCCAGCACGGCAATTATGGGCAAAATTAATTTAAATATCCTTTAGTAACCATACTTGCTTGTTTTATTATTAGTCCAGGTCGACAAACAAGAATACAATATACCATAGGAAGCGTCGTTGCAGCCTATAGACAGACATAGTATCACAAGGATATCACCTAACCTTGTGACTTGAAGATATTACGTGACTTGACCCATTAATTTTACTGCCTTTCTCACCCTACAAACGGAACACAGCAATGCATACACTAATATTTGGCGGTAATAATAGGTGACAGTGAGGTACCAATGCGGACGACCTTTGTGTGAAGACTACCTCTCGCTACCACACATACAAACATTTATGTCAAATCACAATCCGTCATTTTGCGTCACAATAAAAATATATACATTTTGTACACCAATAATAAACAAATGCAAATTAAGAGATTGAAATGGTAACACTCGAGACGGTCGGCCTATGAAATAGCAATCACAATTAAAACAATTGCTGTAACAACTTTATGCGTCATTCGCGTATGACTTCCCCAAGCTTCCATTCCCCCACCCCTTGATGGGTTGGGGGGGTAGGGTTGCCAGGTGTGACGGCCTTCGTGGAACACACCGATTTCAAGCTACTGTTGAGTAAAGTAACACACGATTACTGTGTGTATTTACTTCTACTTGTTATTTATTAGCTCGTAGAATAACATTTTAAAGTTTATTTCATCGCTTGGTTTTATTACGTTATGCCCTTCTTGAAAAATTCTTTAAAAATACATGTTTTATAAGATTTATTTTCCTTGAAAGGCTCTAGCTTTTAAATACTTGTTTGAACGAGTAATGCAAATACGTGCGTTTTTAATACATATATATTTAATACATACATACTTTTGCGTTGCTTCTGAAAACGAAGATTTATTTCGTAAATTTCTTACAAATATTATTATATAATCTTACAAATAACTTATTTAACTACCCTATTATTATAACTTTACCTGAAAACGAAGAAACGACAATTAAAGTCTATTCTTCCACCAGTTATTCTTATTTATCTATCTTAATTAACAAATCACAATAATCTAATACAATGCTATTTTTTCCATAACCTCTCAACTGACCATTGACTCAGACTCTAGCGCTTGTCAGTTGTCAATGTCATTCAATGTCATTCAAAAATTAAAGAAATATTATTTCTTTACAAATATATAAAAAATTATTTACTTATTTTTAAATATTATCAGTCCTCAAGCACGGGTACACTTGGTAACACGAGCGGGAGGGTTCGGTGGCGGGGCAAGAGTGTAACACACCATTTTACATCTCTGAATTGATTTATTTCGCGCACTTTTACGCCATTCATTGTGGATACTTTCAAAGGGTGCAGTCTTTTTAGATTTATTTATCTATGACTGCTTTATTGCCGCTCGTTTTCAATTGTTGTCCTTTTTTATTGAATTGGCTGAAATTCGCGCGTTATCGTTCGTCGCTGTTGTGATTTGCTTGATGTGTTGTGGTGACAGTAGGATTTTGTGTTAAGCGATCTTAATCGTGACGGCTCTACGGTATCCTACGATGTTCATTTGTTTATAGTTTGCACTTTGTTCGTATCGCTAGGAAAAATGTCTCTTATTCTTGAAAGACGAAAATGTATTATTGTTTTTAAAAATTAAAGGCATTTTTGTTGTGTTGTTTATTTATCAATATAAAAAACTGTGAAGGATGAAACAATACGAAAAAAGTGTCCTCTAGACATACATTTGTCTAAGTCTGTAATAAGATGAACTTTAACGGCTTTTAAATACGTTTAAAGCCGTTAAAAGAGTAGTTTTACTGTGAGTAGTGAACGTGTAATTATTAGAAAATATGAACTTGCCGTGTGGTGCCAGTAAAATAGAATGTACAAGGTGTCGTAAGAGGGGACTGAGAAACCGGAACCGATAGATGTTTTTATATCCACTCGAACCAGTGTTGCTCAAATGCGGCGATGAGCAGCCGCATTCCCGTCGCAAAACTACGCTCTGCGATTGGAACCACGCTTGCCCAGGGCGCCAGCAATTATATGAAAATGCACCCTTTTTTAGGGAGGGATATACCCATTAGTGGATGTTTTACGGCTGATATAATAATTAAACTGCCTGATAAATAAACGATTAACCTGATACGTTTTCGAGTCTTACATTTTTAACTAGCTATACTCACAACTTCTCCCGTGCGGAATAGTAATTTCCGGGTGCATATTCCCCTCAAAACGAATATATCTCGCCCGTTTTTGCCACATTTTTATGAGTGCTCCGCTCTTATTAATCGTGGCATAATGAATGATGTATAACATAAGTTACTCCATTTTATATCAGCTATCTGTCGGTAAAGTCAGGCCAACATTTTTAAAGATATTATTTTATTTTACATACCGTAAGTCTATATGCATTCAGTTAAAAGCAATTATTTTAATATGCCAAACAGACGCGAATTTCATTTTTATCTATTGGGAAGCAATCTTTATTCACGATAAGATCAAGTATGTTAAATACGTGTCTATTCGCAGAGGATCTTAGGAGTCCGGTCCTCAAAACATAGAATATACCACCCTACATCCACTCAAAGAGGCTAGTAGGTTTTTAGAAATACTCGGTAAACGCAATTACCCCGATCTTTGTGCTGCCTCCTATCTCGAGATTTATAATTAATAGAGTAATCCTTATATAGACTAAGGTTGAAGTCAAACAAAAAGTATCTCTCTGACGAGAATAATTAATTAATCAGCCTTTATTTTAATTTATTTCCGTATCTTTGTGTACTTGGAAATGTTGTGTTGTTAAAATAGCAATTAGATTATTCTCTTATTATGATTGGAAATCGGCAAGAAAATATCTTGCGTATCGCGTAATTAAATCATAACTTCATTGCTTTTTGATATATCATGACATATTGTATTGTGTTTGTTCATCTATTATATATGTATAATAACATATATGGTAGTGGTCACGTTTAATGTAACAAGAACATCATTTATATGGTAAAAGCGATCTAAGAGTTAGTCAATATATATTTATACTTTTATATAATGTAAATTTTATAACTGAAAATTTATAATAAGAAACGTCAAATTCTATATCGACTAAAAATAATTGCTACTAAATAAAAGGCTACTATTTAAATTCTATTAGACTGCAACAGCCTTTTCTACCCACATCTTGCAGTTATTTTTTTACAATTAAACATTATCATTTAACAACAGTTTTAATAGTAGTAAACAAGTAATGGTCAAAATGTTATTGCGACCACAAAAAATAAATATATTTTCTAAGTATTTTTACATATTACTTTGCATTCAAAATGTAAAACTTTACATTTTCTAAAAGAAATATTAATCCGTCATAGATTTCATGGCGGGACTCTTCTTTGCGAAAAGGAAAGGCATTTTCCCCTGAATAAATTAGCTAATACGAGTTGAATTCATCCTATTGAAAATATAATTAAAATATTAATTTAGTTATTCTCGTTTCAAAATTTTACGTTTTGACAGTGATTCGTACTTTATTTATAGGCACAATATTGTTAAATATAGAAAATATATTTTAAATGTGAAATTAACACGCAAACAAACCAAAGTATTACTCCAATCGGTAAAATAATAAAGTGAAAAATCCCAATATCATAGATACGCGCGGGAATACCGTTGGAACAACATTTTAAAAAGTTGCGACGATTACAATTTTAACAAGTTGCAACGCCATCGCACTAGTTGCAATAATACTAGTTGCAGTCGCTTCAGGAAACTTTAAAATGTCAAATAGGGCAGGCTCCCGGGGCAGGGCGGGGCTGCCGCGCGCATGCGCCCCCACGGGGTCATCTCCCCACCTGGGCAAGTTTACCCGTGATTGGGGGTAAATGGGGACTAGATTGGACGATGGAGGATATTGTCAGGCTAATATTTCTCTTTTACTTAATAATTATATTAATTTAGTAAATAACTTTCCAGTTAATTTGCTTTGACGTTATTTCATAGTACTTTTTTGTATACATAAAAGTATTTACATATTAATTAATAATATTTTGATATGAAAAGAAATGATATTGAAATCATTAAGACGCATCTTAATAAATATCTTCTATAAAAGCTATTAATTAATAACATGACACTTACAAATAGTTCTAACTTAATCATAATAAGAATAAAAAACAAAACTTAGTTTATATTTTTGCTAATATTTTTTTAATCTAAAAAAAGCTGCCAACGATAAAATTAAAACACCATTAAAACTGCCACTGTCACAAAAATACGTGTCAAGTTACGTAATTGCGGGGGTGGGCATCCCCACCACATGCATGGCAATACCGCGCCTCCGTCAGTCGGGAGTCGCACGCCGCGCGAGCCGCACGACGTCGAGCGGCGAGCGATGGGCGCGCGGTGATAGTGCGTGTGTTTCTACGTACATTGCGCTGTGACGTGTGCTTACTTTTATGATGATGTGCTTATGGTTTTATAGTGATCATCGGTGAGTAGCGCGCATAATTCGTTACTCATTATTTGTAACGAGTTTTAACTGTTGTTTCGTGATTTTAGCACGTGTCAACTAAGTTTTTAATTATCATTTGGTTAAAAAACTTTTATAAAAATTATATATTAAAAAATTCTTTATTTTCTCTGATTTGGTTTTTGTTTCAAATATTTTTAAACGTTTTTTGAATACAATTATATTTAATAAAAAGTAACTTTTTTTTATTCGAGATTTTAAATTGAGAATTTTAAATTGAGATTTTAAATTGAGAAATAAAATAAAAACAAACATAATAAATAGTTTTTTGAATATTAAATGTAACTTTTTTTTTGTTAACTTTAAAATGTTGCATTAATTTTCATTAAATAAAACAAACTTATTTTATATCAAAACTAAGACAAATTTTCAATAAGAAACTGAGTAAGGATAGCTTAACATTACCCCGTACATTATCGTGGCAGCAGAAAAGCGCGCAATTAACCCGCCCTTTGCCATAGCTCCTACGAGTTGCGTAGCAATTAGTGCTACGACGTAGCGCCGTAGCATCGTAGCGAGAGGTAACAACGCTTCGTAATTATGGCCGTTTAGCTTGTCGACTCGGACCTTGGAGGCATCAAAAATATTATAGTATGATATTAACATTTTTAAGACGCATAATATGTCTCAAAATAAAGTTTCAGTAAAGTTTTCTGTAATTGTTTTTGGCACAAAATTCAATTCTGTCAAATAATATAATAATGTACAAAAAATCTTTATAAACACACTAATAACTTGTCAGATATTTATTTTTTAACCAGTCAGACATTTACCATTATATACCATATTTATCTGCAATTACTGAGTAGAATCTCCGCTTTATTGCCGCAAGTAAATAATATAAATATTTCTCAACATATATAATTTTAAGAGAACACTTTTGAACAAATCATTATTAAAATAATTATGAAGTATATAAATAGCCTTTAGGGCGTGGTGTTAATCTCCTCCATTTATTACCTTCACCATCTACTTATATTCTTTAGAAAAAAAAGTGTATATAAAGCAATTTGTACTCACATATATAATATACTCTCTATTCTTAACTAATGAGCCACCATTATTTTGTCCGGGTACATGTTTTCTTGTTTTTCTAGTTATAATAAGAAGACAAAATAGTTATAATATTAATACAGAACGAGGAAATGTAAAAGAATATATACCACATTTAGTGTTTAAAAAAATATTTTACAAGTTTCTCATTTTATGCGGTGTTCAGTTATCCAGAATATACCGGAACATATTTCACCGAAATATAATCGTAATATTATCCAAACAAATATTTGTTTAAAAATCCCTTATTGTTACATACATATATTAGGCATGATAAATACGTACGGCATAGTTGAACACGCTTTATCCCTTTTTTTGCAAGAAATTTCGATTTTCCATGGCTTTGAAATATACATTCAGCATTTGTCTCTAAATTTTGTAAATTGTTCTACACTAATATAGCACTTAAATATGTGATAATAAAACGGTTTGTTGTAATTTAAGGTGATGTGAGTTCCTAGAAAAATATCTAACAGAAAAATAAATATTATATGTTATATATTGGCGTGCCAAAAATGAATTCAATAACTTTAGCCATCAAATTAAGAATTAGTCATTTTCCAAATGACCGTATTCAAAAGAACACAATTTTCAGCATTTTTTTACTTAATTAAATAAATAAAACTTCACGTAAAAAATTCTTTACTTCTTACGGACACAAAACTATATCGTTTGATGTGAGATTTAAAAGTAAAAGGGAGAAAAAAAAAGTCAAATGAGGGAGCGCAAACTTTCTTGGAATTATGTTGATTTTAAATAGCAAAGCGCAACCGGTAAACTTTTAACTACTGGTATATATTATATGGAATCGCGCGAAGTGGTCAGGTGAAGTTGATGCAGTCCATTACTGTAATCATGTTCGCATTTGTTTAGCTGTGTGTTGAATGGGCGATGTGTAAATAATATGAACTCACATATTTCGTTAAATAGCTTTATAGCGTGTCCCTATAGAACCCTCATTTTTCAAGGATGAAACTGCGGTGAAAAATACAGATAACAGTTAAAAATTGTTACATAAAATTACTTAATGATGAACAGCGTGCTATTAACCTGCATTTTTCAAGTTAGTTCTAAGAGACAGTTTTGCAATATTTGTGTTGATTTATCAAAGTAAATTTTGGTGTTCAATCTCCGCGGGTAGTTCAAGTTAAATATTCAGTATTGCTAACACTTCAGCACCGATTCGTGCTAATCGAATGGATGTTCGTAGCCATTTTCGTAGCAGCTACAAGTTCATTTTGTAGCGGCTATGAATTACGGCTGCTACGTTAATATTGCTGAATTAGTTTTCTAAATTGTATTTAAAAAGGTCACTGTCTTAATACACGTCTAGATTTTTTCCTACATAATTAAAGGGTATTAAACGAGGACAGTAACTATGAAACGAGCTAAACGAAGTTATACCGTGTACTATATATACATAAAAGTAAAAAAAGGGTAAACCTTGTCAAGAATTTCTATCGCTATGAAACAAGCGCTAGGCACAAACAAATAATAAGCTGAAGCAAAACCAGAGCGGGTAACTATTACTTAATTGCTCAATGCAACTTTTAATACAAATACCATATACTTAAATGATTCTTTAGTAAGACTTTAGCGAGAATGGAGTGAAGTGCAGTGCAGTATACGGATACTCACTTAAAAATTTGATGATAGAAGCTGTAAGTAAGATTATATCTTGGTTTGACTGTGGTATCATTAAAATTATTATTATATGTTATCTGTATTTTATAATATATTATTTATTTTATATAAGTTCACTACCTAACTATTTTCTGACTATATTTTTCCATTCAAAGGCAAGAGATCGCTTTATTCGTATAGGCCGCATATTGCACTTTTTTAAAATATGAATTCATTTCTTTTTGTAACTGTTTGATTGGTGTAAAATAAAGAGTATCATCATTATCAAACGTGTAGAATGTAAAAGTAATTATGAAAGGTAAAATTTCTCATCTCCGCCCAAAAATTGCCTAAAAGAGATTTTTTTCAAAGTACGGTGGTTATTAACGTATACGCTCCGTCTGGCAGTAAACGGTTACTTAATTTGTATGTTATCGATATTTAAAAAAGCTATATACAGGGCGTTCACGTATCCTTTTCTGTAGTGCATCGGTAAATAGGCCGCCAACAATAAGATATTGTATTTCTTTCAATTTAATCATCATACCAGCCGCTAGAAGTCCACTGCTGGACATAGGGGTTTTATTTCCATAATTGCCACGCTGGACAAGCGTGTTGGTAGTCGCAGAGTGCAGCTTTCACAACAGGGGTGCTGCTGTGAAAGCTGTGCATCCCCTTCCTGTGCATTTGAGGTGCACTGCATTGTTCCGGATGGATATACCACCATCTATCGGTTTTGGTAACTTAGTCGCCTCTTTTAACACCTGATACAGAGGGAGGCAATATTCTATTCTGCCGGCACGTCACGGCAAACATTTACACAATTTAATAATTAATATATTTAATTTATTATTGTTATTCTCATCGAATATATCTCAATACACGTAATAATTACCTTAGTTAATCAACGCATTATATTAATCGTGCAAATAAAAACCTGTTCGGAAATGAATATTCACATGAAAACTGAATAGTAATAAAGATTTTTTTTAAATATTATTATATGTACAATACTTGTTTCAATTTTCATGAACCTGTTTCAATGTATTATATTTTGAGAAAGAAATAATGTAAAATAATATAAAGATGACATATAATAAAAATGCGTGTAGTTTTTGTGTGCTAATCGTAGTGTGATTGATTCGGAATGTATTCAAATTTCTAGGTTTTATATGAACTTTTTGTGAGAACCAAGATATACACGCCTGCCAGTCATAGAGGCTTGTGTTTAACGGATGTGTTACAGCTAATATAATGATCGTCATCAACTTATGTGCTAGAGGTAGTCTTTTCAGAAAGGTTGTTATCAATAGTACCTACTCTTCTACTGTACTCTCTCTACTCTTGTATTTCTAGCGCCAAAGCAGTGACGCAATCAAAAATAGCGGGTAATGTGATGTAATATCATTAAACTACTTAAATAGGCCTATTATTGGGACTTTCAAATCGTAAAATAAAAAATATCTATGAATATAGTGCTAATTACAATTATACACAAATGATGACCCTGACAACCAGTGTTATAGGAGTCATTTAAACAAATAGCTCAATGAGTACTTTAATACTAGTCTGTTAGCACCAGACGGGTCTTATAACTCAGTTTATAGCAGATTTATTACGCGACCCATCAAAAAAGAACCTTCAATAAAACCTGATGGTGATAAGCGTTCCAATAACATCTAATCAATGATGGTATTATAATGAAGATGACATCATTATAATACTAGCCATTAAAAGTCCACTGCGGGACATCGGCCTCCCTAGGAAAGGAGGTTTTTTGCCCATTATTGCCGCGCTGGGCAAGCGTGTTGGCAATCACAGAGCGCAGCTTTCGCGACGGGGATTCTGCTGCCCATCCTTACCCTGTGTATTTGAGCTGCACTGTTTCAGATGGATAAACCGCCATCTGTCGGTTCTGGTACCTTAGACGCCACCTACGACATCTGGTGCAGTGAGAGGTACTATTCTACTCTGCCGGTACCTCACGGCAAACCTAATGTTAGGTATTATTAGAACCCATACTGGCGTCGGCGCCAACAAACCGCTGTCTTAATAATAAATGTTAGAGGAATTCAATACAAGATCGGAAATGCGCTGTGGACATATTTGTGATGACATAAGCATTTATAAAATATATACACGTACTCTCTGAAATTTTTCCTGTCTGGTTATTTTAAAAACTATTATCTTATGTAGTTCAATGCAACCGTATACATTAACCAGATTATACCCATGAACAAACTGCTGTTAAGTTAACCAAGTAATAATCCACGGCTTAGTGAAGTGATATGTGTGCTTAGCGTAACTTAGTTATTACCTTATAAGTTTTCATTATATGGTCACTTTAGTGTCTAGCTTATTTGTGGTTTCACTGGCAAGTGGGTAATAATGTGCGCGTTAAGTTTAGTTTGCAAATATTTGCTTAGGACTGTTTAAAGGTGGGTAATAATACCTTATAATAGTTGCTTGATTGTCGTAAATTATGTGTTATGATCTATGTACATACTCGTATGTAATTATTTTGTAGTTCATGTTATAGACTAGGTATCAACAGTTAATTTTGGGATGGAAAGCCCAAAATTTAATATTTCATGCTAATCACTTTTGAAGGTACATCTAGCTGTATAAGATGTGTCTTAAAAGCCAATGAATGTCGTAGTGAGGATTTTAAGAAACTGCGGATGCTATAAAATCAGCCATTTTTTTATAACAAATGTTGTACGAAAATTGTTGAAGCCAATTCCAACAGTATGAATACTATTATACACTTAAAATAAAAAATATACGGAATCATTATTGTTTTGTATATATACAAATGTTATATTTTATATGCACACCGAATGGTAATAAAAAAATATTAAACTGTAAAAATATTAAAATCTTTATAAATAAAAAGATTTTTATAAATTTTTCGAGCGTTTTCAACTAGATAGAAAATGATAAAGGTTCGAACCTTTTTTGTTAAATGTTATATCAATTCAATTTATTATTGTTATATCAATCAGGTTTGGGGGTCTGTTTTCGGTATTCTTGATAGCAATAGAGAATTTATTTTGTATATACTACATTTAATATATTAAAAAAAACTGACAGGCTTAATTGGTGAACATAGGAACGTAAAAAGTTAATTATTTTGGCAGCCTAGTTTGTTCAATTGCACAAATAACTAGGCTGTATTTTGGTTTGCTGGAAAAGTATTTACACTTAATTGAAATGAGAACTCTTCAGGGTTTTTTTATCATCAGTGATGACGCGTCAACGTATTTTCAAGCATAATCCGCGATGCAGCTTCGGGACCTATTCCTACCTATATAGAAAACTCTTTTTTTTATTGCTCGCACGTGATATCAGTCACAGCTTAATCACTAATAAAATAAAGTATTTCACGATAGATAGACAAAAAAACTATAACAAAGAGTACATCGTTTAGTGAATCCCGGCTACAGACAAATTCAAATAAGGATTGTTAGTTAAGTCCGTGTTGAGTGAGCGTTCAAAGCTTCGCTGATTTTGTATTTAAATTTTGCTTTTCAAGCTAAAAGGCTTTCACGGGAATTATAGTTTCAACACCTGCTGCTTATAATAACAGGTCTTCATTATCCTTTCTAATTCTGTTTGGTTTTCATTATCAATCCAAGATATACTTTGTTTTTTTTTTTACTATTTTAATGTGGCAAAGGATTTTCTTCCTTTTTCTTTGTTGTCAAATTTTAATATAAACAATCACAATTAAAGCGTATGGGTACTCTGCTGCCTTCTATAAGTTACATTCTTTCGGATTAATATATACTGAGTCACGTACCTGCATTTTGACTATTCACTTATATCACACTTACATGTGTGTAATATCATCATCTTCATAATATCAGCCCTAAAAAGCCACTGTTGGACATAGGCCACCCCAAAATAGTGTTAGTGTGTAGTTGGTTTTGGGTCATAATTGCCGCTTTGGGCAGGCGTATTGGCAATCGCAGAGTGTAAATGACGAGGATGCTTCTGCCCCACCCTGTAGTATATAAGAAAGCAATCGGGGCGGATTGCTAGTCGAGTTAAATAATACTTGCAAATATATCGTATGAAGAATATTCGTTTCAATTAATTTGTATTATAATTATTTTAATTTATAAAAAAATCTGCGCGTGTTTTAAATGAATGATCTTAAATGTAATTCACATGCCTGTGCTATCTTTTAATTTATGTTATAACTTGATTACTCGAATAAGCTTTGATTTAGTATCAATAGAAAACAATCATGCATTAACCTGCTTCCAAAATAAGTCGGTTAAAGCTCGTGTATTACTGAAGTCAGATACAGAACAAATACATTTATTAATCATATAAGTAACTGCCCTGGTTTGGGTAAAACCTTGGCGTTCAAGATACGAAAAGAAATATATGAATCTGTAGCCTAGAATCCAATTTCTAAACTAACGAAACACTTCAAAACATAATTACCAAAACAGCATGAATGGCGCCGATTGAAAATTACAACGTAATTATGTTTAGCAGCAATTTCGGTGCAGCTCGGCCAATTTGTGGTTATTTTGGCAAGTGTTGCATGGTCCGAAGTTACACAAAGGCAGTATGTTGATAGTAATGGTTCTCGCTCCAGTTTTATGTTGAAACTTGAGTTGTATCTGCGACGATGGTGCCACAAAGGCTTTTGGACATCCAATTTCAAATACATTTTACATTTATGCTTAAACATTTAAGTACTTATTTTTATGACAAAGCCGACAGACAAGCATACGGTCCGCGAGATACTAATTGCCACCGCAGCCTCTAGATGCTCTCATCATACGGATATCACTAGGGCATTGCAAATTTGTGGCTTGAAGATATTATATAAAACAAGCTTTTAAGCGCGGCTTCTTTCGCGTGAATATTCTATTATTATATTCTGTGTGATAGTAAGATATAGACGATATAGACTCTCGTAATATCACAAGGAAATTACTAGCGCATTTCCAACTTTCTGACTTAAAAATAATATATCACATCATCCAGTAATTTCACTGTCTCTCTTACCTTTCAAACCAGAATACGGTATTGCGAATATTTTGTTGAGTAGTAAGTAAGGTACCGACGCAGAAGACCTAATTAAGAAGTCTGTCTGTCTACCTTATATGAAATTTTATTTATTTTAGATTGGTTGAATAGATAAAGGGTAAAAAGGAAACAAACAAATAAAGTTACTTTTGTATTTATAATATTAATTGGTATTCCCAGTAATGTCCACTGCCTTTTTCATTCTTCACACCGGAACACAGAAATGCGAACCTTGCTGTAAAAATAGGTGTTAATGCCTATGTCAATGTAGATATTTATATAAGGTCTCACTATAATAGTACATAATTGTGGAATTTTTCCTTTAATTGCCACGCTGGGCATGAGTGGTGGCCATCGTAGATCGTAGCTTCGTGACGGGAATTCTACTGAACTTTTCTGCTCTGATGTATTTTAGCCACGCTATTTCGGACGGATATACCGCCATCTGTCGGTTCCGGACTTTCTTACTTGCCTTTTACGAGATTTGATACAGAGGTGATGCTACTCTGCCGGTACCCAACGGATCTACATGAGGCCTACCTCTTGTAAATAAATAAATAGATTACTCCAAACTTTAGAGACGTTTTGATAATAATAACACGTTGAATATTTTAAAGGCCAAAATCACAGTTCAATGAACGTGTATAAGTAATATCAAATGACTCTACATCTCATATATTGACTTAACTCGGATATAAGTCGCTTTAAGCACTTATATTACGAACATCAGACAACACACATATATTTAATAGCTAGACTAGGGACAAATACAAATATCATTATATAAATACTTGAGCTGGGTGGAGACCGAACCCACAATTTTTGGCGCACAAGATAGGATTACTACCGTCTCTACTGTAAATATGTAATTATATTTTCTCGATCCCTCCAAGATAGGGTTTATTAATAACCTCTTCAATATAACTTAGTTTGTTCGCATAAAACTGTTAAAGATGACGTTTAATTAATTTATGCATACATACAGAGCGCTTGTGTCCAATCGGTGTAGACAGAGACTACGGATCTCCACTTGCTACGACTTTTCATACCTACCCTGCCCTTTTTTGCTTCCTTTATTCACATTTCTACATCTTTCCATACACGCTCGTTTATTCTATTGTTCGTATGGACCTGGTTGTTTTTATACCTTCTTCTATTGTAAAGTTAAATATTGTAGAAATCAGTGTTTGTTTACGAAAGTTGCCAATACGAACAGAAAGTATATCAATATCGACTGGAACAGGGTCACTAGCTATTTATTAAAAATAAATAAATTAATTCACATTATCTTATATACCAACCTGACTCCGTAATACTTAAGGCACTTGTGTTAAAGATATCAGATAATAGAGGCGTCTTAAATATATTTAAATACATGTTTCAACATCCAGACACAGAACAAACAAAAATATTTGTCATATAAATGGTTGTACTGCATTAGATTGGAACTCACGACTCTTGGCACACATTATTGGGTTACTATCGATATAATAAAATGAGTTTGTTCAATATTTTGCCGCGTGTATGTAATTGTTTAAAGATTTGACACAGTTAAAGTTAATATGTATGTTATGCATTTTATTTCTAAAAAAAACAGTATATTTATTTAAAAAAATCAATTTTCAACCACATTTCTGTGTGAACGACTCATTGACATTATATAAATGAAGTAAACATTCATTTTCTATTAAATGTCAAAAAAAAGATTAAATAAATTCTGAAAAATTAAAAGGTAAATGGTCTTATTTCGTCCACCGGCGACCATTAGTTATAGTATATAAATAAACAAAATTTTCCGCTTTATTTACAATAAATTATTTTCTACTAAAAACTTATACAAGTTAACAAGAAAGTAACAAAATAATATATTAATTTTCAGCTTTAGTTTCAAATATTATAATTAATTATTAAAACTAAGGAAAGAACTTTTCAAAAAGTATATAGATAGGCACCTTTAGTACTAAAATCGCTAAAAGAATATCAAAACCAATTAAGTTTCTTACTTCAACTTAAAATAATACATAAGCAACACGATTGAATATTTCAGGCTACCCGAGCAAAATACCCGAAACGAAATCGATGCCGTATTTTTTTAAATAAGTGCATAATCCCCGGTACTGAAACGAGGCCGTCGTAGATCCCATTTGGACCGGGAGTGGAACCCGAGCCCATTTTCATAACAGTATTACGGCAGTAATAAAATTTGGGGGTACTAATATAAACGCATCGTAAATTGTCACCCTTTAGGAAGGTGTGAGTGCTCTGATCAAGAGGCCTGATATTTCACAATGAAATATATTAATATGTATCAATATATGCAGGTAAAATATATTCGTTTAATATTAATAGACCTGATGGCACATTTGATATACGACCCCCACTCAGGACAAATAAATATATAAATTTACATAATATCTCGTACGTTGACCTGACTGCAAAATATGTAGCTTAAAGAAGTGGTGTCACATTAGACAACAGAGGAAGTACAAATACATTTCTTAAATACATATAAATATTAAAGAAACAGAAAAAATACAAATAAATTTAAAAAAATAATCATAAAATTAATATTTGTATTTGTTCTGAGTTTGGGTGTTAAATATGTATTAAAGTATAATATTTAGGCTGGGAACTTAGCACGCAGCGCAGCGTATGACGCTTAGCCACTTAATGGATAGAAAATTGCCGCGCTCGGCAAGCGTGTTGGCAATCGCAGAGCGCAACTTTTGCGACAGGGATGATGCTGCCCATCCCCGCCCTGTGCATTTGAGCTACACTGTCGTGGATGGATATACCGCTATCCGTTCTGATACCTGAGTCGCCTCTTACGACACCTGGTACAGTGGGAGGTGCTATTCTGCTCTGCTGGTACCTCACAGCTTATATACGTATATTATTTCCTTGATAGCGCACTAGAAAAAAAAAACACCTCGATAACAGAGAACATAAAAATGTACAAATACAATCCAACAAAGCCTTCACTCAAGGTTTCCATGCGGCTGCCAATCGGGGATAGGTGACAAATATAAAACATAGCCACCTCAACATTGCTACGAGAATCGTAACTCCGGGCCAATAAACCGGCCCATAAATCCCGGGGTGCCGTATATGACTTGGTTTACTGGCATCTTTGCGGTACTATTGCTTATTGGTAAGAAAAAAGATGGGTAACGCTCAAATTGGAGTGCTTTCTGTCAATATCCAGTTATGTGTTTGGTTTGTATTTTGTTACTAGGACACAGATGTCGTATGTATTTCTTATGTTTTGGTTTATATATGTTCTGACCGTGGGGTACCAGTGAAATAGAATAGTACCGCTCTCTGTACCAGATGTAGTAAGAGGCGATTAAGTTAGTTACTACAGGGTAGGGATAGGCAGCAGCATCTTCGTCGCGAAGTTGCACTCTGCGATTGCTACTAAAATTTCCCTATCTTGGTGAGGCTTATGTCCAACAGTGGACTTTAAATGGCTGATATGATGTTTACTGTGCCGGCTTGAGAATAGTACCACTCTATCCCTTTCTGTGACCTTTAAAACAACTAAGGGATCAGTTATATCAGAAAATACCGTGGCAGCGTTATTCTGTGAATCCAGCTTGCTGCGATTGCCAATCCGTCTGGCAAGTGTAGTGATTCTCTTGAGGAGAACCATGCCCAGCAGTGGGACGCTTTATGGTTTGATATGATGATGTGTCAGCAGATATATGTACTTCCCTCTCTACCAGGTGCAGTCAATAGCGAATAGTTCCTCCTAATGTGTAGTAATAAGACAGCTCAAATGCAACAGAGTAAGGATGGGCAGCAGCCTGTCGCGATGCTACGCTCTGTAAAACATGCCTACATAACGCGGCAATTATGGGCAAAAATCTCCCTTTCTTGCGAAGGCCTGTGACTACAGGTCGTTTGTCTCGTATATGATACGGATGCATAAAGAAGACGACGTGTTTGAGAGCTGGGTACATATTTGATTGACGATTGTAAAATGCAGTGAAATCTGACATATAAAAACCCTTGCATTTGATTTTTTTATTCAACCTTGAATATAAGTTTTAATTGCTGTCTATAATAAGATTTAAATATATAATATGCTGATTCAACTTTCGCTTTAATCTTCTTTAGTCTGTTAAACTTTTTTGATTTAATATTTTATCTGTTGATGACGTAAAGAAATATTTTTAATCGCTTTTTTATATAAGTAGTGACTGAGTGAATGTTAAACTAGAAAACCTCCATGAACTTAATAACAATACATCTTTATATATAACATTTACATGTCATGGTGTATGAACGGGGTAAATTTCTTAACTACTGTACCGATTTTAATAATTTTTTACTGACTGTCTACAAGTTGATCTGAATTAAGAGATAGTATAGTTTGTATCTCAATTGGCTGTGGTAATATTTTTTTCATGATAAAAATAGGTAGTTAAGACGAGTTATATAAGCTGTATTAGATGTATTGATATATAATGTGTTAGCTGACCCAACAGACGTTGTCAATCGGGTCAGCTAATACATTATATATTGCCTTTTTCTAAGTAACAAACCTCTTTTATCCTCAGGCTTTAGTCTTCAAACAGTTTGTATATATCCTCCCCATATATCAAGTTGCGGGGACACGGTGATAATGATTTTTACAACGTCCGCTCGTACTGGAGTCGTCCCTCGCAATAAGGGAGGGCATCGTAAATTACCCGCGAACTCGGAGGGCCTGTGTCGTGATTCCCTCACCTGTGTTTCAACCGAACAAATCCATTACGACGTATGTCTACTTGTGTTCGTTTCAGTTTTTAGAGCCTTTTGTTTTTATCTGGATAATACTCCGTTTTTGTCATCAAATGCGTGCTTTTTCTTTGGTATATAAATCTTGATTACTACTTGTCGAGAACCATGGTGCATACATTAATGTTTCCATTATATGCGAATAAAGTCGTAGGTTCGATCTTCTCGGGAAAAATATGTATGAGACGAACAATTTTATTTGTTTGTATCTGGGTGTTGTTTAAAATATGTATTTAAGTATTTTATTTGTGACTTCTTTGTTGAACCCACGACTGTAGGCGCGAAAGACAGGATCACTAACTACCATATGCGCCATTGGGCCCGTCAAATTATTAATAATATTTACAATTACTAACATTCAACATCTTGTACATTGACTTGACTCTAAGATAAGTCGCTTAACGCACTTACTCACTGACATCAGGCAACAGAGGAATTACAGATCATCATCATCACAGCCATTGGAAGTCCACTGCTGGACATAGGCCTCGCCAAAAATGGGGGAATTTCGCCTATAATTGCCGCGCTGGGCAAGCGTGTTGGCAATCGCAGAGCGTCGCTTTCGTAAATGGAATGCTGCTACCCATCCTCGTTCTGTGCATTTAAGCTGTAGTATTATGGATGGACATACCTGTCTGTCTGTCAGTCGCCTCTTACGATATCTGGTACTATTCTACTCTGCCGGTACCTCACGGCAGGGAATCCCAGTTAAAATACTTAAATACATATTTAACACCCAGGCACAGAACAACCACAAATATTATCATATAAATGTTTCTCCAGAGTGGGGATCAAACCTCGACCCTCGGCGCATCTAATAGGATTACTTCCATCTAAGCCAACAGGCCCGGGCACACAGTTCAATATATGTCTGACTGTCACGCGATGGTATTTTATAAAAGCATGAATAGCTTATTGATTATATCTGCTGGTGATTTATTTATCGTTAGACTAAAAATATATCAGAAGGAATTTCATTATATTGTCCATAGAACCCATAGAATTGATTCACATGGACCTTTTCAAGGAGGGGATAATTTGCCAACAATATTGTCTGCACTGTAAACTCACTCTCACCTATTTCTAATAAAAAACAGTGTTAACATTGCTGTGTTCTGGTCTCAAGGCTGAGAGAGGCAGTGAAAATACTGAGTAAATGTGACATAGTATCTTCGGTTCTCAGAGTTGACGATACGCTAGTGATATCCTTGTGACAATACTAACTTCTATAGCCTGCGGTCACATTTACCGTCAGGCGGACCGTATGTTTCTTTGCTGACTTCATTATATAAAAAAGGATCCATACCCACTGTTTAGTTTGAGCTATGTTAGGTGGATATGTCGCCTTCTCTCGAATCCCAAATCTCAGTGTCTTAGCAGAGTAGAAGTAATTATGTATACGTTTTAATTACTACAAGTAAGTTGGCAGATAGCCATGTTTTGTCTGCGTAATGTTAATGGTCACTGTATCTAACAGATGCTCGAGCCATTGACCTTGTAATTTAAGATATTATATCATCATTAATGCAGCTATAAAACGTCCACTGCTAGACATAAGACTCCCCAAGGAAGGGGGAATGTGCGTAAATGCAGCGTTGGGCAAGTGTATTATTCTAAATGTGTCCTGTTGTATTTGAGCTACACAGTTTTGGTTGGATATACACCCATCTTTGGGTACCTTGGTCGCCTTACGCCTACGATTCTTATTCAACCGGTAAAGCCGGACAACGGGAAAACTGCTATTTGGCGGAAGAAATAGGTGACAGTTAGATACTAATACAGGTAACTTTTTGTACGAGGTCTACCTCAAGCAAATATCTTATTAACCAGGAATATCGAACCGGAGCTATTTGGATATATGTAAGAGTGATATACCAATCCTAACGGCCTTATTAAGAATTAATCTTTTGTAAAATTGTTTATTAAAACACTATCATTTATTGTTTTTAATCGTGGCTAGTCTATTTATATAGAACTTATCTTTATATAGCATAATTG
Source organism: Heortia vitessoides (assembly GCA_020976665.1). Lineage (NCBI taxonomy): Eukaryota > Metazoa > Arthropoda > Insecta > Lepidoptera > Crambidae > Heortia > Heortia vitessoides. The sequence goes on from JACJUM010003085.1 coordinate 1,140,666, forward strand.
ATATAAAGGTCGACTGATGGCGTGCACCACGCTATATCATTTAAATTTTATTATAGCGGTTAGTGTGATGGCTGACACTAAATCAAGTAAACATTTTCAAATAGCAAATAACTATATATCGAAGGTAAGGTTAATATACGTCACTGTATGAACTCTTTCTTTGTTTGTCCACAGCTTATAACAGTTGTACCCGTCGTTTGCAATGGGGTACTGCTAGGGTAGAACAGTACGTATTCAAGAATAGGTACCATGTCTCGTACGGGGCGACTTACTGGCGTAGCTCAAATGCAATAGAGTGGTAATGAGTAGCAGTAATCTCGTCACAAAGATACACTCTGCATTTAGGGTCGTGGGTTCGATGGGTCCCCACCAAGGACTAACATTTATGGGATGATATTTGTGTTTGTTTTGTATCTGTGTAAAAATATGTTTTTAAGTTTTATATTTGTAATTCCTTTGTTGTCTGACATCCGTAACACGAGTGTTTTGAGCGACTACCCCAGTGTATGTTTGAGTTTATGTACATGTTTGAGAATATTTTATTGTATACTTTTATTGCCTATTTATTGTGACAATTACTAAATTAAACACTGATGGTTATTGATAAATGGGAGGTTTTTATCTAGCAGTGGTCGTTTTACAGTTGGTATCATGATTAAGACTTTTAATCCAAATGTGAGTTATCAGTTGTCTCAATTATTTGTTTATTAATGTCTTCCAAATATTTGTAGTTTCTATCTCAAGTGTTCGAGTTATTGAAGTTTCCACTTTGTTTTCAGTTTGCAGATGTAATTAATCAATTGTAGCCGAAATGATAAAAGCCAATATAATCATAAAGCATTTAACATGCCGCTGGCTTGAATAATGACTGACTTAATTATTTCACGATCGATTGGTCACTTTAATTAATTTTCGTATTCATCTAAGATCCAGTGACATTCGATTTGTTTTAACTGTGGGTTAGATAGCATACTAGATTAGCTAAAAATATGGCTTTGCGCGTCATAGCCAATGGAAGACTGGACATAAGCTTCTCCAAGAAAGTAGGTTATTGCCACGAATTGCCGCGCTGGGCACGCGTGGTGGCAATCGAAGAGCGCAGCTATCGCGACCGGGATGCTGCTCTCTTCATCCCCACCCTGTACTATTTGAGATGTACTGTTTTAGATGGATATACCGCCTTCTGACGGTTTTGGTACCGTCAGTCACCTTTTATGACACCTAGTGCAGTAGGAGATACTATTCTACTCTGCCGATACCTCACAGAGCTTAGTTAAATGCTGGATATATTAAACATGTCACTAACGTATTACCAGCAAGCTTTGTTTTTTAAACCAAGTCGACAAACAAGCATGACTGTAAGCGTCACGCTAGCCTATAGGCTGCTTGTAATATCACAAAGTCATCTCCATCACGTTGCCATAATCTGGATGACTTGTAGATATTATGTTCATCACATTACCCAGTAATTTCACAGATTTTGTAGTTCATTACATCTCTCGTATAGATTACATGTCACATTTATGTCGCTTCGCACATTTCGTACAGTGTCCTCGATATATTTAATTTAGTATGTCAGCAAAGATGAAAGGCGGTGCGAGTGTAATTTAATATTCCCCGCTTTCAGGAAAAGGCTTCATTTTTATTATGGGCCCTCGGTTAACTTTGTTCGGCCATTTTTTTCAAGATGCGATCCATTCGTTCTCATTTAAGAACTGATTTTGTGTAGCGACTGTTTAATAGAAGACAAATTTATGAAATTCTATTTCGTTAAGTTTTAGGTTACAAATTATGTATCATTATTTTTGATTCAATATCTGTACCACACTTAAGCGACGTGTCTATCAATAAAAAGAAAAACTGACTGCCTTACTGAAATAAGCCTACAAGTTTTAGAAGTTTGAAATTTTCCACAGGATTTTTCAATAATGTAGAGAAGCATTAAAAATTATTTTTGGAAAATTCACCCCCTGTAAGTCATGAAACACATGTAAAATATTTTTTTTAAATAAACCCTTAAAGGGATAAAAGTGTACGAATTAGTATAAAAGTTATACAACAACGCGGGAGAAACCGCGGGGTATAGTAGAGACAAGAGGCGGCCTTATCGCTAAATGCAATTTCTTACAGGCAACCTTTGGATAGAAATAATGCTAAAGCTGGTGGAACTTAGAGGTGAATTTAGTTCAAAAGATATAGTTACAGAAAAAGGAAAGTGACAGATTTAAAAAGCAAAATCAAAGTGACAGACAATACTTAAATATTTGACTCGTTGTGCAGGCGTGGAAATTGCAGAACAAAACTGCGCATCGGCATGCTGCTTAGCTCTGTTGCATTTACTACTAAATACTACATTGTATTTACTACTAAACAAAATTATATCTTAATGGCAATCGCAGAGCGTATGGCAACAGGGATGCTTTATAAACATGTTTCTGTTTACTGTGTGTACACAGTTTGATCTAGTTTAAGAGATGAGATAGTTTTTATATCAATTTATAGGCGAAATATTTTTTTACAATTTAAGACAGGACAACGTCTGTTAGGTAAATTAGTACATATATACATTTCATATAGGCGAAACAATGAATACAGAACTCTCAAAGATTTATATATTCCTCGGGGATAGTCGGGAGAAATTTAATATCACTACGATCCTGCCTGCTTCATTTTGAAACGGCATTAATATTTCCCGCATAAAGACCGCCATCTAGTGAATGAAAAGCAAACTATATTGTTTTTACACAAACGCACCAGTTTCAGCGTAAATATGACATTGCCAAATCCATCCTATTCACTTAACACAAAATATATGCAACTGCCATCCCATATGTATATCAAAGAAACGGTTATGTCAGGGTAAGTAGCCCAACTCTGGTCACTTTGGATGGCATCCAAGTAGCACCATCGTCTACCACCGTAACGTGATCTCTGATATACCGTTTATCACGTTGAACGCACTCGGCTGGCAGTGATTAAGAATAGGCCACAGCTCAATTTGTACTGGTCACGTTTCCACTCAACATCGTCAAGTGTGAGAGGGATCGTGACATATTGTTTGTATCCGCCATCGTTAATACACTGTTCGATATATTGTGTAGGAGAAATTGCGTGTTCTGCAAAAAGTTAGAGTAATTTATTTTAACCGTCTATATGAGAAAAAGTCAATTTATAATCCACTAATAGACCGCGAGGTTCCACTAGTGCTAAGTTGTAAAACAAACGTAGTATCATTTATGCTACGCTGTTACTGGTCCTAGCGTGATGTGATGGCCTTTCTCGATAGTTAGACTATACAACATTGAAAGAATATTTCAAATCGGAGCAGCGGCTCTTGAGATTTGCGCGTTTAGACAAACAAACAAACTCTTCAGTTTTATTTAAACCCACAAATCTGTGATAAATTCCTTACAACACTTGTGTTACGGACGTCGGATAACAGAGAAATCACAAATATACTACTTAAATACATATATTTGATACCCAGAAACAAACAGAAGTGTCATCATATAAATATTTGTCCTGGGTAGGGATCGAACCTATGACCCTCGGCGCACAAAATAGGATCTCTACCATTTGGGCCATCAGGACCGTCGTACAATAATAGTAAAGATGATCATACTAAGCAAAGGGTATCTCAGTATCCGTTGGTAAAACACAGTTGCTGTAAAAGATTTAAAAAGAACTAGATTTTATCAAAGTAGTTTTATGCTGCCAGCCTTTTATAAATTGTATTAAAATGTTTGTGCGGATAAACGAGGTTGTCTCGAAGTAGAATTAAATCAACTCCTTTAATATTTCCAACAACCTATTCAAATAATCTCGAACGTCTCTAAAGCGGAATACACTTGAACGCACGTCATCCCAAGCTAGTTCCTCGGGGATAGTCGGGAGAAATTTAATATCACTACGATCCTGCCCGCTTCATTTTGAAACGGCATTAATATTTCCCGCATAAAGACCGCCATCTAGTGAATGAAAAGCAAACTATATTTCTACAAAATACAAACTATTATTTCTTGCACAAAGAAGCAGCCTCTTTGATACAATAGGGAAAAACTTGTTTACATTACGGACTGCATCTGATGGGTACGGACCGACGCAATCAAGACTGAACTCGCCGCGAGGCACAGTCGGCGGCGGGATTGGCTTGGATTGAAATTGGTTTCGATTCGATCCCATTGAACGAGGTGTCATTTTGAGATCAGATAAATATTGCTATTTTGAATACAAAATTGATTCATGATAATTTACAGATCAGTTATGTCCTATTTAATTACTATTATTGTTTTTAAATTCACCATTTTATTTTTAGGTATAATTTTAAATTTTATTGCCGTATACACGGGGTAGACCTCTTGCAAAGGTCATCTGCATTGGTACCTCACTATCACCTATTTCTACCACCAAATACCAGTTCTGTATTCATGTTTGAAAGGTGAGAGAGGCAGTGAAATTACTGAGTAAATTTGACATATTATCTTCAGTTCACAAGGCTGGCGACACGCTAGTGATATCCTTGTGATGACACTGATGCCTATAGGATGCGGTCACGTTTACGTTCAAGCGGACCGTAAACTTGTTTGCTGACTTCATACTATAATATATATGCCTTAATTGTTATGCCTATTTACAACAATAAATAATTAACATTATATAATATTTCTTTTGACTTATTTCGACTACTTTTTTCTTCCGCTACTCTGGAATATTTCTTCAATGGATAAAGAAACTTATAAAATCCGTATAGAAACTATGTGTAAACTGTTTATTTTGTTCGAGTAGTTGAGGTAATTTAAACATTTTTACATAGAAATCAATAAATAGTGTTCAAAAAGAAACACAAATATGTCGAAAAGTAATTTTAAAAAATTCCAAGCAAGTGAAGAAAACTTTTAAGACAAAATAAGAGACTTTGTCTACCATTATCATTATCATCGTAGCAGCCGTAAAACGTCCAAAACTGGACATAGGCCTCCTCAAGAAAGAGGGAACTTGCCTTTAATTTCCACACGGGCCGCGTTGCAGGCGTGGTGGTAATTGCAGACAGTATTTTGCGACGGAAATGCTGCATTTGTACTACGGTGCTTTAGGTGGTTATAACACCATCTGTGGGTTCGGGGAAGTACTACATGCCAATTTGAATGTTTTTGTTTCAGTATACTATTTAGAACTTTAGATGCATTTTCGAAAAATATAGTTATACTGAGTGTTATAGAGTATATGGATGGAATTAGGATTATTAATTAAATCAAGAAACGCTTCCTCTACCACCTTGGACCAATTCAGGAGAGGGCAGACTGTTGATTGCGTTTGTAGTAGAATTTTAAGGAGATGGCGCGGAGCTGCCGCTCTCTCGGGTCACTGATTAATTCACGATGGTGATGTGACAATCGCTTTATGATTAGTTGGAACACCAGGCTTTTGCAGGGGGCAGCATAAATTGTGTACTATCTATATTTTTTTAAACAATATTTCATACATTGACCTGACTCCGAGTTAAGTCACTTATAACACTTGTGTTACGGACGGACATTAGACAACAAGAAAATCAAATCACAAATGTAATACTTAAATAACTTATATTTAACACCTAGACACAGAACAGAATTCACACAAATATCAACATATAAATATTTGTCCAGAGTGGGGATTGAACCCACGACCTTTGGTGTACATAATAAGATCACTACCATCTGCGCCACCAGGGCCGTTAGAACTATACCTTCATTTATAAAAAAAAACTGATATCAATACGAGCGACAAATACTTGAATGGATTTAGAAATGACTATAACATTGAAGATTACCATAAATTTCTTTGGGACTATTCTAACTTGGTGCCAACGAGAATATCTAGACTTTTTACCTATTCAACTAAAAAAAATCCTAATACAGTTCTTGAAGATTTCAAATACATAAAAATTAATCAACCTCTCGAACTGACGAACCTCCTCCTTTTTTTGAAGTCAGTTAAAATTTGCGACTTAAAATTGTGGTATAAGCTATCCTTCGAAAACATAGCACCTTCTAGAACACCTACCATATCATCAGGACATACGCCTCCTCAAGAAAGGGGCAATTTTGCTCAAATTTGTAGCCTGCAAATGTGTTGGCAATCGCAGAGTACAGCTTTCGCGTCAAGGATGCTGCTGCCTATCCCCACTCCGTGCATATGGCTCGAATGGATATACAGCTATCAGTCAGATCTGGTACCTTGTTCGCTCTTACGACACCTAATATAGGTACTATTCCACTCTGCCTCTCTCTCACTCTCAGAAAACCGTTTCTTTTACCAATGCTTTAGAGAAAGCTGTAATTTTCTTAGCATCCGTTTATTTCCAACTAAGGTCCGCGCAATAAATAACGCCTTATTTTTCGGAGACTATCAGCTAATAACTCGACTATTTTGCAGGCGGTGACCTTGATTGACTTTATTATGTCTGTTACAAGTGTTTGTCTAGATTAACTATTCAATGGATTAATAGAACCTAGATGGAGATATGTACTTACATAGCTGGAGAATTTGTTAAATAAAGGCATTGTATTGTTCATTGAAGCTATGCCTTGAGACCTTTTTGATAAACTTACTTGACTAGCTCTATTTTTTGTATATGTATTTGCATCTTTAAAGGTAATACAGGATCCTTTTGTAGAATCACTAGTAGCAACCCAGAATTTTACCCACGCTAAGTTGTAGAATTTTCATACTTTATATATACCCCCTGAAGGGGTGATTTTTGAATAATATTGTACACGTGTTTCATGACTTTTAAAGAAGAAGAACCTTCGTACTAAATATCATATTAATGACTACAAAAACAGCTATGGTGCATACTAACTTTGCGACCCCGTTTTACCCATATAGAGAATGAATTTTCAAATTTACTTTTTACTGCTCCTCTACGTTATAAAAGGAGTCTATATGCAAAATTTGAAGCTTCGAACCCTTATAATTTAGGGTCTGAGTTGATATGATAGTCAGTCAGTCAGTCAGTCATCTTTCCTTTTATATATACAGATAATGTAATTCGTGAGTGCGTCAGTTTGTTGAGACTTTTTATTGGAAACGTGTGAAGGTATCAACTTGATTTTATACCCAATCCTAATGTTTGCAGTCGCTTAAACTTAACTTAACTTATAAAAAATCAGGCTTGAAAATGTACGTAATTTAAAGATACCAGCTTCAGTTCTATGTTCTAATATTACAAGGAAATTAAAACTTAGTACTTAAAATAGATCTACTATCATAAAATTGAGTAAGGGAAAGGTACAGCACAAGTAAACAAACTTGGAATATCGTCAATTAATCACAAACAACAAAAACATATATTTGACACATGGATTTAGAACAAGTATGTGTGTTATACATTTTTTGTCCTGGGTAGAAACCGTCAAATCCAAGTAGGTGAATATTGTAAGATTTCTATGCAATACTTGATTATATATTGTATAATAATAATTATATAACTGCTTATGTGTACTACTAATAAATAAAAAAGTTAAAAAAAAATGTTTCTGAAAATAATCATTGACCATCAGGTATATCGTAGGAAAATGTGGTTACTACAGATCTAGGTTACCTAGTCCAGCCCTAAGAATACAAACATTGAGCAAATAACTGCTAATCCCAGGAAAGATCCGCTAGCCTCGTTCGGCCTCAACAAACAGTGGCCTGATTGAGCAAGACTCCGATCGAGTTAATCATTCTATTGTTTTGGAGGGCAGTGACTTTTCTCACTTTACTTAGCAATTCCTGTCTAGATTTTTAGGTTTTGTGTCTATTTGGTGCTAGTTTACAATTTAGCCATATATGGCTTGTGTAATCATTCAGTGTGGTTCTGGCAGAGTAAATTAGTACCTCCCTCTGCAATAGGTGGCGTTAGTAGCGTCTTAGTTACTGGAACCGACAGATAGCGGTATATACGTCCAAAACAGCACGGCTCAAATGCGACAGTATATATACAGACAGGGGATGGGTAGCAGCATTCCCGTCGCGAAGTTCTGCTCTGCGATTGCCATCAAGACTGCCCAGCATGGCAATAATAGGTATTGTGGGCTAATTCTTTATTTTTTAAGCCTTTGTAAGATTTATCTATACTATACGACCAGCAGTGGACGTGAATGTTGATTATGATAATTTTGTTGACGGCTGATGGCGCAGATGATAGTTTTCCTATCTTATGCAGCAAGGGTCGTGGGTTCGATGCTGGGTGGGTATTATATTTATATGATGATATTTGTGTTTGTAATGTATCTAGATGTGGCTCTTGCAGGCTGATTTGTTATTATCTAATAATATTATTCCAAAGCAAGACTATTTAAACAAATCTGTCTGATGAATTTCCGAATGTCTAGAACACATTCGTCCCGTTTAATTACGACTCTGGACTTGGTCCAAGAAGAAATGAATGAAGCTATAGGCTTAATTGAAATTTAGCGTTGCAAGCCAAGTTGATGAAAAAACTGTGATAAAAGAAAAAACATTTGTTATTATTTAACTTAGTTGGCTAACAAGCACATAGTTCGCGTGATGATAAGTGTTACCGCCTATAGACGTTTGTGTTATAAGAAAGATAAAACTTGTTCTCTATTATCCTTGAGCCCTGAATATATGGCAGATAGAGATTTTCATTCTTCTAACCCGGGGGTAGCACTTCAAGCACCGTACTATCTCTCTATCACTCTCCCTATTTAAAATAGGGGAGAGTGTGGTACCCAGCCGTGGGGTACCGGCTGAGTAGAATAGTACTCTCTGTGTACCAGGTGTCGTAAGAGTTAACTGAGATACCAAAACTGACAGATGGCGGTATATCTTTAAAAATACAGGGCTAGGCTGGGCAGTAGCATCCTCGTCGCGAAGTTACGCTCTGCCTTTGCCACCACGTCTGCCCAACGCAGCAATAATAGGCAGTAATTCCACCATCTTATGCTCAACAGTGGACTTTCTACGGTAGATATGATAAAGTGCCCATCCGAACATATTTGTAAGTCAATAATAATCTATATTACAAAACAGAACATCAATTAATGAAATGATATAAATGAATTTACCTTCGTCACGGCATAACGCGTGACGGACTTTACTGATTTCGTCAATGCAATTAGTAAAATAGTCTACACTGAAACATCGTATTCTCTGCGTAATTATAGGCTTATTGTGGTCTAGTCTAATCTCCAAAAGCATTCTACGTTTCTATACGGGCAAACCCGGGTCATTGTAGTAAAATATAAATACAATTTTCACAAACATTCCGAAACATGCAGTTGTCGATCAATTTCCACGTTTTATTTGCAATTTCGCCCAATACCTACGTGTTCAATATGTAATATTTAAATTGCACCTGAAGAAATGAACAATGAAACTGAATTTAACAGCAAACGAACTTTTAGTGTCGAATATTCGTATAACGGAAATCTAGCAAAATTAAATTGCTTGAACGAACCGCCTGCGGGCACACGTAAAAGTGTTTAAATACAATTGGAGTTATATGTTTTTGCAACTTATATAACTGATGGGCTCGATGGTGCAGATATTTGTGATCCTGTCTCATGCTCATAAAGGTGTAAAAGTTAGTATAAAAGTTCATTTAACCTGATTCCATGATAAGTCACCGAAAGCATTTATGTTACGGAAATCAGACAACAGCGAAATCACAAATATATGACTCAAACACCCAGACACAGAACAAACATAAATATCATAATACATATTTATTCTGAGTGGGAATCAAACCCATGACCTTTGGCGAACAGGACGGGATCACTACCATCTACGCCATCGGGCTATCGCCATCGATGAATAAATGGAATATTGTTCTGCACCACTATATCAAGATTTTTGTATCGCCTAGCAGTCGATTTAGAGATAATGCCAGTTGGCATTCAATTCGCCATTTGTACAACTTTTATTCTTTTCTGTAAAAAGTATATATATAATAAATATATATAAACAACGCGATCCTGTCTCTTCACAGAACTAATAAGTAAGTATAAACACCAGCCAGCCATTTATGTTACATTTTCTTGCATTCCTGTATTTTAAACGTGGCTTAAGCAACAACACTCAAATACCGTACCCCATATTTTAATTAAGACTTTATTTGCACGCCAATAAAGTCGTATCTCCTTATTGCAGTGACGTTCAACTTCAGACTAACCGCAGGATCTGTACTGCTTAATGACGTCATAATTCAAGTCGAGTGCGAATTCCTTATCGTTCGAACCGATGCGAGAATTCCGATGTTCATTTTGCTAAGAGTTAGTTCATTATCTTGCTCATATCACCACTATGGAAGCTATATATTTACTAGCAATAACCCGAGGTACTATTCTATTCTGCTGTGAGGTACCGGCAGAATACTATAGTACTTTCCTATGCACCACGAGCCGTAAGAGGCGACTTAGGTACCAGAACCGACAGATGGCGGTATATACATCCAAAACAGTACAGCTTAAATGCAAAGGACGGCGATGGGCAGCGGCATTGCCATTGCGATAGCTGCGCTCTGCCATTACTAACACGTTTGCCCAACGCGGAAATAATGGAGAAAAGCCCTCCTTTTTTGGAGAAGCTTATGTCTAGCAGTGGACTTCCAATGTCTGGTATGATGATGTTGATGAATAACCCGAGGAGTTCATGTTGCGTTGGAGTAGAAAAATGCATAATAAATGTAGCCTAAGTAACTCTTTACAATATCATTTACTTGTAATGAGAACCACGTTAAAATTGGATAAGGCTTCACAGAGATGCTGCATCAGGTTTCGCATCAGAACAATCAGACGGCGGTTGGATATACCAAAGATAAAAAAATATTACGACCATAAATTGAGATATTAACTATTACAAGTATCAAGTTGGATCAAACTGTATACAATAAGGAAATAAAAAATTAAATTTAGTTCAGTAATTTAGAAGATGAACACCATGAACCACAAACTTTTTATACATAAAGGTACAAAGTAGAGAACCACCGTTCCTAACTTTCCAATTTCGTTTTTCTTTATTAGTGAACTAACTCGGCGCGTCTGATGCGTATTCGTTAATAAACTCTTTTCGTTGCAAATTAAAAGTCCATAATTTTGTTTCTTGCATAAATGAACTCGTCGGAGTGAATGAACACGGCTGCGTTCGGAATGCCCGCGTCTCTCCCGGAATCTCATAAAGAATCTCGAATCCGTGTTAGAAATTTTATAAACAACGTTAGTTCACTTTGGAATTTCATTCGCATAAATACTCACTCCGAGTAAATTGTGTTCTTACATTTCTTTTTATATGAAGATCTACCTACATACAAAGATCGGCTGCATTAGTAGCTCATTTTCATCTGTCTACTGCCAAATAGAAATGTTCGTATTGCTGTGTTTCGGTTCATTGCAAAAAAATGTGTTTATTTACGACATCACATTGGAAGCTTTTCAAACTATCTATTATCTATTATATTATGCATATATTGGCCGTGTGGGACTGGCAGAGTATAATAGAACCTCTGTACCTGGTGTCGTACAAGTTAATAGAGGTACCAGAACCAACAAATGGCGATATATCCACCCGTAACAGTGTAGTTTAAATGCACAGGGTCGGGAGCAGCATCCCCGTCGCAAAACTAGGCTCTGCAGTTACCCTTACCCAGCGAGGCATTATGGGAAATATTTCTTGGGGAGGCCTACGTCCAGCTTCGGGCTTTAATGGCTGTGATGATAATGCATGTATTATACATATAAACCTTCTTCTTGATTCACTCTGTCGATTCATAAAAACTTATAAAAATTAGTTGCATAGTTTTAAAGATCTAAACATACAGGGACAGACAGACAGTTGAAAGTGACTTTATATTATACTATGTAATGTTGTTAAGAATTACTAAGGAAAAATATTTAATTGAGAAAGCGAAAGAGAAATGCCTCATGCATTACTTCAACTAATATCTTATGTTTATTTAAATGCTGGAAGCGTAAATGAACACGTTATTCCTATTTCTTAAGAGAATGTTTTATTTTTATTCTTCACTAGCTTTCCGCTCACTACTTTATTCACAAGGTCTTTATATTTTACCTTGAGGATCTCTCATTATCACAGGAAGATGTTTATGTTACTCCCTGATAGTTAAACTGTGCAAATACTTGAGCCAAATTTGTAGGGAAAAGTAAATAGCCAGATGTACTACGCTAAGGTAACATGTGATCAATTGCTTAAAACATTTGTGTTAAATACATCAGGCAACAGAAAAACCACAAATATAATACTTAAACAATTTTTTTAACACTTAGACACAGCACAAGCATATTTATCATCACATAAATATTTGTCATGGATAGGCATCGAACCTATGACCCTTGACGCATAAGATAAAATCACTACTATTTTACGGGCCCGCCAAAAGTAGTCATTTTTCATCTTTATTTCATACTAACTGAACCAACCGACGTTGTCCTGTCTCAACTCATCATCATACCAGCCTTTAAAAGTCCACTGCTATACATAGGCCTCTCCAAGAAAGGAGGTTTTTTGCCCATAATTGCCGCGCTAGTCAATTGTGTTGGCAATTGCAGAACGCAGTTTCCACGACGGGGATGCTGCTGCCCATTCCCACCCTGTGCATTTGAACTGCACTGTTCCGGATGGTTATACCTTCATATGTCAGTTCTGGTAGCTTAGACGACTCTCACGACACCTGGTCCAGTGGGAGGTGCTATTCTAATCTGCCGGTACCTCACGGCTTGTCTCAACTATATAACTCTCTATATGCTTAAGATTCAACTTTCGCTGGATCACGAGTATAATACTTTGTATCTGTAATGGATCCTTATATCCCTGGTTCGGATATGTGTATCGGTATCATCATCATTACTGCTACGGGGAATTTTCCCATAATTGCCGCGCTGGGCAAGCGTGTCGGCAATCGCAGAGCGTAGCATTCGCAAACCCTATGGATTTGAGTTACACTGTTTCGGACAGATATACAGCCATCTGTCGATTCTGGTACCATAGTCGCCTCTTACGATACCCGGTACAGAGGGAACATTCTATTCTGCCAGTATTGTACCCCCTGCTAAAGCCTTAATTCCATCCCGTATGATTACAGGTTACGGTTTAGCTCGCAAACAAGTTCACTTAATATACGACATGTTTTGAGTTTCATTAAGTTACAAAAGCAATAACAAGTTAGTGCTTGTTAACATGGTGTGCTTTAAGCGATATTGCTTACATTTAACACAGTTTACATTTGCTTAGTTCATGTAGAGTTGGTAAAAAATTGACAAAGCAAGATGGCGCAGATAGCAGTGATTATATCTTGTGCGTTAAAGGGTCTAAATTCGATCCTCATCTAGGACAAAATTTTATATTATGAATAATTGTGTTTGTTCTGTGTTGGGCATTAAATATTTATACTATATTTGAGGTTATTCTGTTGTCTGACGACCGTAACACAAGTGCTTTAAGCGACTAATCATAGAGTCCCGTTAATGTATGAGATGTTGTGTGAATTGATTGTCATGAAAGCTGTAGAACAAGCACTGCAGGATGAAGGGAAGAGAATTTTGTCAAGCTGGACAGGCATAGTTTCGTGCCTTGTTGCATTTGAGCTAAGCTCTTTTGGATAAATATACCGCCATCTATGAGTTTTTTTTCTTAGCCACCTTTAGTTAAAATACCTCATACAAAGGTCATCTTCTTTGGAACCTCTCTCTTACCTATTTTTACCGCCTAATGAAAATGTATACATTAGCTCAATTTGAAGGCTGACAGAGGCAGTGAAATTAGATAGGCCTTGTGACATAATATCTTGAAGTCACAAGCTGCGATGAGGTTTCCGCAGACTGTTTGTTGTTTGACGACATGATAAAATAAAAAAAAATGGTAGCATTACGGAATGCACCAAATGCCGTTTTTTTTATAATTTTAACCAAAACTAGTAAAATCTAGTTTGCTTACCACATAACCCATAGGTAGCATAGGCAACCACAAATAACCGCGGCCACCGGCCATCGCTCAAAAAAGTCAGTAGCTCGAAAGCTGTTCCATAAAACGCGCGTAAAATTCACAACCGCATTTTCGCACGCAAATTTTTCGTAGAGACCACCGCGTTACCCGTTTCGACCAAACGGGTCGAATTCCCGAAATTTACCCGGCGGATTAAACCCGGGCCAACTATTCGGCTAAACAAAGCCCTGATCGGATGCCGGCCGAATATTTTACCTGCGTTAGTTTTTAGGGTAGATGCCACTTTCAGATATTGGACGAAATTAAACAGGGTCGTTGTGTTATCTGAACACTTTGTTTTGATTATTAAAAAGGGGTCTAATTAGCATATATATAATATTTTGTGGGATAGCAATAGAAACGAAAATAGGTATATTTGTATTAGTATATATATGTTACATAACTTTATGTATCTACGTGATTCCGGACGATTTTTTTTAATAAATCATCATATCAGCCATTATAGTTGTGTAGTACCGGCAGAGTAAAATAGTACCTTCACCTATACAAGGTGTCGTAAGAGGCAATTAAGGAACCGAAACCGACAGATGGCGGTATATCCGTCCGAAACAATGTAGTTGATGTACACATAGCTGCGCTCTGAGATTGCCAACTTGTGTGCAAAAATTGCCAATAAGCGTGGCAATTATGGAAAAAATTTACTCTGTCTTGAGTAGGTTTACGTCCAGCAGTGGACTTGCAATGGCTGATATGATGTTGATGGTAAAGCTTACACCAGTTTCATATTTTTTAGTTATATTTTGCTATTGTTAACGAGTTCACTATTCAAAATAAAACTACTTTTACCGGCTTTAAATGGAGCTTATATAACTTTTACATTTATTGTTTAACGTATTTGTAAATATTAAACGTAAAAAGTTATATCGTATTTTAAATCAATTTATAAGCAGTTTTGTTAAGTTTTTTAGTTTTTTTTCCCATGAGTCAACTTTTTCTTGCAAAACCGATATTATAACGCAAATAAATTTGTTTGTTTCCGATAAATATTTGGACAGCTCCGCTATAACTCCGCATTTGATGCAAATAGCTGTTATACCAAACTCTGTCAGCGAACTCGACCCGAGTTATCCGACTCGGGGTACACAGGAAACTTGCGCGAACACAAAAATCTCGTTTGAATTCGGCAAATAAAGTCGACGGAACCATGATAAATTGAGTAGACCTTGAGAAAAAAGGGCGGACAGAAGAATTCAATTAATGTTATAATCAATCAGGGATCTGGATTAATAGATCGATAGCCCCTTTTTGGGGTGTGGCGTGGATGCAAAACTTGCGGAGTACGGGGTGAGATTGGCTTGTTGTTTTGCAGTCGGGTCGCTTTTGATTTAATGAGTAAGATTATTTAAAATAACCCCTTTTTTATAAAAGTATTCTTAGATACTCAAATGCACGCATATATTTGTATAAAATAACTGCTTTTTAAAGTTTTATTTAAAACTTTTATAATAACTAAATTATCTCCACCTGATCACATACCTGCTGTGAGATTCCGGCAAAGCAGTATCTCCCTTTGTATCCGGTGTCGTAAGGGGTGACTGAAGTACCAGAACCGACAATTGAAGGTATATCCATCAAAGTCAGAGTTGCTTAAATGCACAGCACGGGGATAGGCAGCAGCATTCATACCGTGAAGGCTGCGCTCTGCGATTGCTAACACGCTTGCCCAGCAATTATGGGCATAATTCCCTCTTACTTGAGGAGGCCTATGTCCTGCACTGGACTTTTAATCGCTGGTTTTATCAACACTTATATAATAAATCCAGTTTCATGATTTCATAAATAACAAATAATAAAGAAATTCACACAACATATCTGATTATCGTTGTCTGATGTCCGTAACACAAGTGTTTTAAGCGACTTATCATATAATCAAGTCAATTGATGAGATATTGTAGAAATGTGGGAATATATATATTGTTTATATATTTCTAATTACTGGTATATTAGACAGACGCAACGACGATTGATACATCGCACCCCCCCCCCCCTCCTTGCCCTTGCCCCCGCACCATCAACTTTCAATTCCGGGTCATCCGAATCAACGGGCTCGCGCTTGACAAAGTCCGTACCTGACCTTAACCCTTCTGTGACAAGGGTATTCGGGACCCGGGATAAAATCATCCCACTGGACTCGAGATATACATATCTTCGTAAAAGTGTTTTATTGCTTACCATCTCTTTTGAGGGTCATAAATATATATGTGTATACAGTAGTCAAAAGATTGGCGGGGGACAGAGAAAAAGAATATACGCCCTTTTAATATCAGCAATCTCTTGATTGAGTTGAGACGGGAAAGAGATGAGTTTCTTTTATATTATGTACTCGTACGTTTTGAAGTACCGCTCGGAAGGTTATCTGTGAGGTAGGTACGAATAACTAAAAAGAAGAGCACATCGTCCATATTTACTGGTAACTCACCCCGGTTTTGCGTGCACAAACGATTATTTAAGATAGCTTTAACTCCTAAGTACAGTTAAATGCTCAGATTTTTCTTGTCTGATCTAAGACAAGAAACAACTGATTCTGGTTTTGCTTAGTTTTGTCCAGCAATGGGGATCCTAACCATAGGAAAATCACTGCAACTTCCACAATAAAATATGAGAAGCGGGCGAGTTTGTATGTCCCTTAAAAACAATCTTCATAATTTTTCTATTCGAGTAAGAAATCATAGACTAAAAATAAAAAGCCGTGAGTACCTCCTCCTGGTACCAAGTGTCGTCAGATGCGACTAAGGAATCAGAACTGACAGATGGCGGTACAACCACCCGTAACAGTGTAGCTCAAATAAATAGGGCGGAGATGGGCAGCATCCCCGTCGCTCAAGCTGCGTTCTGCGATTCCCATCACGCTAGCCCGGCGCGGCAATGATATTCCCCTTTTTTGGTGAGGCCTATGTCAAGCAGTTGACTTGCAACGGCTGATAGAATAGCTAAAAATGATATAAAAAACAACACTCTATGATACCTCAGTGTCGCAAGCTGGTCATTAGCCGTTTAAATGCAGCTAAAATACCGCTGAGAAAGGATTCCGTGTTGAGATTATGTTTTATTATCCAGTGGAAGCTCATGCCGACATCTTGATCGCTCGTAAACTGAGCAAACAAGACGCACAAAGGGCCTTTGTTACTTCGCCTTTTGAATTTAGGCGAAGGAATTTCGCGTGCTGAGTTCACTTTCTATTTTGCGAAAAATAAATTATTGATTGGCCCTAAAAACAAGTGAGCATCGACCCTGCTCCTGAAGTGAAGGTCCCTTTTTTAAGAGCTGTTGAGTTCAACCTGAAGTATTAGAGAGCTGTATGTCTTATGAAGATGAGAATAATACCTGGATTTTCTGGATTTTGAAACATCCAACGCAGATAGGTGGAAAAAAAATTGGTTTTAGGAATAATATTAGATTACCTTATAAAAATACAAAGAGATTAATGTAGACAGTAATCTAAATAATTAGGTATATCAAAAATATGAATATATCAAATAATGGGTTTTAAAATATATATCTATATTGTGATATCTCTGTTTCTGATATCAATAGCACAGGTATAATAAACTACTTACCTTGGAGTCAGATTAATGTATGAGATCTCGTGTGAATTTATTATAGCCGGACAAAATTTGGAATACATATGTATATATATATATATATATTGTTATTTTTACATATGTATATATTTATTGATTTTACTTTAAATTCTGAATTATGTTTATTCTGTATTTGTGTGTTAAATTATGTATTCGACTATTACATTTGTGATATGATGTCCGTAACACAAGTCTAAGTGACTTACCACGTAGTCAGGTCAATGTGTGAGATGTTGCGTGAATATACATCCTAAATTAACATCTGTAAGTATCATCTGTCATTTCGGAAAAAAATATCTTAGACGAATTTAAGTTTACGACAAACCAGTTTAAGTGTTACCGTCGTTAACAGCACAGATGCTCTTCTCAGCAGTCTTGAAAATTTTTCACATGTCTACTAATGTCTCAGTAGCACAACGGTAGTGCAGTTCCCCAGCATGAGAAAGATGCAGGTACGAGTCCCGCCTGAAGCCTGAGACAAGTTTTTTCTAGCAAATATTACCATGCAGAACGGTTGATCAAACGTCCGTCATAAAATTAAACGGAATTCCCTTTTCAAAATACAACGTTCATGAAACTCCTCGACAATATATATTACGTAAGCCTAAGAAATTTTATCTCGAGTCGAGAACGTTGCTCATCGCTTGTTTTCGTGTAACGAAACAATCGCCAACAGCGGGACGTCATAATCCGGCCGACACGTGACCCGACATAATCAGGCATGTCTTAAGTACGTACCAGACAGTCGCAGGACAGCCGCGAGCTAGGAGCAGAAGCGATGACAAATCTTAGACAGGAAGGATGACGGGCTCGATGGCGCAGATGGTAATGATCCTAACCTGTGCCCCAGGAGTCGTTTGTTTGATTCCACACAGAGCAAATATTTAAGATATTTGTGTTTGTTCTGTGTCTAGGTGTTAAATATATGCATCTAAGTGGTATATTTGTGATTTTTCTGTTGTCTGGCGTCTGTAATGCAAGTGTTTTAAGCGAAGTCAGGTCAGGTATGAGATGTTGAAGGCAACCTAACCTATTTTTAAGGTCGTCTGCATTGGCACCTCACTCCCACCAATTTCTACCGCTAAATAGCAGTGTTTGTATTGTGCTGTGTTCCGGTTTGAAGGGTTAGAAAGGCAGAGAAATTACAGGCACAAGGTTGACAACGCGCTAAATGTATTATTGTGATATTTTGAACGCAGACTGTATGCTTGTTTGTTGATCTGATCAAATATAAAAGTAGTTTTTATGATCATCAGAATATGGTTCATTTCTCTTTTCATTTTTATGACGACACTTAGTACAAGAAACTCTATCTTCTGTCGGTACTCCATGACTAGAGTCTGCAATAATTTTTTAGTTTAGTAAAACTATACATGAAAATATTATTGTTTAAATTGGTAATGATGAACTTCTAGCAAAGGTCAATCGATTGCTAGTTGCTTCTTTTAACTTATATTATATATATTATAGTTTCAGCGAAGTGTGCCACCGCAATGAGAAAACTTACAAAGCAAAAGATAAAATCGCTAACTCTTATAACTTGCAAGGCGCGCCCCCGCCGCGGGCACTCAGCCCAGTCATCTTGATTTGTGTTTGTAGGACGCACCCGGTTCCCCGAGTTATCACTGCCCGCGGTTCTCGATTATCGATAATTCTTGAATTGAACCCTGAGCGATTGTTGGAAACGACAGATCTGATCCCGTCTCGTAATTGGTACAGTTTAAACTTGATCCGCGAGGAAATTACGCGAATCATTTGAGATATGTCTTCATCCTATTATGATGTGTTTTGACATTGCAAGTAATGGAAACTTTTTGATTATTTATATCATAATTATAGTAAAACAGTTTCTTAAGAAATTTTAATTGAGTTTTATAAGTATTTTTATAAGACCAGGTCGACAAATAAATAAACTGCTCACAAGCATATTACTAGCGGATCCAACCTTGTGACTTCAAGGTATTATGTCATATTACCTCCAGTGAAGTCTATCTCATGAAAGATCACTTGATCGATAAAACTAAATAAGATAAGATTGTATGGTCCTTAACGTACAATAAATCAGAGATATAATTGTTATTTAAGAATATCAATAATTATGTAATAATGAAATCATAGTAAACCGTACCGGTAGAGTAGAATAGTACCTCCCTCTGTAGCAGGTTATGTAAGAGGACTGAGGTACCGGAACCGATAGCGGTATTACTATTCGATACGGCATATCTTAAATACTTCAGGGTGGAGATGGGGAGCAGTATCGGCGTATATCGCGAACCTGCGCAATGAAATTCCCATCACGGCTACCCAGTTTGGGCAAAAACTCTCCAATCTCAGGGAGGCCCATGTCCAGCAGTAAAATTTCTATAGCTGATATGATAATGGAAATACTAATAAGTAAAGGTATATCTGAACCTGGACTAATAATGAAAGTTATAACAATAATTTTCTCTTTTTATATTCTATATATACTGACTGACTGACATATCAACGCAGAGCCTGAAGTATAAGGTCTGAAAAAATTTGTATTACATAGCCCACTTATAAATATAGGATAGACCATAGAACATAACGCTAGGACGAATAACAGCGGAACATAAATAAACCTAGATTTGTTCAACAACTTGAAGCAGATAAAACTTTGGGGCTTGTTAATGAAAAATTTTCATCATCATTACAGTCAATGGAGGTCCACTACTGGACATAGGCCTCCCCAAGAAAAGGATAATTTTTCCCATAATTGCCATGGTAGGCAAGCGTGTTGGCAATCGCAGAGCGTACCTTTCGCAACAGGGATGCTGCTGCCCATCCTCACACTGTACATTTAAGTTACACACTCGGATGGTTATACCACCATCTGTTGGTTCTGGTGCCTTAGTCGCCTCTTATAACACTTGTTATAGAGGTCGGTACTATTTTAATCGGCTGGTACGGTTTTGTATGATTTCATAACATTAAAAATTTATCGAAGTTAATAGATCTTATATAAAGGTGTGTTAAGGATCACACAATCTTATTTTAACTAGTTTCATCGATCAAGCAATCATATCGGTACCTCATGGCAGGATAATAATGTATAGAAATATTATAAATAGCATTTTACGCCACGTCCATAACTGATTTTGGCACATACTTCGCCGATAAGACGGCTTGCTAGCTTTTTACAAATATTAGCAATAAAATTGAAACTGAAAATTTTGGTGCAGTATCTTTATTTGTCGGATTTCATGTATTAAATATTTTATGAGGCACTAAATTTGGTGTTAAAATATCTAAAGTTCAATCGTATCCAAACCTCCTGTTGGATCACAATGAATAGAAAGTACTAGCTTTTCCCGCCTAGACACAGAAGATACACAAATATCATCATATAAATGTATAAGATTATTAAAAGTCTTTAATATTCTTAAAATTGTATAGTGATATTACAAGTGTATTATTCGATGAGATCGACAAACAAGCATACAGTCCACGTGATAGTAAGTAATATCACAAGGATATGTTAATTAAAATAAATTATAACTAGTGCGTTGCCACCCTGATCAGCCTCTCTCAAAAAATATTACCAATTAGAAAGGTGTAGATTTGACGCGCCCGATGGCACAGATGGATGTGCGCCAAAGGGCGTAGGTTAGATACCCATCCAGAGAAAAACTTTATATAATTCATATTTGAGTTTGTTCTGTATCTGGGTGTTAAATATATGTATTTAAGTAGTATATTTGTGATTCCTCTGTTGTCTAGCATTCGTAACACAAGTATTTTAATCAACTTACCATGGAGTGGGAATTTATTATTATTATAGATTAAAAAGCAGTACTCAGTAGTCGAAAACAAGACCAGGATGAGTCCTGCCTGCACTGAAATACTTAAGATGGTTAAATTGGTCAAACTATGTGGAGAGAATAAATAGGCAGTTACTCTACTTTGGCCTAGCTCCGAATAATCCAGCTGAGCTTCAAGCGGAGTTAGCGCTTAAGCAGCTAATTACAGCGCCAGACGTTTATTGATAGTGGACGCGTGGAATTCGCTTAAAGCTTGAATTCATTTAGGGCTGCCACTTAGGAGAAGATTTGTGCGATGCACTTTTAGCTTTCAGATCGGCATTGTTTTTTAATGGAAAATCATAAAAATTAAATCTAAATATTCTTTATTCAAGTAGGCTCCTTACAAGTACGAAATAAAAATAAAAATTAGAACAGTTTTAATTAGAAATATGAAGTACTAAACGTTGTATTATATTCATAATACTGACGAAACTGAGGAACCGACAGGATCATAAGAAAAATCTAAAATTTAATTTAGGCCTAGCTTATTAGTCTGCTGGCACCAGGCGGGTCTTTAAACTATCTTTAATGCAGTTCTATTACATGAGCCACCAAAAAGTAAAAACTAGTGCTAAGAAAGGTCAATTAATACTAAATAATAAAATAGAAACTCTGCCGCCTACCTAGGCGCTAACAAACAGTTGTCTTAAAGCTAGGTCAGAGCAATCCAATCCTAGGCAGTTTCATACAACATCATACCATAAAATAGATATGACGTTACCAAAGATCAAAAGGAAATTATAGAAACCGTAATACATTTTTAAATAGAAAGCTTTAAAATATGTCTAAGATGTCTGTGTAACTTTAAAAGATATACAGACCTCAGATAAAGGTCGTCTGCTGCCTCACTCACATTTATACCGCCAAACAACAATTGCTGTGTTCCAGTTGGAAGAGGCAGTGAAATTACTGTTTAATCTGACATAATAGCTGCAGGTCATAAATTTGGCAATATTAGTGATATCCCACGAGCGTGTATAGGCTGCGGAGATGATTATAACATGTACTGCCTGCTTTTTTGTACCGACAGATGGCGCTATATCCATCCGAGTCAGTGTAGCTCAAATACATAGGGGATAGGAAGCAGCATCCCCATCACGAAAACTTCGCTCTGCGATTGCCAATTATGTGCAAAATTCCCCCTTTCTTGGGGAGGCCTATGCCATACATTGACCTGAATCCGTCGTATGTTGCATAAATCACTTATGTAACGTTCATCAGATAACAGGGGTATCACAAATATACTTAAATACATACCTACATTTAACACCCAAACATATAAATATATGCTCTGGGTGTGAATCGAACCCGCGTCATGTTTAGTCATGTTTAGTTTATACACTAATCTTCTATGCATATTGGAAAAGTTACGTATTAACCGACATAATAAAACTCGAAAACCAAACAAACTCCGACATATTTACAGAAAATACTGACGTTTAAATTTACTATCATTGCCAACCCTTGAAGAGGGTTCGGACGGGCCGAGTTGGTGCAAGTTCCCGCAGGCTAGGCGGCTTGGCAACAGCGCGCAACAACTAATGTTCTGGACTGGCGGGAGGCGAGAACAATTACTTTGGAGTTAAATGGATACGGCCCCTTGATAGACTGGCCGGTATCGGGTACATGCCCACTGCGAGTCACCTCGGGGAACTCTACGTCTACCCATCGCGCAGTAGAAAGCTAATAGTAAGACATATTAAATGAATTGAGTGATTGCCTCTACGGGTTAAATGGCCGGCTATATTTTTGAATATTACATGAAATTTGGTGAGACATTTAAACAACTATTGCATTTAACAATTTATGTAAATCGATATATGCCTCAATCAAAATCGATATATTTTTATTCAATTAAGCTTTATGAAAAGCAAAAATCTATCTATCATTTAACTGTAAGTGTTACGATGCGCAAACAGAGACATATATCAAATCTATCATCCTCGCAGCAAGCCTATAAATATTGTCTGCAATCATTTCTGTGATATCTGATGTCTGATTTATTACTTATACCATTACACCCAATGATTGTCGTTACTCATATATAAAAATTGTATGATAACACATACATGTACTAATTTTTAACAACTTATAACCTGTATTGACAATTAAGATTTTATCAATTGATTGATCACTGGACTGGTTCTAACATTAATTTTATTGCATTATCTAAATTACTTAGAAGTACTGTTTTATTTCTGAGATTAATATCATGTTCGATAAATGTTGCACACATTTGATTATGTTAAATCAAATCAAATGATGTAGCGGCTATGGTTATTGCTGAATTGTCGCGTGTGAGAACACTGAACAATACTTTTTTAATTAGATCAGGTCGACAGTTAGCGTGACCTCGTAATATTACAACATCATATATACTACTAGTGCATCGCCATCCTTGTGACTTGAAGATATTATGTAAAATTACCGAGTAATAAATTGAACTGCCTCTCTCACCCTTAAAACCGGAAGACAGCAATGCGAACACTGTTATTTGGCGGTTGAAATAAGTGAGAATAACGTACCAATGCAGACGATGTATGAGGTCCAATTTGTGTAAATGCCTGATACAATATAACTGTTGGTAAAGAGACATTTACCTTTTTATAAAAGACAGACTTATTTCTGGGCTTTTCAATCACGATTGCAGAAAACAAGCCTAGTGACTTCAATTCATCATCATTATTATCAGATCAGCGGTAAGAAGTCCACTGTTAGTCATAATTACCACGCTGGGCTGGCGTGGTACCTACCATAGAGAGTTGCTTCACGATGGGGATCCTGCTGTCAAAATCTGCTATTGTATTTGAGATGCACTGCTTCGGATGAATAATACTTCTATTGGTTTCGGTACCTCAGTCTTACACCTGATACAGGGGAAGGTACTATTTTACTCAACTGGTACCCCACTTATTTAAATCAGTTTACGAGCAACAACGTTGTGGAAGTTTTTTTAAGGAGTCACATATGAATCGGACCGACAGCTTTGGTGCTGGTACTTACCACTCTTTGATTGGTTTTCTCTTTGAGGAGGCTAGATTTGAAAAGATGAAATATGTCTAAGTGGACTAGCAAGATGTATTGCTTTACGATGAGTGGTTCATTGCTCAAATTGGGTGCGGTGCACACAAATGAGTGATGCAACGGCATTGGTATGAATACGCACTTAGAAATCATATCTGGAAAACGTCCGACTTTTCTTTCTACTTACCCATCGAATAAAGTCAATCTAAATACTATATAGATATATTCTGATGCATCTATTTTCCTCGAGAAAGTTGTTTTTATAAAATTTGCATACTACGCTATCTGATGAACTAAATCAGCTTTCCACTCAACTAAGACATCTCATTACCATAATATGTATTAAAGCTTCTGACTTTAACTTTATGTACGCTTCTTTTCTTATGTATCGAGTTGATTAAATTGTATCTACGAATAATAAATTCAAAAAATATCTCATACATGGACCTGACTCCAAAATTAGTTGCTCAAAACACTTGTGTTATCGAAATACTTATATAGAACTTATATAGAACAAAAACAAATATAATTAAAATTATAATTGTCCTGGGTAAGGATCGAACCCATGACTTTTGGGTTAAAAAGACAGGATCTCTACCACCTGCGCCATCAGACACGTCAATTAGGTAAATCAGTGGTCACCTGGTAATTAAAATTCAACCTTATAACATTATATATTTTTAGAACTATATCATCATTAGCTTGACATTCAATAGACAAAATACTTAAATATATATTGAACACGCAGACATAGAACAAATATTCATTTTATAAATTTCCTCGGAAAGGATCGAGCTCACGACACACATAAGCACATAAGATAGTATAACGTAGAACCAAGGTTTTAGCTGTAATTAATCTGAGACCGAAACAAACGTGTATTATTAAACGCTTCTATTTATTTACAAAATGAAAATCATTTTAGAGAATATAAATTGAAAATTTAAATTAATATTTCTCATCAAAACAGTTTCGTAGTTATTTTGCTCCAACTTCAAAATTATACGCCAACTCACATTATAATTTTCAAAGCATTTATTCAGCTCACGTAATTATAAAGTGCTAAATATAAAAGGATGCACTCCAATTAAATATGGCGCCGAATTTTCTCGCACTCAATTTCAGAAGATGCACTGCGATATTTATACTGTTCTTACGAAGGAACACAGTGGAAGCTATACATTTACAAAGATTTTTTATTAATCTCTTACGAGCAGTTCGATAAAACATGTATTATGTGCACTTCTTTTCTCATATATCGAGTTGATAAAATAGTATCTACTATTATTAAATTCCCACAACAACTCCTGACCTTATTCGATGATCAGCCGCTTAAAACACTTGTGTTACGGACATCAAACAACAGAGGAATTACAGGTCTATTACTTAAATACATATATTTAACACTTATACACAGAACAAATACAAATATCATCATATAAATGTTTGCTCTGGTTGGAAATTGAACTGACAACCCCTGACGCACAAGATAGGATCACTACCATCTGTGCCATTGGGCCCGTCGTTTATAAACTCCACTTTGGTTCAATACTTCTCTAGTTATCTAAAATTTTGTACCAACTCTTAACTGACCAAGTGTTTGCGAAAAATTTCGCTTCACTTATTGATATTTCAAAATCTGTTCCCTTTTTGTTTCTAAATATAAGGTTTATCAGATGTAGAACTGATATAAAGATCGGACGCGTGGGTGTCGTAATCTTGTCTATTTGCTTCACCAAAAAGCAGAAAGCGCCAATAAAATAAATCTTTATTTATATAGGCTTACCATAGGCACTTTTTAATCGTCAAAACAAAACAAAATCTGATGTCAAATGACCGATGACCCTGATGACCAGTATTATAAGAGTCATTGAAAGAAATAAGTCTAGTCTAGACGGATCTTATAATTAAGTTTTTAGCGGGTTCATTACGAGAGTCACCAGAAAAGAACATATAAGAAAAAGTGATGGTAATAACGGTTCCAATAACACTTAATCGTAGGTATTAAACTTAGGTAGGTGAAAATAGTAATAAGCCGTTGTCTTAATAGCAGATGTCAGAGCAATTCAATTCAACCCGTTAAATTCCACCAGTTAAGTTCAATCCTAATTATTAATGATTAAATATAATCTTTCTAGCAGTAGTAAGCTTTATCAATAAGTTTATTTTTTAATATCCTTGAATTTATTTATAGCCTAAGGTAATGTGATATAATACAAGAGCGATATCTCAAGTCTCTGTAGTTAATATGATACATTGACACTGAATGTTTTTTTTTATCTTTTTAATATTATCTATATATCGATACGTGAAGTGAAAACTTAGTGACCATTAGAAGGGAATGGCGCGAATAGATGAATGTGAAATTTGCTAAAGCTAATTATAAGAAGAGCATAAAGTTGCTTTTATATAATAAAACAACACTGGACTACAATGGCACACACAATCCTTAACTAAATTTAATATTGATTGTCTATAGAATTAAGTGGTTTTATCATAGACCTTATTAAAAGTAAAATTTTACAAAAATTCCTAACAAGTAATTTAAAAAACATCGCGCTTAAAAATTTGAATTTATAATAAGATTTTTTTTCATATATTGACTATCTATATAGTTTAACTACAAATATCTGCCTTGTGGTACCGACAGAGTAGTAAGGCGATTTAGGTAACGAAACCGACAGATCTCATATATAACAAGGCGAGAATGGGCAGCAGCATTACCGTTGCGAAGCTACGCTCTGCGATTACCACCCTGGCCACCTCATTCTTGTGGAAGCCTATGTCCAGCAGTGGATGTTCTATAGCTGGTTTAATGATGATATCAAAATAGTTGGAAAATTTTAAAACAAGAACAAAAATGGTGTAGAATATAGCTATAGCTTGATAGTACAACACGGCCGAGGCCCGGGTACAGCGCAATCTGATGCGGTGTTGCGTCACGCTACGTATCATACCGGAATCATTTGAATGCGCCATCTCGCCTGGTACCGCTTTTGAAACTTAGCGAAGCTAAGATGGGGGTGCATTTCCCTGGTTTGATTTATTTAGGTGATATAATGTCTTAGTTTGGCTTGCCGGGAACGTTTCAACGTCTGAATATTTGTTTGGAACTCAGGAATTACTTGAGAAACAGCCAGCTATTTCCAGTGTTCCCCTATTTAAATATATATTCAATGATTTTTTTACTTCTATTTGTGTTCAACGTATTATAAAGAAATCCCTAATAAAAGACTTAAATAAATATTTAACAACCAGACAACAACCTAAACTATAAACGTTGGAAACATGTAATTTTGCATAGGGGTTCCTTTTATAACGTTGGAGAGTACTGAGAAAAGATAAATGAAAATTCAGCTCTGAGGGGGTATTACGGGGATGTAAAGTTAGTATGAGACTTGGTTTTTTAAAGGGTTTGAATAACATTTAATATAAAGTTTCTTTATTGAAAGTTATACTAGGTAGTAGAGGTATTAAAGAAGGGCCTGGTCAGAAGTAACAAGAATAAACGAGCGCGTATGAAAGGTCTGATGCGAGTAAGGGAAGCCAGTGAGGTATGCCAAGATCGTAACAAGTAGAGATCCATAGTCTATGTCTACCTAGATGGGACACAGGCGTAATGTATGTGTGTATTTTGAGGGTAAAAGAGGGTGCTTAGTTAGTATGACATTTTTCCAATATAATGCGGTTAAAACCGCGGTCTCTGCTAGTTTATGTATAATAAAGATATATATTTTTTAAATTAAAGTACACATTTATTACACTACTTTTCTTCGATTTTGTAAAATTTATAATAAAAAAAATACGACTGCATTATATTAACTTGGGGTAATTACATGAAATATATATAAAAAAGTTATATATAAAACACAACAGATTTTAAAAGAAGTAAATTTCTATGAAACGACTTTACATTAAATCAAGTGAAAATTACAGCCGGCCAGCAAAACATCACTTTATAGATAGATGAATGATGCAAAATGAGCTGCCTGCCGGCTTAAGCCGTAAATTAATGATATCGTGACCACCCTTTAGAGTCATTAATGATATCTTCAAGCACCCCTTGTGTGCAGAGAAAATGGATTGCCACTTTTCATATTACGGAATTTTAATGGAGTACCCATCATTCTTGGTGCAGGTGAGATTATCTAATTTAAAACGGTGTAGATTAAGTGTATTCAAGTAATATCTAGGTCTTGTTTTATTATTTTACAACTGTCTGGTTTTTAAATCAATAACTCATAGAATATTTTCTGATGATATATAAATGGGGCTCTGTGGTAATTCGCTTAAAACATTTGTGTTACGGATATAAGACAACAGAAGAATCATACATAAGCGTCACCGCAGCCTATAAACGCTCGTAATATCACAAGAATATCACTAGCGTATTGCTTACCTTGAAACTTAAAGATATTGTATCGCATTACCCAGTAATATCATTGCATCTCTCACTATTCAAACCGGAACACGGCAATGCAAACACTACCATTTGGCGGTAGAAATATGTGGGAGAGAGGTACTTGAACCAATGTAGACATTTGTATGAGGTCTATCTCATAAGGATATCAATGAAACTCAAAACATAAATTGTTTTGAAATGTAAAAAATACTAAACCACCTTTCAAAGTCGTGAAAGTTGATAGTAAATAAGATCAGAATTTTAATTTATACATATTAAATCAATAATAAGCAAATATTGGATAAAACTGTTGAATTTATATAAACGGTAATTATTATCAAATGTTTCACAACAAAAAGATTAATAATTATAGTAGTTTAGATTATATCATTAATTGCCGTGAGGTACCTGCAGGTTGCTGTGAAGCACTGTCAGTTTAAAATAATACCTCCTACTGCACCAGTTTTCTTAAGAGGTGACTAAGGTACCAGAATGACAGACAGATTGCGGCATATCAATCCGAAACAGTGCAGCTCAAACAGGGCGACAGCATCCCCATCGCAAAAGCTGCGCTCTGTGATTGCCAACACGCTTGCCGAGCGCGGCAATTGTGGGCAAAAATCGTACTTTCTTGGAGAGGCCTATGTCCAGCAGTGGACTTTCAATGGTTGGTATGATGGTTATGATACCATATACATGACAATACCGAAAATATGAAATTACACCTGATGTTTAAATACTCTTCGCATATCGTTTGACTCGCATATCATAGAAAATAATAGGTATGGGTATCGTACAATAGTTGTATGTATATAAATATATATACATAAACGTAGCCAAATGAGTGCAGATTGTCCAATTTTAAACTATTCTCCTAGTTGTTTGAAAATAATAGAATGACTGTTCAGGGAACAGGGACCAGAGACAATCTAAGTTTAAATTTGTCGGTAAAGTTCTAACGACGTTCAAACGTGGCTGTCTCGAGGAAAGAAGTGCAGTCTGCGACACCACAAACGCTTGCAGTAAATGATTTGTTAAGTTCCTGAAATGGAGCAAAGGCATTTTTTTTTATCATACCGCTGATAACATACGGTCGTGATATCATAAGGATATCAATAGCGCGTTACCAACTTTGTGACTTGAAGATACGAAACAGCACAGCTCCAAAATTACAGGGCGGGGGTGAGCAGCAGTGAAGTTGCGCTCTGCAATTACTACCACGCTTGCCCAGCGCGGCGGATATAGCCATAAATCCCCTTATTTATGGAGGCCTATTTCTTACAGTGGAGTTAAAAAAGCTGATATAATAAAGATATGCTGCAAACTACTCTTTGAAGAATTAATTGAAATACTTAAATAAATTAACCATTGAATTTCTAGTGAATGTAGAGCAAATGTTATCAATAAATCATAAACAAATTTCGATAATATAGTAAAGCAGAAGAAAATTCATAGAGTATGAAACTAAAAAGGTTATTTTTGATTTTGACGAATACCTTTCTTTTGTGGGTAGGAACAAAAGAAGTAGTAGATCTATAGGCGTGTTAACAGGTCGGGCAATATTTCGCTTGCACGTTGTAGCATACACTTCTATAATAATTACCCCATGGTTTACCCCATTAAATAAAAGGCTGCGGCAGGCACAAAGCACCTCTTGAGAGGTGGGACGCCCATTAGTGGATTGGGGACCGGCTTTGTCCCCCGACTGCGGTATCTGAGTGAATGGGTACCCTAGTTTGGGACTGTTCTACAATAACTTTGCTGATTGTATGCTGTTTTATATTTGAGGTCTTCTGATGAAGCCTATCGCGGCTGTAGTCCGCTAGGTATTGTGTACTGTACGATTTTTTTTAAAGTTCTACTGAATGAGTAATTTTAGCTACTATGTTTTAGCAACATTATTATTAAAATAATTATTTTATGAGCTTCCGGTATCATATAATGGTACAGCTTTAAAGGAGATGTCATCAACCAAGAAAATTATATAACTTAAATGCAATAGCGGTTCGGTAGTGATATCCTCGCCGCAAAAGCTTTTCTTTGTAATTACCACCAGGATGACGAGATTGTTATATTTGTGCAAAGATTCCTTAAAACCTTTTGAGGAAGCCGACAGTAAACGTCTAGAGGCTGATGTATTATGCTTGGTTTCTCCAACCGTCGGTGCCATTTTAGAAGATAAATTACGTAATCCGTCTTCCAATCTCGAAATAAACAAATTAACACACCACCCATCATCGCTTTTATGAGTGGATGCGATTCGTTTGAACGTTCTAACTCCTGTTTTGGTCTTGTTTGAAACCTGACGCAATTAATACACTAAGCAGTAACTCGACTCTTTCTACCACTGAGCTGCGTTATGATAATCAAACTTTTCCATGCGAGATAACTTCGATAATTTTCCTTATGTTTATACATACATCACGCCTGTGTCCTATCGGGATAGGCAAAGACAATGGATCTTCACTTATTTCGTTCTTGGCATACCTCCCGCTTCCCTTACTCGCATTAGTCCTTTCATACACGCTCGTTTATTCTTTGTACTTCTTAACTGGCCCTTCTTTAATACATCGCCTGCCTGGTTAAGATATGTTTGCCTCGGTCATCGTATACGACCTCTTCCCTAGGTTCACTACGAGCTAAATAGTTTATTGTCATTACACTACAATTAAAATCTCTAAGTCAAGACAATTTTTTTCTAGTTTTTAACTCGATTTGTTTAATATTATTAAGAACATTCAGCAGTATATTGGTTGGTGTTGATGACGACGTGCTCGGTATTTGACCTGTGTCACATCCTCATTGAACATGAAGTAGTTATACTACTGTAGCTAGATTAAGGCTTGAAGTATTTTGTGTATTGATTGTTCCGGTTCTCCATTAATCGCCGTGCCAGGGCGTATCAATAAAGTGACTTTCTTATTTACCAAACTTATCCAGAACAGGTGTTTTATAGACCAACAAGAAGATGTGGTATACACTTAGACTACTGATGCTTCTATTTACCGTGCCAAAGGCGAACTCGTAACGATGTTTGCGTTCCCTTCCGCGAGGTGTCGTTGGTGGCACAACTTTTACATTCAATTTACGTAATTTCAGCTCATAAGGAATTACTTTGGGACAAAAAGTTTGCATCAAAGAAAGGAGACTTGTTTGTGAAGTGTAGTTTAAATTAATATATTTTGGGGGTTGTTGGGTGAGTTGGATACCTTGGGACGAAACGGGAGGCGGGTTTTTATTTACTACCAGTGTATTGTTGATATACACAACACATTTTGGAGGCAGGTATGTTTGTGTAATAGTAAGGCGGTGAAATTACTGGGTAATGTGAAAGAATATCTTCAAGTGACAAAGTTGGCAATGCGCTAGTGATATCTTAATGGTATTACGAGCGTTTATATGCTGTGATATTATCAAACGGACTGAATGCTTGCTTGTCGAACAGGTCTCATAAAAAAACGACATAAGGTCCACTACTGGATCAAACCTTCTTTAAGGATATAGATCAAAACATTTTTTATTCAAATAGGTTACTGGCACATTTGAATTGATATTATCATTATAAAAGCTGTTTGATACCCGTTATTGGAAAGAGGCATCTTCTTGAAAGGAAGGAAATTTTAATTTAGATGTAAGAAGTAATTATTATATTTTGAATACACAGAAGATCTGTGATTCTGAGCTACGATGAGCAGATAAGCAATTATTAGATCAGTATTTGTGCAGTATCTTAAAAACTAGACTAAATCTGAAATACTTAACACAATTTTTATTCAAGATATGGAAACTCTTTAATACCACCACAGTTTTAATACGCGCTCGATTCTCCTTAGTTTTATCACGAGGTTTTTATCCCGATACCCATATTTTTCCCTCGAAATGTCTACAAAGATGTGATTATGTCAAAGTTAAGCTGATTTCTTAAATTTAGTCCTACATAAAACCGCTATAAAAAGCGGCGGTTTTCTCCAACTCCCGCAAATACAGCGGTGCAGCGGACACAGCGGAATTAAGCAATCTTCGCTGGCGACATCTTTAATGAGCTTACCCGCTCGTTCTGTCTGGCTACTAAACGGGCGTTTAAATCAAAACTAGAGGCACGCAAATTAAACCGCAGAAACTTACTTCATCTGCACACTCGGGGAATCTTCTATACTTTTTCTCTTTAGCAGTTTTAGTTCGTTTTGTTTGTGTTCTTCTCTAGGCTCTATTTAATGCCTTTCTTTTAAGCCATTTTGTTATAAGATATAAATTTAATACTTATTACTTTTTAAAAGCAAAATAAAAGAAATTTTATTTATGTTTTGTTTTAGATTATATCAAATATATTATGCCTACATTATTTTATTAATTTTATGATGATGAAGTTTAACTGTACTGTCGTTGTTCGTATTAATAATTAACATATTTTATCCACTGATTTGAGTCCAAAATAAGATTAAATCACTTGACTTACGGATATCAGACCCAGACACAGAACCTACACAAATATTTATCATATAAATGTTTATCCTGGATGGGGATTGAGCCCACGACTCTTGGTGCACAAGAAACGATCATTATCGTCTGCACCGTCAGGCTCATTAGACGCCATTTGACTTCTACCAACTCTGATGACGCAATAGTGTATCGTAGATTGATTATTATAGTGATCGTAAGACTACCTATTCTCACTATAGAAAATATATTTTACGAAATAACAACAATAACAAGTATTTTCAGTTCAGTTTTATATCGTAAAATTGCAAAATGTTTTATTTAATTCCATTAGGAAATCTATACTAATATAATAAAGAGGAAGAGGTTATTTGTTTCTTAACTTAAACGCGCTTATCTCAGGATTCGAATAACAGTCCTATTTGAATAATTCTTTTTTTGTTAGATAGTCCATTTATAGAGGAAGGCTTTAAGCCATATAACATTACGCTGAAACTAATAAGAGCGAAGCGTCAGTGAGAAATGTTACGAAAACGGGAAAAAGGCTACTATACCCCCCAAAGTCACAATTCTACGTGGACATAGTCGCGGGCACTGCTGGTATAAATATATATTGCAAAATGACTTAGTGGCCCTAAAGTGGCTTAGCAAGCAAAAGGAATTATTCCTTGTTTAACGTCATTATTTAGTCTAATAAGCTTCTAGTGGACAGGATTAACTGAATTTTGTAATTTAATATTTACAAAGACAATAATTTATTAAAGTAGTCGTTTTATTATTTATTATCTGTGATAAATTTAATGTTATCTGTAATGTCAATAACTACGTAAACGGTTGTAATTTTGATTTTAGCAAACATAATGACACAAAATTGAATAAATTTTAATTCAAATATACAATCTGTAATGGGTAGTTGTATCAATAAGTGTTATTTTATCTATTGTCAATTAAAATTTGTGTCTTAATTATTTTATTTACACAATAAATAATATTTGTAATTTCATGTATTATACTTTACAGCAAATTTTTGAAATGGTTTCTCTTTTTCTCTTCACTCCCTCATCAATATTCAAACAGTCTTGATACAGGTATTCTTGAACAAACTGCTTGACAAAGATTATTAATTAAAATTACAGCTTAAAGACGCTCATAATATCACAGAAATAGCGTGTGGCCAAGCTTTTGACGTTTAGATTATTTGTCATATTAACCAGTAATGTCAAAACCTCTCTCTTTCTTAAAACTGAAACACAGAATGCGAAACGCGTTATTTGTTGTTAACAATAAGTGAGAGTGAGATACAATGCAGGTGACTTTTGTATGAAGTCTACCTCACGTAAGATCATTAACTTTCATACACCTTAAGAAAAATGTTTATTATATAAACAAACTTTGCCAAGAGGTACCGGCAGAGTAAAATGGTATCTCCCTCTGTAACAGGCGACTAAGCTACCAAAACCGACAGATGGCGGTATATCCATCCGAAACAGTAAAGCTCAAATGCAGAGCATGGAAATGAGCAGCATCCCCGTCTTCTAAACTTCCTTTCTAGGAGAGGACATAGGGTCTAGCAGTATACTTTTTGGCTGTTATAATCATGATGATGATGATAAACCAACTTATGTTTGTGTTGACAAATCTGAATGGTCTTACCGCCGTGTCCAATCATAAAGTTGTTTCACAATTCAAGGAAACCATGAAACTATTCCAACAATCGTCCTACTTCAATGCAATCGGCCAGTTAATGATACAAAACGAGGCCCACTTTGAATAACCACGTAAGTACGACTCCACGGAACACCCATTTGGGCGCGCAAAAAACGTGCAAATGTCTTCCCATTACAACGTAACAAAAGGCGAAACTTCGCCAATAATAAAGAACATTTGTCCTTTTTGCCCGAATCCGCCCCAAGATAATTATGTAAGTTCACGCACGATCACCAAACGAACGAGCTGGCACCGTTTAAGTTTTCCTACACGCCTTTTTGATTGGGGATCGTGATTCTGTACGCGTAACGTCTGCAGAGCAATTCTTTAAAAGACTAATCTCGATTTCGTATTCACTAGTGAACTCACATTATTCTCGTACAATAAATGTCAAATGTTAGTTTGTTTTACTTCCGCATTTATAGAGATAGCGCCACTGTCTAACATCGGAAATTCTCCTCGTTCGTCTTCTTTCTTACATATTTAATTACTTTTGATACCAATACAGTTAGTAATCTTGATGTGACCTTTTCAAAGGTCATTTGTATAGTAGTATTATCACTTATTTTGACTGAAAATATAATTACTGTAAAATGACACATTATTCTTAGGCGCCGCAAAAGTATGTAGTCTATAATAACTGCTTACTAAGACCAAAATTGTACGCTTCTTTGCCGTTAGGTACCGACAGAGTTTATAGTACCTTCAATAATATATACATTTACATAAGATAGACCTCATACAATGGTCATCTGCATTGGTACATCACTCTAATTTATTTTTTTCACTAATAGCAGTGTTCGCATTACTATGTTCCGGTTAGGCTAGGTCGACGAACAATAATACAGTCCGTCTGATTGTAAGCGTCACCTCAGCCTATAGACGCTCGTAATATTACAATGAAATTATTACATAGCGCGTTGCCTTAATTTTCATGTCACGTTGTCCAGTCATTTCACTGCCTCTCAAACCCTTCAAACCGAAACAGCGCAATGCGAAAGCACTGCTATTTGGCGGTAGAAATAGGTGAGAGTGAGGTACTTAAGCAGACGAACCTATATGAGCCTATATAGCCTGCTATATTAATTCACAAACATTCATCAAGCGAGCACAGTAATAAACAATGGCAAATTCAATTGTTTCGCCATCCTGAGGTAACCTCCGTTTCATCGGCTCGCCCCAACTTCTCGACCATTTTTTGGCCGAATTCGGTTACGGTGGTCGAATATAAATTAGTTTGCCGGTTTTGCCGGTCGATTTGGAGAAAGTTAGAATCTTCTATACGTTGTGGGGCACGCCGGGAATTGATGAGTTGGTGAATGGAGCGTACGAATCGTAATCAAGTTGTGGTCACAATTAGTGGAATCTCTGTTAGGTGTCTAACTAACTTTTGTGTTATATACATTTCTTATTCAGTTCTGGTCTTATTGAACTGAAGTACATATACATTATTAATCACACTACATTTACAGCGCTGCTAGATTACAAGATACTGTCCAATACATACTGTGTGCATGAGTTAAAAAAAAGACTAATTCGTTGAAATTGTAACTTACAAATTCTGATACTGCGTCTTTTGTCAATCCTGAGAATGAATGTTGCAAAATAAACAAAACGTTGAAATAAACTTATAAAAGTGGAATAAATTGCGTTTTAAAGCCATGGCAATAAGTTACAATAGTTTTATTAACTCAAAGCAATTGTGTACGATTTTGTACAATACAAATTGTATAAAATACCGAATATATTTTCATATTTCTTGATGACTGATGGGCTTGATGGCGCAGATGCTAATGATCCTGTACGCGGAGGACCGTGGGTTCGATACTAACCCAGGGAAAACGTTTATATGATGATATTTGTGATTCCGTTATCAATGGTAATATCCATTATCAAATCAATGGTAATATGCAAATGTCCGAGGTCAATGTAGTTTCTTGGAGTGAGGTCAATGTATGAAATGTTGTATGAATTATTATATGTATTTAGTGAAAAGTTATTAATTTGGAATCACAAACAGATACTTAAATTTTATATATACGTATAGATTATATCTATTTATTATTTATAGAGTAGACTAACCCAATTCGGAACAGAAGAATCAAATTCTTCAAAATACGAGCACGACGTCACATCATTAAACTTAACCAATTCCTAGAACAAAGCCAGCGCTGGATAACTTAGCAATTGTTATCATCCCCCCAATATCTATCCTTTTAAAATAAACTGGAAGCAAGGAAAACTCGGGCGCGTCCCATTCATTACGGGACAATGGGACGTCCCTGTCCTATCCCGAGGGGTGGGGACGGACGTTTGCGGCTCTCCCGTTGTGGTGTTGATATCCAACTGTCTTTTGTTACTCTTTACAAATCCAGGTTTCTCTTGAGCTTGAATTTTAGCTTTGTAAGGAGGGTTATATTTTTATGAACGTCGCAGTGGGAAGTTGTAGTGTGAGAGGTACCGAGGTACCGCGAATAAACAAGCAAGTTCATAAATTTGTATGTCAGTTGTTTCTTAGAACGGTGTTAAGGCGCCGCGGTGTGGGCTAAGGACCCGATTTATTTTTTAAACAAATAAATAAATATTGTACTAGCAACGCGCGCGGTTTTACCCGCGTTAAGTCGTAGAACAAATCTAGCGTCCTTTATGCTGCGCTCTAATTGGTCCTAAGGTAATGTTTTATAGCTTTATTACTTTTAAAATATAAAACTATCCCAAATGTATTAAACTACTTGATCAACATATCAGCCATAAAAAAGTCCACTGTTGGACATAAGGCTTCCCAAGAAAGGTTGATTTAACCCATAACTAAACACGCTTTACAGCCACCACAGCTTTACAACCCCGCCTACCCCGAACGGTAAGCGCTGGGTAGGCGTGTTGGCAATCTCAAAGCGTTATTTTTACGACGGGTCGCTGCTGCCCATCCCCACCCTATGCTATTGAGCTACGCTGTTTTGGTTTGATATACCGCCATTTGTCGGTTATGGTATTTTCAGTCTCCTCTTATGACACCTGGTACTGAAGGAGGTACTATTTTATATTGCCAGTATCTCGCGGCTTAATCACAGCAGCCTATCAAAATGTAATATCTCAAGGATCTTACTAGCGCATCGTTAGGCATGTAACTTAAAGATATTATGTCAGATTACTCAGTCATTTCACTGCCTTTCTTACTCTTCAAGCTGGAACACAATAATGCGATCACTGCTAATTGGCGGTAGAAATAGGTGAGAGTTAGGTACACATGCAGACGAACTTTTGTATGAGTTCTACCTCATGTTTGTATCTTTTGTTTGTATCTTTATCTATCTCATACAATACAAAGAATATAGTTTAAGGAATTTGCACGTATTAATTGTACAGCTGTAAAAGAGCGATACATATTTTTTCTCTCCGGAACAACAAGAGTTACTCCAGGATGAGACAAAAAGTAATATTTCGCAGACAAAGTAGCATACAAAATGCTAGTCGAAAATAAAGAGTTCGGACCTTTAAAGTTTTACTTGCACTTGGCCCCTTTTAATTTGAAAGAGGCTGTTGAAAAAAGTCAACCTACTTTCAGATAAGGCCTATCGGCCTTCCAGCAAGTATCAAGTTCCGAATTATCTCGAAGTGAAAGAGTAAAGAAGGAACATTTTTAAATAATATCCTGCTTCTAATGCTTTATTGTTCTCGGAATACCTGAAAGATAGCAAAAATATTGAGTGACCGTTATTTGTTTTGTTTTTATTTATTTTAGGGCTCAATAAGGAAATTTGTTTACTTTTTAAGCTGTAAATAGTTTTGCTCAATCATCTTCATCATTACAACCATTAGAACTCCACTGATCGAATTAGATCTTCCCACGAAAGGGAGAATTTTGCCTTTAATTGCCGCGCTGAGCAAGCGTGTTGGCAATCGCAGAGCGCAGCTTCCGCGATAGGATGCTGCTGCCCTTTCCCAAAATTTATCGCCATCTATCGGTTCTGGTACCTAAGACCTCTTACAACACCTGGTGCAAGGGGAGGTACTATTCTACTTTGCCAGTACCTCACAGCGATTTTTTTGCTCGATAATGCTACTTAAAGTGCCCTTGAATGATGAGTATTCTTCATTTATGACTTTAATTTTAGAGATGAGACCTATTTGCATTGAACACAAAAGTATTTAAAAAAAACGTCATTATCATTATCAAAGTAGCCGTAAAACGTCCCCTGCAGTACACATACCTAAATAATATAGTCACTATATTTAGGAAAATATGCCTTGTCCATAATTGCCGCGCTGGGCTGGCGTGGTGGTAATTGCAAAGCGTAGCTTCGCAGCGGCAATGTTGCCCATTCCCCGCACTATTGCGTTTGAGCTGCACTGTTTCCAATATCTAAGTCGCCTCTTACGATACCTGGCTTACGTTGCCTGACACCTGATAAAAAAGACAACGCTGATCCGTAATACTATGTGCTTTAAGCTACTCATCTTGGAGTAAGGTCAATGTATAAGATTATGTGTGAATGTTTACTTTAAAACTGCATTTTATGTTTGTTTTATTGAAATAACCTATCATTCACGTGGTAAGCGTCACGTAACAATAATAATATACTCTTTATTGTACACCAATAAAAACAACACAAGAACATCACAAAAACATGGAATAGTAGGTACAAGAGGCGGCCTTATCGCTAAATGCAATTTCTTTCAGGCAACCTTTGGATGGAAATAATGTTAAAGCTAGTGGAAGCTAAGATGAATTTGGTACAACAAACAAATATGCATACATATAAACATAACGCGAAGGCATTTTGAGTGATAAATTTTCTGACGATCTTAGGGATTTTTCATGGCTGTCCCCAAGGAACACAAAGCGACTTTTAAGATAAGTAGGAGGGAAAGGACAGAACATAAACTTGTATAGCAAAGAAATGACATGAGCGATCCTGCGAAGTCGAAATAGGTAGATTTTTGAGCTTAGTACGAAAGTTGAACACATGATTAAACTTACGTAAACCGAAAATGAATCTTCGTAAATCGTAAACCTTCTTGTTGATAGAATCAGTGTTCAAGAAGGAAGACCAGTCTATGAGCGCTGCATCTTTGCGTAGATTGTCTAGTTCCACACCATCAAAATTACGCTGCTGAAGAATTTTTGCTCTTGTCTTAGGGGTCTGAATTTTATAAGAAAGATATATTAAATCAGGATAGGTGAAGGCATCTGCTGAGCCCGGACCATGTTTAGCATGGTTTAACATGGTTCAGACGGGAAATAAAGTTAAGGTCTAGAAGAGAGTGACGAGAGTTCGGAAAATGATGAGTTGTATTAAGTGATAGGGAGATCAGGTTATTTGCTTCAATGACAGATAGCAGGGAAGAAGAACGAAAATCATTTTTAAGAAGACAGGTATTATAATCACCCATTAGTATTAAATGATTATAAGAGGGGACAAGCTTTTCTAATATTGAGTCGAAGCTCGAGAAGAAGTTAATATGAAGAGAGGGACAGTAATATAATCCGAGTAAGATTTTTGTCTGTTGGAGTTCCACTTACATAAAAAGATACTCACCACTATAGGACGGGGTTGGATGAGCCGACACATTCAC
Source organism: Heortia vitessoides (assembly GCA_020976665.1). NCBI lineage: Eukaryota > Metazoa > Arthropoda > Insecta > Lepidoptera > Crambidae > Heortia > Heortia vitessoides. Next base: position 1,181,222 of record JACJUM010003085.1, read on the forward strand.
AATAGTAAACGGTATATTTGGACGTAAGTAAATAGCTACCCCACCACCACCGCAGCCAGTGCGATCGTTTCTTATGAGTTGAAAACCAGGAAGAGTGTAGAGAGACGAAAGCAGGCAAGGCTCGAGCCAAGATTCAGAAATAAAGATAGCATGGATGTTCTTACAGTCGAATGATGCCAATATTTCAGGGAAATTAGCAGGAACGCTATATGAACTACATTAAAATTCCGAGGAATGCCAGATAAATATGAAGTCAAGGTTTCTGAAAGAGAAGGAACACTGAAAAGTCTAAGTCTAACTGTCACTATCGCTATTTATAGAATAAAACTATCACTATTAAACATGCAAAAAATAAATTTTGTATAATTAAAAAGATTTTATGTATAAATAAACAAAGATACAAAATAAAATTAAAAACCATTAATTTTACCATGCCAGTTGTATGTTACATCACAAACCAAAAAAAAATCACATAATAAAAATATTACAAAAATTCAACAGTACTAATAATAATATTAGTAATAAAAAAAATCAAGACAAATTAAGCAAATAAATTAATTACCTAGACCAACAGGGCATAAACAAAAAAAGAACGAAATACAAAGTTATATATAACGAACTTACAATACGGAGCAAACGTTTAAATAGTTGCATTTGACAGTTGACAAAAACAAAGTTAGAGGAAGGTAGTGTAAAATAATATCATTTCTTGAACCAGGAACCATTATATGGTAAGAAATGATTAGCAGACAATTACAATAAAGAAAAATGTAAGTTGGACTAGAAATAATAGTTGGACCTTATTTTTTAACGTTCTGTGTTCCTCGCCGAGATCTGACAGTACCCTGAGGAGGCACACCGTATCAGTTGTTGTAGATTTAGAAGATGAAGCCGGATAGTCGATGAAGATGGCCTACCTAGCCGGTGGCTGCGCTTGATGTCATCAATCTGGAAAGTTTCAAGTTTTAGTTTTGTCTGGATGACTGTAGGTATGACATTTCTAGTGATTTCCTTACTTTCCTCAGGGACACCGTGGACCAAGAGGATTTTCCTCCGGCCCCGCATCTCAAGTTGATCCAAATTATGTGTGATAAACTCAACTTGCTGCTGTAAGCTGCTCAGAGAGTTTAAGATGTAGGAGCGGAAAGTAGCAGACAATCTCGTCTTGAACATCTCCGCTATTTCAGGGATTGAGTTCTGTAAGGACTTCTTGTCTTATAATGATTGAACATTATATTTGTGTGATTATTGTAAAATGAATACTTTATACGGCAGGTAAATACACTAATGTAAGTTACTGCACATAAAATAACTACTTAAAATTTAAAATACTGGTAATAATTATTTATTATACTACTAATAATTATTTATTATAACGAGGGTAGCAAAAAAAATATACCACACCAGACACACCACCATAAAAAAGTCGCTTTCACAATCAGTAAGTAAATAAAACTATACTTATTTATAAACTACATGACCTCATACAAATGTCACCTACATTGTTTGCATTACTCCTTTCCGGTTTGAAGGGGTGAGAGAGACAGTGAAATTACTTCGTAATGTATATAATATCTTAAAGTCGCAAGTTTTATAATCTCGCAGACTGTATGTATGTATGTCGGCCTGGTACAATAAAAAAATAAAAGATTTTAGGAATTGGCCATACATAGTATTTGTCAATTTAAATCAACACGCAGATTAAATATCGGTGAAAATACAAGTATAATCTCCACTGAAAACCTGTTAGCTCATATTTTCTTTAGCGAAAAATCATTCGTTTTTATTGGAAGCAATATTATTCGGAATTAATATTGCAAAACTGTGTATTTTATATTGCTTTCTACATTTCTATTGTATAAAATTTCAAATTTGTTTATTAAATAACTAAAGCTTACCAATATCTAATCACAATGGCAATATCTTGTGGTCCTAAGGTTGTGGGTTTGATCCCCACCCAAAGTAAGTATATATTTGAATAATTGTTTTTTTTGTGTCTGGGTAATTAATATATGTATTTAAGTAGGCTCCGGTAACTCAGTCGCCGCTTACGACACCTGGTTAAGGGGAAGGTACTATTCTGTTATGCCGGTACCAAACGGCTTAGTAAGATCAACTTAACAGTAATTTTAGTGTAAAAGCTTCTCACTTCCACAATTCGATGATGTTTTAAATATATAAATTCTTTATTATGTTGTACATTCAAATGCTTGACATTAAACCTTAAGATATTTATTTTTTTTCTAATAGTGTCTCTGTGAACAGATCTCCGAATATCATTTCACAACAAGAATTGGGACAAAAATAAAATGTTTCAATAAAAATCTTTCACGCCGAGAACACAGCGAGTGATTAGATCCCGATGATAAAAAAAAAAGTTCCGAGAAATTCTTCATGAAATATTAAATGGCAGCCGGAGTGATAAAAAACAAAAATAGATTTTTCCAATTGAACAATGACGTACAATGCGGGTAGCGATTAACCATCCACTTCTTTCTTGTTTCGCATTTTTTTCTCTTTAATAAAGTGGGGAAAACTGATCATTCCGCTGTAGAGATATTTCCGCCTGAATTATTATGCGGAGAGAATTTTTTTTTTAATTTAATGTATACTATTTACTCTTGGATCGGGGACGAGGTGTGATAGATTTGCTTCTCTGAATTTTTGGACAATGGAAATAAGAATTCCTTTATAAATTATAACTAAGAGGCCGGTTATTTATTCGAGCAATAGGATTGATGATATTTGTTTTTATGTACTGACTTTTATCATTTACTATATGGATTCCTATGTATCAAAGGTACACAAAATGTTTACGGCATATTTGGTAGTGCTTTTACTTACTTATGCCCCAAAGGTTCTATTTCAGAACACTCATTTGTCTTGAACTAGCTGTGTTCTCAACTTCGTCCGCGTAGTCCGCATTTGTTTTTAAACGATAAACTTCCATGCAGCTAACGTTGCGGATGTTCTCAAAACTTATATTTTTCACCCGTTTTGGACACATTTTTAATTCCACTCGTATCAGTGCAACGTGATGTTATATAACCTAAATTACTGCTTATTATATCAGCTCACTGGAAATCTCATTAAAATAGGTCCAGCCGTTTCAGAGACCCTCAAACAAACAAACAAAAAGACAGACAGAAATTTCAGGAAAAAAAAATCAAAAAACGATATCTTCTTATATGTACCATGTACACATCTATATGCATTTAACAAAAACCAGTTATTTTAAGAGTAGAAACAGAAACATGTTATTTATATGTATTGATGTTTATGTTTGTTCTGTGTCTGGTTGTTTTATATATATGTTTAATATACATATATTTTAGATTTTTCTGTTGTCTGATGTCTCAAGTGCTTTAAACAACTTACCTAGAGGTCTATTGACTGAATTTATTTTTAATTTATTATAATATAACTTGAAGTCTTGACTTATTCCCGTCCTTACCCTTTACTTTTAAAGTAGTTTAATAAAAGTAAAATGAATGATATGCTGTTTTAAATTTGTAGCGAAACTTAAGTGTGACGTTCTTGTTTGCAGGTGAGGGCGAGCGCGGGGGCGAGCGGCGACGCGGCGCGGGCGCGGGGGTGTCGCGCGGCATGCGGCGCCGCCCGCTGCTGCCGCTGCTGCTGCTGGCGCTGCTGCGCGCGCACGGCCTGCTCGCCGCGTCCGGAGGTAAGCAACTTTGAACCCTATGCAAACGGTGTTATAACTTGAATGAATTCAAAATACATCATCATATTTTTTTCGTCAAATTATTTTTTTTAACCAGTAAATTAAATCACCATCTTGTATTATTGTATGCCGGAAATATTTCTTACTATATTTTTGGCACTAAGCACAAAAACCATCGAGATGCCGCCAAAGAATCCATCAAAAATATGGACACATCGAGGTGAATTCATTTTTAAAATTGCGATACGTACTCTCAGATCAAGACTGCAACAATTTTAAATCATAATTGTATTTATAAATTGCGAAATGAATCGTTATACGCATACTATACTTTTTGTATATATATTGCCTGCACCACTATATATATATATATATATATATATTTCAGTTTTGTGTAATGGTGCACTGGGAGATAATGCCACCTGGCATTAAGTCCGCCATTTGTACATTTTGTGCAATAAAGTTAAATAAATATATAAAAAAAATACTAAATCGGAAAGAAAACTTGTCAAAACTCATTTAAATTACCGACAAAATTGCGATGTTTCTAGAATTTTAGGAATAGTTTTTTTTTGAGTTGACTGTCTTGACGCAGGCTGCACACAACCCGTCCTATCGAAAATCATTTACATACAGGTAGACCTTAATAAAAGTTGTCTTCATTAGTAATTTACTCTCCTACCTATTTTTACTGCCAAATAACAGTGTTCAGGTTTGAAGAGCGAGAAATAGTAGTTAAATTACTTGGTATTATGTTATAATATCTTTAATGCACAATGTTGGTAATGCACCAGTGATATTCTTGTGATAATTAAAGGTCTATAGATTAGCTGTGAAGTACCAGCGGAGTAAAATAGTACCTTCCTCTGTATCAATTGTCGTAGGAAGCAACTAAGGTACCAAAGCCGTGTAGCTCAAATGCACAGGGTGCAGAAGCTTCTCCGTCGCGAAGTTGTATGCGATTACCAATAAGCTTGCTAAACTTGTCAATTTTGGGCGATATTTCCCCTGACTTAGGAATCTATGTCCAGCGGTGGACTACCAATGGCTGGAATGATGATGATAGGCTGCAGTGACGCCTATTATTACGCGGACTGTACGAATGTGGGTCGACCTGGTATAATTAAAAAAATATATTAGGTGACGCCTCTATCCAGCAGTGGACATCCTATGGCTGAAATGAATATGCTGATGCGGTCTTCATGCGAATATTTGCAACAAATAACCTAATTGACCATAAATTCGTTCCATTTTCGAATATGAAAGGATTAGAGCGAATAATTGATGACACGGATGACCTAGCAAAGATAATTTGCCTAACCTAGGCATTCCGAATGATCTAAGCGAGTTCCGGCTGATTCCGGGAGCCGCCCACCTTGATTACTGAAACACATCGGCCGAAACTAATCTAAGGCCATGATAGCTATCTGCGCTGTCCTTGGGCGGATTAGGTTAATACTGCGGATCAATTTGATGCAATGAAACTATCGGACTTAGACACTAGGTATATATATGTATGTCGGTACGCAATCAAACTTTAGATTAACCTGTTTGTAAATTGTGGGAGTTTGATGGAATTTGGAATACAATATAACACATATTACAGTCAATTTTGAATTTCGTTTGTTAGACGTATCCGATAGATTTCAGTAACTTATTTCAAATTCAGGTCATTGTATGAGATAATTATGAAATTTGACGGTATTTATTAAAGAAAAGGTAATAGAAAAATAACAAACTAGCTGCGGCCCGCGGTTACACCCGCGTTGAGTTGTAGAACCAACTTGCAATCGCAGAGCGTAGCTTTTGCGACGGGGATGATGATACCCATCCCTGTGCATTTGAGCTGCACTTTTTGGATGGATACACCGCCATCTTTCGGTCCAGGTACCTTAGGCGCCTAGGGAGGTACTATTAATTGTTGTCTTTGTATTAATTTCTGAACGTTTTATCCTTGAACTTCTTAAGTGCCGGGAACCCGATAAAACGTATTCTAAAAACAGACGTTTAAATTAATCGGGTGGGTCTACAATATTAAGTGTTCGGAGGGGCGGGCGGCGCGGGCGGGGCGGGCGGGGTGCGGACCAATCGAACAAATTGGCGGTGATCGCGAATACAGCGCTGAATTGTCGAGCTTCAGCACTGGTGGCGTGCGATGTGACTGACAGCGGACATATATATTTAAAATAAATGTCAATTATATTGATTACACCTTTAACATGCTTTAACAGCTGTCAATTAAATTTTTGCTCATGTCTTTTCTGTGTCAGTATGCCTAAATAAACAATGAACTTTTTTCAGTCAAATAAATAAGCACTAGCTACCTCTTAAATTTTCGCTTGCCGGCAAAACAAGTGCAATGCTGTCAATTAAAAAAAAAATTTAATTGATGTCAAAAAAGTACAGTGCAGTATAGTGTATGTATAGGTGTGATTATTATAATGTAAATAGCTGTTCTTAGAAATGGCCCTAAACCATGCAAAAATCATATTGACATTATTGTTTGAAATATTAGTACTGCAATAATAATAATTAAATTAATAATAATAATAAGTTTTGATATAGTGATAACATAGTGATACAGAGTATACATGATAATAAAATTAAAACAGTAAAATCGGCAACTTTATCGCAAAGAGCAATCTTTTTCAAGCAAATTTTAGATGGAAAACTCATTAAAGTATTCAAACAGTTTGTGCTGCATCCACAATAAATTTGAATGCAATAAAAATAAATATTAAACTACCCACAAACGGTGAGAATAGTGTCAAGAATATTATTATTTTATTCCATTTATATTGTATATCTGATAAATTAAAGTATTTGAAAAAAACAACCCGCCCAAAGTAACACTCCACCCGATACTGAAAAGACTGACTCTGACAAATGGAGTGAGCGTCGCATATAGTTGATGGCGTGGATGTTGATAGTTCGATGGATGCCCATCACAGCGCTGTCCCGGCGTCCCGAGATTGCACCGTAACAGATCGACGTAACCGTGAATTGAGCTGACCAGATTGCGCCGTCGACCCGTTACGCTGGCTGGGTCAATGAACGGTCATTACTGGAGGTCATAAGTATTTGTGATTTTTTTTATTATAAATTACGAGTTCTTACTAATAAAATTAAACTTTTACATATAATAATAATGATATATTTCCTAATTTTAAATATTTCTTAATTATCATTATCATCATCATTACTGCCATTGGATGTCTAGTGTTGGATGTAGGTCTTCAAAAAAAGGGGGAATTTTGCCCATAATTGCCACGCTGGCCAAACTTCTTGGCAATCGCAGAGCGCAGCTTTCGTGGCAGCAATGCTGCTGCCCATCCCCGCCCAATGCATTTGATTTAAAATAAAAATTTGAAATATTCAAATTTCCAGTCATGAAGGTGCTAATTGGCTTGTGATCTAGTAGTGTTAGCATATAAGCAAAGGTTGATCAAATGTATCATATACTTTCAGGCTAAAGTTTTTTAATTTCATAGGATTCTCACACTTACTTACGAATTCTTACTAGCAAGTCGTGCCAATCGGTGTGGCACAAAGTACATCGTTTTGCTGTGAAATGAGATAGCTTTGGACGTCCACCCAGAATGGGCAGACGATCCGAATAGAATGGCTGTATTGCGCTGCTTGCAGGCCACATACAACCGGCAATATTGGAAATTCAGTATTCCAATTTCTAAATCTCGCGCGAATGGGAAACCGGACATTCTCAAAATTATAAAATGAAGAAAACTTGTTTAAACTAAAATGGATCTTTCGGAAGTTGTCTGCGTTGGTACCTCACTCTCACCTATTTCTACCGCCAAATAGCAGTGTTCGCACCGCTGTGTTCCGGTTTGAAGGAAGAGAAGGCACTAAAATTACTGGGTAAATGTGATCATTTACAAAGTTCTAAGATTGAAAATATGCTAATAATGACACATCTGTCTACAGGCTGCGGTCACCTTTGCTTGCTTGTCGACTTCATAATATATAACCAAAAAACCTGAAAATTTGTGACTGTAGTAATTATAAATTTCAGCATAAGATATTTTTAAGAACGGGTGTACCAAAATTACCTAAACGTTGAACAAAGTTGGAATATTTAAAATATACTGCATTTTAAAGCAGCTGTAGCCGTAAAGAATGTAGTTTTTGCATTGATCTTACAATGTGATAAATAGCTTAAAGGACTTATGTTACGGATATCAGACAACATATGTGGTACAGATATATTATTTAAATACCTATATAAGGTTGTATGATTAAGGTTTTTAAAATAAAACACAAATGTTATTGTACAGAGAAACAATCTGTTTTTTTATCCTTAATCATTTTTATCACAAAAATACATTAATAGATAATATATATTGTGCAGATATACCCTTTATTTTGTTTTATAATTTTGAATTACACACATCAATCGAAATGTCAATCCACTATTGTTTCTCTTGACTCTCATACGTCGCTCTTTTATGCGCATCTATGGACTTCCATTCAATGCTTTTATAATTTTAAGCAACTAAATGTCATTTTATAAGATCAATATATTTTTAAATGACGCTTTAAGTAAATAGAACCTACAATTTCTAACGCATAAGATCTACCGATTTGCTTTATTTCCTAATTTTATTGAGCTGAGGGCAGAATATATCGTAAGACAGACGCCACAGGCGATCGCAAATTAATATTAATTTACACGCACCGAAACGCGATCTCGTAAACACCATTCAAATACTAAATCAAGTAAAAATCATAACACGCCACATAAAAAACAACTAACTACACAGCAGGTAAGAATCCGCGAGCCATATTTTGTTCGAACCAAATCTCATTACGGCGCGAAACGGGCCAAATTGATATTTACCACGGCTTGCGTAAATAAACATAATTCCGTTGTTAAATCCCAAACAAAGGGGATTTTTTTGAACTTTGAGCCTTTTCTTTGCGACTTGGAAATCTCTAATTAAAAGGCAATGAGAAAATTTCTACTCGAAAGTATGCAAATGAGCTTGGACTGCTGGACTACAATGTAGAGATCATTTTTCTTACCTGTCTCCCGGGATAAGTATCCATCTCAATTATCCGGGACGCGGATGTCCCCCGGAGATTACCCTTGGATCTTAAAATGCGATATCCTTATTTGTTACAATCTCATACATCATCGTGGATGTAAACCGATTCGGCACTAATGAACTTGTTCCTGCGGGAAATTCGGAGGTTGGAAGTATTCTCATCTATTTCTGTTTTGCTTAGAGTGTTTCATTTGTAGATAACACATATAAATCACTCTTTGGCATTAATGATAATAACATACACTAGTTTTTGCCCGTGGCTTTGCTCGCATTTAATTCGGGCTAAGAGTTAACAAATTTTCATCCCCTATTTTAGGAGCTGTGGAAAGTGAAAAAATAAAGGCAGGTATTCTTTATCGGTAACAAAAAGTCTGTGTATTGATTTTTAGCTTCCTACCTTGAAAACTGTAAAAAGTGACATAATCATCGCGTCTTTTAAAGGGTAGGGGTCAGATTTCCAAAAAAAAATTATGCACGATTTTTGTTAGTTACATGGGAGCCCTGCTAGTTCATACATATATTACAAATAAGAAAGTATGTGTTTGTTTGTCCTTCTTTCACGGCAAAATGGAGTGACGAATTGACGTGATTATTTAAGTGTAGTTAGTTGAAGTAATGGAAAATGACAAAAGCATTTTATTCTCATTGAAACTCCCCACTTATCTAGAATGGGGATGGAAGTTTGTATGGACCACAGTTAGCATTCGCAGACCACAGATTTCAAGACGGGGATGCTGGTACCCATCCCCACTCTGTCCTTTTTAGCTGCACCGTATCAGATGGATATACCGCCATCTGTCAGTTCTGGTACCTTCAACGACTCTTACGACACAACTGGTAAAAGGGGATGTAAAATTCTACTTTACCGGTACCTCATGGCTTATGAATCAATATTTTTTTTGTAAATATAATTCAGCCTAAGTCGCTTCAGAATAACGAAGCTTTCTATTACTGTAAAAAAAGAAAAACACACTTGCTAGATTTTGAACCAGTGCGTCTCAATTTTTTTCTTTTTTATTTTCTTATACATCAGTTTACATTATTCTTTTTGCCTTCTGTACTCCAACCGTTTTGTGACTTAATGATAATAGTTGTACGATTTCTTTTTTTATATATAATTATGTTGACAAATATTAATTTAGCCATAACACGCTTAAATTATCAGAAGGATATCACTAGCGCGTTGCCAACTGTTAGTCATAAACTAACAGGTTTTATACCATATCACCTAGCAATTTTACTGCTTCAGTCACTCTTCAAATCGGAACATTCCCATACGAATACTGTTGCTTAGTGGAATATTGTGTCAGCTATATCAAGATTAGTACAGTTTTGAGGTCACAGACAATCTAACTAGAATCGCAGGACGCGTTGGATGCAGGCCGCATACAACAGGCCCTATTGGAAATCACTTGCAGGATCTTATATCCAGCAGTGGGTGTCCTGCAGCTGATATGATGACGGTAGCTGTTTTCTGGTGCCTCACTCTAATATTATACTACTAATATTCATTATCATATCAGCCATAAAAAGTCTACTGTTTTACTTCCCCAAGATGGCCGATTTTTACTCTTATTGCCGCGCTGGGCAGGCGTGCTGGCAATCTCAGAGCGTAACTTCGCGTCAAGGATGCTGCTGCCCATCCGCGCCCTACACCATTTGAGCTACACTGTTTTAGATGGATATATCGCCATCTGTCGGTTCCGGTACCTCAGTCGCCTCTTACGACACCTGGTACAAAGGGAGGTACTATTCTACTCTGCCAAATCCCCACGGCACTACTAATATTAAAGGCACATAAAATAATTATTATCAAGAATTAAATAAAAAGCGAGTGGTTGTGTTCCTCAATTAAATTCTTTAGTCTGCACTATTTTAAATAAAAAGCAACTGAACTCTTTCTTTATGCCTGTTACATCTTAACTGTGGCAGGTCCTAATTAGCGAGCTAAAAGGAATGCTGTTAACTTAGAGCCAGACTAATTACGCGGCCCGGCGTTTCGTGGCGGTGCGTGGAGGGGGGGTAAAAAACGGTCATCCACCGTGTCAGTCGTCTGCAACTCCTCGGCTGCTATGCGCTTCGGGCGTGCCTCAAGGTGGGAGCGAGATATACAAAAAGTCAAACGGAAACAGTCAGATAAAGGGCACGCATGGTCTGTAGCTGTTCTTGCTGGATTTTTTGTACGCTGTAAATTCTTGGTTATTTTTTATATACGTCCAGGTCTTTTACGACAAACAAGCAAACAGTCTGCGAGATAGTTATCATCAATGCAGCTTATCGACACTCGTGATATCACAAGGTTTGTCAACCTTGTGACTGAAACATATATCATATTACCCAGTGATTTCAATACTTCTCTTACCCTTCAAACCACAGTAATGCGAACACTGCTATTTGACGATAGAAATAGGGGAAAGTAATGTATAAATGCAGACGCCCTCTGGTTGGGTCTACCTCTAATTTGACACTAGACTTAGATTTATAAACGTTAAGTTGAATGTTGCGGAATGTTATAATAACTGTCCAATGTGATCTAGACGACAATATGAGATGATAAATGGCCATAAATGCCGCTTTAATAATGAAGTGAAGACAAAAGATCAACGGAAAACAATGCTTGGAAGGCTTTTGATGTAGAGCTAGGTTTTATGTAATACTTTTTTAAACGGACAAATATTTTACGTGCGTTAAAAGTCGGACACGCAATATTTATTTTAGAAATCAGTTTTTATTTTAACAGTTCATAAATGTATCATGTCGTGTATTTGGTAAAGCAAGAGGTGACTGAGGTACTGGAACCGACAAATGGCGGTGTAGTAAGTTTTTAATGTACATAATTTAGTTTATTTTAAACAGTTTTCAATTTATAATTCTAGATATTATAGGGATACTACTATAAATAATAACTTTGTATTTGATGATTTGAATTTTTATGCTGAAATTATCTGTGTCATACCCGAAATAAATACAAAATAGTCACAATTTTATTCAGTTTATAATAATGTCGGTTAGCACTTACGTCTCGCTTGTCTCTCGTCCCTTGGACCACACCTAAATAGTACTCAAGACGTGCCTGGACCGTTGCCAATGCGAGAGTGCGAGCTTGCATGCCAAAATGGAATCCAAGGGATGTTTGCCTAGATAAAAAATCAATGGAGAACTTTAAAATATATGGGCAGGGGTATTAAAATTTACTACTTTGCTGGTGCAAGTGAATCTAGGGGTGGATTTAACAATTGGTTCATGTTGTATTTTTTGTTTAAGTTACTTTCTTTTACTTCATTATCATATCAGTCGTTGAATTTTGCTGGACGTAGGCTTTCCTAAAAACGGAGAATTTTAGACAAAATGGATAATCGCTAGTCACAAGTAGTTGCCACAATGCTGCTGCCCATTTCCGCTTAACATCGACTGTTGGACCACATGGAAATGGGTCTTCCAAAAACATGGAAATGTTGGATGAAAGGGGCAATCGCCGAGTGTAACACCGGCTGGAACGGTAATTGCCGGCAATACGGCTGCCCATCCCCGCCCATCAACGGCACTTAGTTTGAATTCTGAATACAAAAATATCTTCATAAGTGTAACGTGCTATCATGCTATGATAGTTTAAAGTCTCAGTTACGCATTACTAAACAAGCAATGAATTATATTCTGAATTATTAATTATAATGTTATGCGCGTATTAACTAATTAGTACATAGTTATGATTGGTTGAGAATATCCCTGTCGTGAAACAACGCTTTGACATTGCTACCACGTTTGCTAAGCGCGACAATTATGGTCAATATTCCTCCTTTCTTGGGGAGGCCTAAGTCCAGCAGTGAATTTCCGATTACTGATATGATGATGTCATGTTAAACACCCAGACACAAAACAATCATAAATATACATCATATAAAAATTTACTTGAGGATCGAACCCACGATCCGTGACGCACTGGATAAGGACGTTTCTGAATGTGGGCCCGTCTCTACTGACATAGTTAATTTCAATGTAAATTTAATTAAAAGGTTTTAATTTAAATTATTGATGACGTCACGCGCGGATCTTTATTCATTTATTGATTTATCTTATTAAGTTATTAATTATTGTCGTCGTCATTACAGCCATTGGAAGTTTACTGCTAGACATAGGCCTCCCCAAAAAGAAGGGAATTTTCCCATAATTCCCACGCTTGGCAAGCGTGTTGACAGTCGCTCGTCGCAGACGACGAGAATGCTTTCCATCCCCATCCTCTGCATTTGAGCTTCAGTTTCGGTTGAATATACCGCCATCTGTCGGTTTTGGTACTTCAGGCGCCTCTTACGATACCTAGTACTATTCTATCCTGCCGGTACCCCACGGCTTATTAGTTAATTGCCTTTATTAAATAAGCATTTTGCATATCTATATTTAAAAAAATGGCATATATGTGAATCCAGGTCGCCCGCTTTTCCTATAAATTGACTCGTCTACCTAGTAATCTATAAATAGACCCAATATCCAATATCCTAGAAATCTTCGCAGCGCTACCTTCGAAAGGCCATTCGTCATTTCGCGTTAAACTTGATAAATGTACCGCTACCGGCACACCTGGCAGACAATATCGTAATGTACGCGGTACACTGCGCGGTGTACCCCCTCGCTTGATTAATGGACTCTCGGGCAGCGATAGATCGATATTTTAGTACTGGTGCTTTCGGGGCGGAAACTTTGTGACTCATGCCTTGAAAGTATGAAACAATATCTGTCAATTTTTAATTTATGTCATTTTATTTCAAATCGAGTCCTTACTTCCTTACTAATTTTAGAAATGCCAAAGTCATTCAGTCTGTCGCGCTTTGACGCCTAAATAACTGAACCGAAATAAATGTGAAGAATTTACACATCTCATACATTGACATGACTCCGAGGTAAGTCGCTTAAAGCACTTATGTTAGAGACATCAGACAATAGAGGAATTAAAAATACAATACTTAAATATATCTCCGTTACTTACACTTACAACACGGAGTTAGGTCAGTGCATAAGATGTTGTGTAAATATATATATATATATATATTTACACAACCACCACCCTCCTTGTCACCCGAAAATAGAAATATTTACATTCCAAAGTATTTGTACAAGGAGTTACCATTAATATATTCAATTTTGTCACTTTGAAACAAAGCCTCCGCGACAAAAGTTCGAGTCCAGAGTCCACACTCAGGGTAGAGATCGGGATGTTTTGTGAATTGACAAATTATGCCCAAATGTTTTAACGGTTGTTTACTGAGCTCTATAGAACTGAAGACATTCGGGAACTTGCAATCGGGAACAAATCGCATTCTGATGAATAAATAAGAGGAACGCGGAGGGTGGAGCCTCCTCGAGAGCATTTGACAAATTTATACTTTATTTTTCTAGGTTTATATTTTAAAATTCCACCCCTCGAAGGAATCGACGTTTTTCTCTACGCTGTCAGTAATAAATAAAAGGAAAATACTCTATTTTTCTACAAGTGTGACTCGTAGTTCTGTTTCTGTATTTGACTCATTTTAAATAATGAATTTAGTAAATTAAGGTAACGAACATTATGATTATAAAAGAAACGAACCATAAAATTTAAAGGATGAGTCTGTAAATCAAGGGGCATTCCTTAAGGTGATGACAAATAAATACACGGTATTTTGTAGTACGTTCAAACTAGTGGTCACCTAATGGCCAAAATTCGACCATAATCGATAAAATTTTGTGAATAGTCTTTCTTTAACATTAAATAAGCAATTAATGTTTACTTTATTTAAATATGTCTTTTGAAACGATATTTTGATAAATTTCAAGTGCATTTTTGTATAATATAAAAAATCTCCATATTACACGAGGTAGACTTCATACAAAGGTCTTCTGCATTAATACCTTACTCTCACTCATTTTCTGCACCAAATAGCAGTATTTGCATAGTTGTGTTCCAGTTCAAAGGGTGAAAGAGGCAGTGAAATTACTGGATAATGTGACATCATATGTTTAAGACACAAGGTTGGCAACGCACTATTGATTTCCTTGTTAATTTTACAAGCATCTTTAATCTGCAGTGACGCCAACTATCACGCGGACTGTATGCTTGTTTGTCAACCTGGTGTAACTGTGTCAAATTTTATTTCCGTTCGCATTTTTCCGTTATAAAGGGCTACAAATTTCTCACTTCGCTTATTAATAAGCAGATATGTAAGGGTTCAACATTTTTCGAAAATTAGTATTATTACTCTTTATACATTTACTCTCTCATCAATCTTTATAAATTTAGAAGAAGGAGGTTCTACAAAAGGCAGACCTCTTGCAAAGCTTATTTGAATTGGTACATCAATTTCACCTATTTCTACTACTACACAGCAAGGCACACATTGCTTTTCGGATTGTTGAGAGTGGTCTTGCATTTACTGGGTAAATGTGACACGGTATCTTCAGTTCACTAAGTTGGTAACACGCTAGTGATGGCTTTGGGATGACACTATACCCGTCTACCATTAGTGGACCGTATATATGTTCGCAAACTTCTAAATATAAAAAGCAGCAGAAAATATATTTTTTTGAGATAAAAAGAAAGGCTGAAGTATAGATGAGAAAGGTTTCCCGTTGAAGTCATAAAAAAATGGTCCACGTAATTCGATTTAACACATATTTTATTAAAAATCCATCGCAATCTGGAAACAAGCTATGTATATTTCAAAGAGAGTCGGGCGAAATTGATTAATATTAACCATTATTTGATGGCTGGCCCGGTGCGCAAAGTTAGGTCAAGTTGTTATACTTGGTTTGACTTGGGAGCGTTTGATTCGAGTTTAGTTTTGGGCCGTGCGGTTGGAAACTTTTTACATAAACTTGTATGTTTTATGTTGTAAACATAACATATTGTTGTATTGTGTAACTGTGCTTGGTATATTTTATATATATATATCTAGTTAAGATAAGCCCGGTGGTTGTGGGTGAAATCCCCACCTAGAAAAAATATATGTTCATATGTATTTTTTTTTTGTGTCTGGATGTTAAATTTATAAGTAGTATATTTGTGATGCCTCTGTTGTATGATGTCCGTAACACACGTGATTTAAGCGACTCATCACGGAATCAGTTCAATGTATGAGATGCTGTGGGATTTTTTAATATTATTTTTTAATCAATATTAAGAGATAATTATTTGATGAGATGCTGGATTGTGCTTCGCAATCGCATACAAGGCACGTGCATTCAATTCAGCATTGTAAAGCTACTTTTTAACAGCTTTATAAAGCGGTTAAAAAGTTATTTAACTTTTTTCATTTTTAGTTGGACTTTTCGCCTACCTTACGGCAACCGTCCTCAATATTGATGATTGTGGTCGAAACGAACGGTCATGTCGAACCAAAAATGTACAAATTTATATACACCGCGTTTTAAAGCCGTTAAAATAGCAGTTTTATTATGAGCAGGAAACTCGTAGTTAATAGAAAATATTAAATCAATTCTTCAATTACAACAAAACATAAACTATATATATTTAAAATCAAAATACAAATTATACAAACATTTAAGAAAATTACACCAGAAATATGTATTAATTTTTGTATGTTGACGAAGAAAATGCAAAGTTTGTATGTAAGTTCTACAACTAAATGCGAGAGAATCTGGTAATCAATGAAAAGATTTTATTGCCAATTTTTTATCAATAGTCAATAGCTCTCCACTCTCTTTGATATAAACAACGCTAACATATTCTCAACCAACAATTGAATTAATTTAATTAATTAATAAATTAGCAACAAGGTACACGAAGAGCGAAGAGCTCAGATGTTTTATTCAGGAGACATTTCTCGTAGGATACAATCGGAATCTACATAGTTTTTGTAATGCCTTGTAATAATGAGAAACGTTCGAGTGCCTTAAGACGTTGGAAAGGATTTTTTGCCCATAACAATTCCTCTGCTTCGCAAGCTTAAAGTAAGTACCCATTTAGTTAAAAGATTTACTGTATATAGAGTTTTTTTTTTGGTAGGAAATAAGGAGGGAACGAAGTAAATGGGTTGGATGGACTGCAATTTGTTATGTTATTTGCCATATAAATGTAAAGCAAATACATTTACTGACAATTGTTTCTTGTTGGTGTAATCTGACTGAATTCAATCTTATTTGATTCTAATTTATGTACATTAGTTATATCTATTGAAACGAAGTATCTATGAAAATCAGAGTTAAAAAAGTACATCTCTTGTACCAGGTGTCCAGGTCTGTTGTATAATGCGACTAGTTACCCTTACCGACTGATGGCGGTTCAACCACTAGAAACAGAATTGCCCCTTTGTTGGAGAGGCCCAGCAGATTTCTAAGCATATTCTTATATTTAAAGACATCGGTTTGTTGGCAGTAACTAGGGATTCAATTAACACTAATTATTTAGTGTTAATGGAACCTTTATGCTCACCAATTTTTCTTGCAGGATCCTTACTGGTAGCTCGTGTAATGAACCTTCACTAAACTTAGTTTTAAGATCCATCTGTTGCCGGCAGTTTAGCAGAAGGTAGGCTTTATTTATATGTTAGATGACTGTTATGATCCTAGGAGGTCATCAGTGTCATATACATCATGAATATAATACAACATTTAGTACTTCATATTTCTAAATTAAAATTAGTTCTATTTATTATATTTGACGATTCGAAAGTGACCTTGAATAAAGAATATTTTGATTTAATTTAATGTGATTTAATATATAATCAAATAAAATAAATTTACATGACATCTAAATAATCTAAAACTTATTACTGCTTGGAAGATGATTAATAAACCTGCTTGGGATTGATTGAATTGCACTAACATCTACTATTAAGATAACGGTTAGTTAGCACCGACGCCGGTATGGGTTCCAATAATACCTACCATTAGGTGTCATTGGAACCCTTATCACTATCAATTTTTCTTGCAGGTTCTTTTGTTTAATGGCTCTTATAACATTGGTTGTAACCCTCACCGGTTCCTGTAAAATTGTAATTACGAGATCTTTACTCATAGTTTTTCTTTGTTGTTCTTACAATTTAAATATGCCGATTATAGGCCTACTCAAATAAAGATATATTAAACTTTATTTCGATATACTGTTGTCTGATATTTATAAATAATGTAACTTTGAGCTTTATAACTTGGAGTCAGATCAATGTTTGAGATGTTGGGCAACACCATTGAAAATCACCTGGGCAGGCCTCTGCCTCTCGGTTTATATAATGATAATGATTATAAAGCCAATATCTATATATTAAACAAAACAGACTTTTACATCAAAATACTGGTACAAAACAATTTATAATTTTTTTTAGACCAAGTCGGCAAACAAGCCATCAGTTGGCGTAATAGTAAGCGTTACCGCAGCCTATAGACGATCTTGATATCACAAGGATAGTACAAGAGCATAACCAATATTATTTTTTACAGATATTATGTCATATTTCCAAGTGATATAAAAATCTTATCATATCAGCTATTGGAGTCCACTGCTGGACATATTCCTTCTCAAAAAAGGGGAATTTTGCCCATTATTGCCGCGCTGGACTAGCGTGTTGGCAATCGCAGAGCGCAGCTTTCGCGACGGGGATGCCCATCCCCGCCCTGTGCATTTGAGCTACACTGTTGCGAATGGATATACCGCCATCTGTCGGTTCTGGTACCTTAGTGGCTTCTTACGACACCTGGTACAAGATTTAGTAAACTCAAAGGTGAATTCAAGTTCATTGCTGTAAAAGGTTTTTACCTAATAATAAAATGTATTGTATAAAGCTGTTATCGCAGTAATAACAGACAATTCGCTCGTTGGCAGCGCGACAAGTTTTAATAATGTTTGCCGAACTTGCTTGAAGCTGAAAACTTTTCAATTTGAACAATCTTAGGCTGAGCCTTGTTGAGGCACGCACACACGGCACTTTCGGCGCGCGAACAATCGGCTTATCAAAGATGGCGGTTTAAACTAGGTAGGTACGTTAATTTATATTTGACATAGCCTATTGACATACTACGTAATGAATGTCAGAATGTCACTTTTATCGAAGGTGTAGTTTCTCGCGGTGTTCCCCTATTTCGTGAGAGGTCACTTAAAGCAGTTGTGTTACGGGTATCGGATACTAGACGAATCATAAAGAAACTTTAATACAGATATATCAAATATCATCATATAAATATTTGTCCTGGGTGGCAATCAAACCCACGACCTTTGGCACACAGAACAGAATCACTGTGGTTGCGCCATCAGGCCCGTCGGATATAAAACATAGCTTATGTTTCTCGGTGAAAATAATACTTTCTTATAGTGGAAGAATTTTTAATGAGAGTTTAGTAGTTTTTATTTAAAATCGTATCAAATAATCATCTATATTAAATGCAGACGCCATTTGCAAAAAGCGCCAGATTATGTTTACAAAATCAATCCACTACGTATATACGAAAAATAGTAGAATATACCAACGTAAATACAACACGAGGCACTAATATGAGCATTTCGTCATAATTCGTCATAACACGTATACTTTATTTATCTTGAGACGATCATCAAATATACAGAAAGTCCAAAGAAAATAAGATGTCACATATCTGCGCAGTATAACGGATGTCAAGTATGGCCACCATAATCGTGTGCTCGTTCGCATTGCCAGCGTCCCTCAGAATGAGAGGCAGTTACATCGACCTTATCGCACATTAAGTTTGACCCGAACATAATCGGGGGGACGTGGCTCGAAATGCCTAGTAGAAGGCGGTGTGTGAGTTTTCCTGATGGAAAGAAGTATTGTAGTTTAACCCTACTAATATTATAAATGCGAAAGTAACTCTATCTGTCTGTTACGCTTTCCCGCTTAAACCGATTTTGATGAAATTTGGCACAGACAATCTTTAGACCCTGAGAATGGACATAGGCTATTTTTTAATTCGAATAAAGGGTTGTGAGAGATCGAAAATGGGGATGAAAAGTTGTATGGAACTATTGCTATTTTTGTCGAGCTAGAAACATGAAACTTATTTTTCAAGCCATTGATTCGATAAATAAACATGACCATAAAAGTTTATATAATTTAAGGTAAATAGGTATCCCATCAAAAACAATACTTGTCAAAAAAAACCAAGTCTCGCAATTCAGTTGTTCTGCAGTAAAAAGTTGTGAGATCCATGTAATACCAAGTCGGTTATTAATTTATTCAGTCTCTACTTAAGCGACTTTCTGTCTTAATACGTCCAGTCTCTAAGACCACGATCGTGGTCCATAACAATTGAAAATCAATTGTGTCTGGAATCTCCGTAGTTGAAGCATTAAGTTGTTACGTAATAATTAACAGCATCTTATAGTGACGCATATCGATATTAAAATTCTTTATTGTTTATATAAACATATTGAGACTTGGCCATCGCACTAAATAATTGAATTTACATGTGTTTTCAGGCGATTGAATTTACACGTGTTTTCAGGCGATGGTACTCATAAAAAATCTATTCCACGCGGACGAAGTCGCGGTCACAGCTAGTTGTATATATAGATTACAGGCAGATCTTATACAAAGGTCGTGTGTATTGGTACTTATTTCTACCGCCAATTATTCGGTTTGCTATGTTCCAGTTTGAAGGGAGGGAGGGAGTAGTAATGAAATTACTGGATAATGTGACATATTATATGCAAGTTAATAAACAATAAACAAAACTATTTAAAGACTTATTTTTTTTATGTTTCCAATGCTACGATTATTTATTAGAGTCAACAGCGAATTGAGCTATTATTTTTTACTCTCGAGTCATCACAAAAATATCAGTTGCGTGTCGCCAAATTTGTGAACTTACAATATAGTGTCACATTTACTTAGTAATTTCTCTGCTTCACTCATCCTTCAAACCGGAACACAGCAATGCAAACACTGATATTCGGAGGTAAATAAGTGGGAGTGAGGTACCAACGTAGATGAATTTTCTAAGAGGTCTACCTCAAGAGGCCTACTCGCAGTATCAACTGTATATAGAGGATAATGTCATTGATTTGTTTTATATTTGGACAATTTCAAAGTTCGCATTATAGCTGTTTAAATAAAGGATAAAGTATGAATTTAAAGCGCGTTTATTAAAGTATAATAATTTAAAATAGAGTAATTTAAGCTACTATCAGTAATTCTTCTAACTGTTTACATACTTACCTGATCATCATGATCCAAGCAAAATAAACGTTGATTGTCAATGTATATCATCATCATCACATCAACTATTAAAAGTTCTCTGCTAGACGTAGGCTTTTCTGAGAAAGGAGGAATTTTGTCCATTATTGCCGCGCTGGGCAAGTTTAATGGTAATCGCAGAGCGCAGCTCCGTATTGAGGATGCTGATGCCCGCCCTGTGCATTTGAGTTACACTCTTGCCGATAGATAAACAGCTATCTGGGTTTTGGTGCATTATTGCTTAGGGGCGGTACTAAGGTACTAATTTGACGGTACCTCAAGGTATATGATTTGTGCTTAAAAGCGACACAAGCTTACACTTGAATTCGGCCGGGATGTCCCCGCCCAATACATTCACTGTTTAGCGAAACGTTGTTTTCTACCATTTATAACTCGTACCCGCCCCGCTCGTTCACAATGCATCGTGCTTTATGGCCACACGCTAATGTCGTTGGGAATTGGAAGCAACTAGTGATGATGTAGCCTTTAAGATTTTGTAGCTATATTTGCTGAAAAATTTGGCACATGAAATTTTGTTTGAGTGGACAATTTTAGCAAATACTCGATGTTATTTGTGTTTTTATGGTTTGAATGTGTAGTTTGAAGATGTAACCTATATGGCTGATGTTAAAAAATGTCCTAGGAAAGTTAAGGATCCTAGGAAAAATTGACTCGTCTCAGGTGTCCGTTGGAACCTGCATCTTTCCTATGCCAGTGGACTGCTTTACCATTGTGCTACCAAGACCTGTTTTCGCAAAAAGGGAAAAATCTTGTGTTTATTGATATTATTACAGAATCAACTGTATTTATTTGTAAAAAAAAAGTATCTAGTAACTAGATTTTGTACCGTAACTTCTGTACTTTATATATCATCTCTTGTTATTACAAGAAGAAGTCTATTTCACTTCCTGACAAATAAACTCTACAAAAAGTAGTGTTAATTCCATATATAATAAAACACGGGATCATTGTCCGACGGGAAATTTTCGGGATAAAAGACAGTTTATGTTACTCCAAACTATAAATGAACCTTTTGCTAAATTTCACCTAGATCTGTTAAACCGTTCCAACGTGACAGTGTAATACATATATTTATACATGACTTACAAATTTTCGCGTTTATATTATTGGTAAGGAATCAAAACTAAAATGGCGGTGGTCACTAATATGGTAAATATAGATTTGTTCAAAACACAAATTTGGGGTATTCTAAAATAAATTAATTGATTAAAAAAAGAATTTTTTTTTTAAATATTACATTATCAACAAGTCCATGTTTTATAAATAATAAAACTAATATTAACCGTTTAAACGTGTGATTTATTTTAATTTTTACTGAAGACTTTCTTTTTTAAGAAAAAATAATGAAAATCTTCTGACCCAAAATTACCATAAACATGTATCACTCACACGCAAGTTTTTCAATAATTGTTAAAACTAGACTGCAACTGTAATGCAGTAGGTTAGATACGCGACTCTCTAAAGAGACAAAAAGAAAAACTGGTGATAGTAAATTCTCTGTTTTCAGAAACCTCCTTGAGCGCTCACAGAAGAAAAAAAATCATACGACATCTCATACGTTGACCTGACTCCGCGATAAGTAGCTTAAAGGACTTATGTTATGATATCAGACAACAGAGAAAATACAAATATAATTCTTAAAAACACTTAACACCCAGTATTAGGTCCAAAATATATTTAACTGTATTTATTCTGGGCGGTGGGTTCGACCATTTTATTGAAATAACTTTGAAAATCAGAAAACTTTCAGACTACATAAGCACCCTCTTTTACTTCTTTAAGGAATGGCTTTTAAAATAATATGTTTCACGTGATACATGACTTTCAATAAAGAACCTTCTGAATACTGAATTTCATACGAATAACTTTAAAAGCAGACAAGTTTCATACTAAATTTACACCCCTATTTTCCCCTGCGTTATCAAAGGAACTCTTGTGCAAAATTTCAAGTTACTAGCCTTTATAGCCTGCGTTGATATGTCAGTCAGACAGTCAGTCAACTTCTACTGTTATTATATAGATTTATACTGAATAAATTTTCAACGCAATATTGCTAATGAACAAAGACATCTTCACAGGCATATTTTAATATTTTAATTTGCCCTTTGTTGTCTGCAAACAAATTAAGCAACAAATTAATTTGTTGTTCGGGAACAAATCGGGATAACAAATACTTAAAACTTAATTACAAACATTCTGAACGGGACAGATAGGAAATTGTTTGGTAATCGTCACCGGAATTTTGAATAAAGGGTTGATATGTATGGCATCGGATTCTGACTTGAAAAGTTTTCGGACCCATATTAAACTTAAAGGCTATATCTAAACTATTTTCTATTCTAGACACTAAACCGATGTGTAAATAGTACGATTAGATTACATTTTTATATTAATAATTAATAAAACAACATCTCTCACTTGTGTTGCGGACGTCTGACAACAGATATCACAAATATAATGCTTAAATACATATATTTAACACACAGATACAGAATAACACTATTTTCAGTTAAGCAGTTAATACTTTAAGGATAAAGGTTGCCTGTAAGATATTGCATTTAGCGATAAGGCCGCCTCTTGTACCTACTATTCCATGTTTTTGTAATGTTCTTGTGTTGTTTTTATTGATGTACAATAAAGAGTATATTATTATTATTACTTTTTTGCATACAGTTTAATCTCGCAGGCCTAAACAAAAATATATCAAATATCATTTTAAATGAGAATTCTTTCTGTAAGCAATAATTAAAAAGGCGATAAAGTAATGTTTTACCCTGCATCTGTGGTATATTTGTAATCAACAATTACCACTGTTAATTACAGTCAATAGACCAAATTAATGCAACAAAACGTCGCAATCCCGAGGGTAAAGAAGTATCTCGAAATAGACAACCCCTGCGGCTATATTTTAGTAGGTCCACGTAACAAACTAGTTGGAGCCCTAGCTTTATAGTCCGCAATTCGCGTCCCCTCAGGGTCTCCGTGCCAAGTTACCCTGGTGTTTTCAGAAACGGTAACAAAAGAAGGAACATTAATAACCTCCTTTGTTTCTGGGCACGTCGGACCGCTGATGGGTTTTCTCAACATTTTTTAGGATGTTTCTTTGAATTTCTCAAGTCTTGCTTCATTAAGTTTGACCTATATTAAACGGTGGTTACAATGGCGGAGATCATTTTTGGTCGGATAACATTTGTTTTTAAATGCTGGCGCAATTCATATTTCATTTTCATAGTTTTTAGTCCGATTGGTTTTCATCGATGATATTTCACAATGAAAAACAATCACTTGGGAAGATTCTACAAGTATTCCGTTCACAGTTCCGTCATCTCAATCAGGAAAAATAATCAGGCCTCGTTTGACTAAAATTTAGGAGATGACCACCAAGTTTGGAGTATAATAAGTGCCGTGAGGTACCGGCAGAGTAGAAGTACCTTCCACTGCACTAGGTGTCGTACACGGAACAGTGCAGATAAAATTCACAAGGCGGGTATGGGCAGCAGCATCCCATTCGCGAAAGCTACTCTCTGCGATTGCCAACACGCTTACCCAGCTCGGCAATTATAGGCAAAAACCTTTTCTTGGAGAGGCCTATGTCCAGCAGTGGACTTTCAATGGCTGGTATGATGACGATGACGAAGTGTGATTAAAGTAGTGGTTCTATCTTGTTCTTCAAAAGGTCGTGGTTTTGATTTCCACTCAGGTTAAATATTTACATGTAGACATTTGTGTTTGTCCTGTGTCTGGGTGTTGAATAAGTATTTAGGTATAAGATTTGAGATTCCTCTCAAGTCCGTAATATAAGTCTTGTAAGCGACTTATCTTGGAATCTGGTCACTATGTGATGTTATGTGAATATTAATATTATTGTCACATGATATTCCGGGTTTTTGAATGCGTTACGACCAGGCTTTGGTCTTTTTTCTAAATAGCACGAAAAACGAACGGGAACTATCTGACTGGATCGTTATATCCGGGGGAAAATTTTCTTATTCCCTATGTCTAAGGTATATGATTATCATCGTATCAGTCAGTGCTGGCAATCGCAGAGCTAGTTTTACCGACTGAGATGCTGCAGCGCATTCTTGCCCTGTGAATTTGAGGTACATTATTTCGTATGAAAATACCGCCATCTGTCGGTTTCGGTTCCTTAGTTACTTCTCACGACACCAGGGAAAGGGGAAGGTACTATTTTACGTCCAAGGCTAATATTTTTCAGAGGGATTTCAGCCCAAATTTGGTGTGCTGGGCAGGCATTGTAGCAATCGCAGAGCACAACTTTGTATTCTATTTAAGTACAGTATATAAGTTGTGCTTTTTCGGATGGATATATTGCCATTTGTCATTTCCGTCACCTTAGTCGCCTCTTACGACACCTGGTACAGAGGGGAGTACTATTATATTCTGCCAGAACTCCAGGGATAGAATCTAATGCCGCAAAAAACCGACTTACCGTAATATTTGTAACATTATTGTATATAGAGCATTCGTGCATTCAAATTATGACCTTAATACAGTACAGATATGGTATGCTAACCCAGTAAAACGATATTTATTACTCGAATATCACCCGCCATCAGCAAATATGGCCAATTGAAATAAAATTTTCGGCCGCAACACTCGTAAACATAATTTCTCGTGAACGCATCGCTAGGGTTCTGATCGCTCCTAACGTATTCACGCTCCAACTCCATACGCATAAACGGCTGAAAAGCGTTTTACAAATGTTCCCTCTTTATACCACTCATGTATATTTGAAGGAAATTTGTTGGAGGCCTTTTTCTTGGATAAACATTTACAGTCCTGCGGGACTGTTGGTGCTTGCTTATTTTATAGTCGCTTGTCGTTTCGTGCATATTTTTGTGCGGAGGAAAAGGAATTGAGTATACAGCCTTGGAACGGTACCGTTATAAAGATGTAGTTGCATTTACCTAAAATTTAGACAGACTTGGTTTGGTACTCCTTCGTGTTGAGGTTTCAAGTGCATTTGATTTGGCACAAGTGCAAGTTGCAAGTGATTGTGACGATGGTGCATTTGGTAGTGTCTCTATGTTATGCGTTAAGCGTTGTGGGTTCGATTCCTGCCCAGGACAAACATGATATGAACTTTGTGTTTATTCTGAAATAAAATTATGTGTAAGATGATATTTACTTGAAATTAAATTAACTCTTCTCAGGTGTAAGACGGGACTCGAACCCCGGTCGGACCGAGATCTTGGAGACACAACGGTAGTGCAGTCTCCCTGAATGGGAAATATTTAGGTTCCAGTCCCGAATGACATCAAGGACGAATTGATTTTTTTCTAGCAAATATCGTATCAAATATAATTCAGCATTTTCTGTGCATACGACCTTTTGGCCGTGTGGTACCGGCAAAGTAGAATAGTGCCGCTCTCTGCATTATATTTCGAAAGAGGCGATTGAGGTGCCGGAACCTACAGATGGCGGTATATCCATCCGAAGTAATATGGTCTGCGATTGCCACCACGGTTGCCCAGCGCGGCAATTATATGGTGATGATGATGATGAAAACCATTTAAAGTAAATAAAGATATCTAATAATAAATAAAGGTCTTATATTTGCAGTAAGTATATAGTTTGTAGTGCCAAATAGAACTCTGCTATTTGGAACTACAAGAAATTAAAGCAAGTCACGGAGTCAGTATAGTGTATAGTGTCTTAGTTATTATTTATGACATCAGTGTTTTAAACAAAAGCGGAAGTATTGTCAAAATGGTCCAAGTGTGAAGTTGGTGTAATAAACCGACTGATTAAACAAGTATTGTATGCACTATATAACTTGAAACATAAACAATGTCTTAATAATAACTTTAATTAACACAGTAAATTCACACTAAAATTTCCACTGCCAAGCACGCAGAACAGAAATCACAAGGGGGATGATATTTTGTAATCAAAAACTGTTGTGCCGCCATGTATGTTCCTCAAAAATCGCTCACAAAGAGTTAATGACGTTTGGAGTCCATGCAGCGCATATCCTGCGTTGGTAATTACACGCCGAGCGCAGAGAACAAGCAAATGAGAGACTGGCTTGCCTGTTGATAGAATTATAAAATAGGATGGGAATATTACCACTGGTGGAGTTTCAGCACAGTAGAATGAGGCCTCTTCCTATATCTGTAGTAGTAGATACATTAACCTAACTCTTAGATAGGTCGCTTTAGACTCTTGTATTACAGACATCATACAACAGAGAAATATAATACTCAATGACACCTAACTTTATAACCCTATTTTTGATGTACGTTATTTTATGTATATATATATATATCTCATATGCATTTATTGCGTTTATTTATACAAATATATATGCCACGTTTATTTATTTTGTATATATATTGCCTGTACCACTATATCTATATATTTTTCTGTTTTGTGTAATGATTGACTGGGAGATAATGCCATCTGGCATTAAGTCCGCCATTTGTACATTTTGTAACATTTTCTGCAATAAAGTTAAATAAATAAATAAAATATATTCAACACCCAGACTCAGATCATACATAAATATCATCATAGTCTATTTATTTCTACCGTCAAATAGCAATGTTTGCCTTGCTGTGTTCCGGTTTCGAGGGTGCAAAAGGCAGTGAATTTACTGGGTAATGTAGCATATTGTTTTAAGTCACAAGGTTGGCAATGCGCTAGTGAGATCTTTATGACATTATGATCGTCTATAAGCTGCAGTGACGCTAACTATCTCGCGGATTGCATGCTTGTAAAATATATACATATATTTATTTTTCCTGGGTGGGGATCGAACCCACGATCTTTAGCGCACAAGATGGAATCACTGCCATCGGCGCCATGGAGCCCGTCACCTGATTTAATAGATAATTGTAAACTTGTGTCTTCTATCAAGCGCTTACTCTTTGCCAGCAGTATCTGCATCTACATTAAAGCCTGCACTCTGTAAAGGTAGTTTTTTTGCAGCTACGTTTTAAATTGAAATGAGCCTTTCATAGGATTTTTTATTATTATTTAGGGATGGTTTCTTTAAATAAGTAAATGGAGGCATACCTTTTTGTGATATGAAAATTTTGCAACCGCTAAACATATTTTCCGGGAAAGTATCCTTTTAAGTGAAGACTTAATGAAAACATACGGTATTATTATGATGAAACTATAAAATATCTTTATATAGAAAAATGTATGTGTCACTATGGTTGTCCGTGGTGAACTTTCAAACTACTAAATCGATTCATCATCAACATCATATCAGCCACAAAATGTCAACTGCTGGGCATAAGCCTCCCCAAATAATTTCAAAAGCGGTTTTAGTCAGCTCGTCTGTCCACCGGAGTCCATTGCGGGTGGACGAAAAGAAAAACTAAGGCGATTATAATAAATTATTTGTTACTGTGTAAAGTTTGATCCGACTAAAAGGAGTATATATCCGGATTGGTGTAGCAATAATAATAATAATAATAACTTTATTCAACAACAAAAGGTAACTTAAACAAAAATACATTTTGATACTTAGGTACCTAAACTAGGTCTAGCCTGTTCTTATAGGCACCTATGCTCTAGTGTGCATGTAGATGTGGATGTGTGTCTATATGGTCTAGTGTAATACAAAGCTTGTTAATGCAACACATTATTTACGCACACATTACATAAATACACAGAATATAATGCTAAGCCAGTACATACAGTATACACAAACAATAATAGAAACAATAAATATAGTCAAGTCTAGCATAATATTGTTAGCAATTCCTCTGTCTTGTTGTAGTCCAATGTCAAAAGCCATCCCTTTACTGTTGTTTTGCAAGTGTATTTATTCATGTCATAAATATCTATTTCTTGGTTAATTTTTTTATAAATAAATGGTCTTGTAAAATTTAAAATCGCTGTGCGAACCGTGTACAAGCAATATCTCAATTAGTTGTACCAATGCAGACGAACTTTGTAAGAGGACTACATTATGGACGGATACAATGTTTAACAATATGTGCAAATCTATATATACAAAAGAAACTGACTGATAGACATATCAATGTAAGGTCTAAACTATAAGGTCAGAAAAAAACAATATTACATAGCTCCCGAATTAGGTTAGAGCAGAAATTGTATTAGATTGTTCTACAAGTAAACACAATTAAAACCGCGAGACGCAATAAAAATTGTAACCCTTTTTATACTGCATTAATTTATATTCAATAATGCAAGTGGCATATTTATTTAAGTATTATATTTGTGATTCGTCTGTTGTCTAATGTCCATCGAGTGTTGCTTTAAGCAATTTATTTCGGAGTCATCTTTGATCCAAAGCTAACTTCAAACTCAAGAAATATAGGCTTAATACATTCAGAATAATAAAAACGTTCGACATAAAAGGCGACTTGTTGACCTGTACCAAACCGGCTCTAGGGTCTGAGAGGGCTAGCGTATTCGTGTCTAAGTACATCACAGATGAAAGGGCTGGCCTCAATTCAATAAGCTTTGTTTCTTTGATTGTAAACGCTTACCTATTTAACATTTGATCTTTTAGTTTTTTCAAAGCTATAAAATGCTATATGAAAGATTGCAAAAATGTCTCGCAACTTGTAAGTATAAAAAATAAATTTTAGATTAATGTAGACATTTGTACTTTAGAAGTATTAGACAGGTCGACAAACAATCATACAGTCCACTTGATAGTAAGTCTTGAAATGTGGT
The DNA here is from genome assembly GCA_020976665.1 of Heortia vitessoides. Classification (NCBI taxonomy): domain Eukaryota; kingdom Metazoa; phylum Arthropoda; class Insecta; order Lepidoptera; family Crambidae; genus Heortia; species Heortia vitessoides. The sequence goes on from JACJUM010003085.1 coordinate 1,210,843, forward strand.
ATTTAACGCTATTGATATCACAAAGATATCACTAACCTGCCTAACGCTGCCAACCTTGTGAATTTGGGATATTATGCCAATATGGCATTTTTTATAACCCAGTATATTCACTGCCTCTCTCACCTTTTAGACCGGAATAAATAAATGCGAGTGAACCTATGCAGACCGCCTTTTGTTTGAGGTCTACCTCATATGAGGTAGTCCTCTACTCTACTGTCTATATGACAGTCTATTGAAATGCAACACTGTTCAACAACATAAAAACCAATTTGGACTGTTGTTTTAATTAAATATTCGGACGCAAATTAAGATGTTAGAAATATTGCCTAAAGGGACGAAATAGGGGATGCAAGTTTGTATAAGAACATCTTTAAATTTGCAACGATTTTGATTAAGTCAAGATTGGTGTTCTTAAAAATATGTAATTAAATAAACATATTGCGTGTACTTGTTGGAATTTTCTAAAGGTGTAAAATAGCGTTTTTATATTTCTATGGAATATATTTAATATCTTCCAAATTTGTTTTCTTATCTTATTCATCCCAAAAACATCCCCGGAGCGAGCAAAATAGATGTTCTTAATTTGTATGGATAATATGTCAAACGACTAGAACACCGAAACACTAATTACATACTATGAAAACAAGTGTTTTAATTTGGTGAGTAATTAGTACTATTACTGAATTAAAGAGGCTTACCCGCTACACGGGTCCGTTTTCATTCAGCTGTAAAAAAATTATAAAACCTGTCTTTTATTATCAAAATAACAGCTGCTTAAAATAGGCATATATGTCGTTTTAAGATAAACTCCGAAATGGTTGGTCCGATTTTACTGGGTTATTACATTTGTTTCTACTAACTATACAATTTTGTGACATATAACGTCAGAACAAATAATATTCTCTAATACATAAAATAACTGCACGTAACATTTTAAATGTAGACCTGACTCCAAAATAAGCTTTAAGAACTCGTGATACGGATAACAGAAAACAGAGATTACAAGAACAATACTATTTTTTTTTTAAATATAATATAAAGTCAGCCAAAAACCATACAGCCCACTTAGTAAGTGTCTATAAATAGCGTTACCGCAGCCTGTAGACGCTCGTGTCATCACAAAAATACAATTATCACGAGTATGTCGCTAACATTATATTTGTAATAATTATTACTTTTTTATTTATGTGTTAGTTGGCCGGTAGTTTATTGGTGATGATGATATATCTATTAGATGCTAGATGTAATATCTAGTCATGTGTATATTGCATTTTGGAAAAAAAGAAAATTATTCCACTCAAAACCAATACGAAAACTTGTCACATAAATATAAGTGCAGTGTTGGCATCGAACGAACACCTATTAGCGCAGAAGATAGAAAAACTGACAGCGCTATCTATTTTTGTGACTACCATCGTGAACTCAAAATATATCTTGAAAAAAAAAACGGGAATTACTCGTACAACTAATCAACCCGCGATCCGGAACGTACAGACAGGAAAATACAAACTGACGTTTGAAACATTAAAGCTTGCATAAATAATAACCTGACTGTTTCATTTTAAGGGCAACAAATAGGTCGAAGTGCCCGCCTCATTTCTTTTTTCTAATAATCTTTGGACCGTCCATTCTTAAACCCTAAAATAAAATGTGAATGACTTTCAATAGGTCAATATTTTCTAGACTAGAATTAGAGTTTTGGTGTATTTATTTTTGCTTAATCATTATCAAAGCAAGCGTAGAACGTCCACTGCTGGGCATAGCCCCCCCAAAGTCAAAGATAGACCTCATACAAAAGGAGGCAGTGAATATACTGGGTAATATGACATACTATTTTTTTGTCACAAAGTTGGCAACGCGCTGTTTATATTTTCGTAGACGTTATGTCCAATAGTGGACGTCCAACGACTCGTATGATGATAATGCATTAGTAATGTTAGGATAAAATTTTGTATTATACATTTAAATATTTAATTTAAAAAAAACTTATATTGAATACATATTATTTTTATGTTATGAAGTAACCAAATAAGCATACGATGATGATAAAAGTAACTGCAGCTTATAGATACACGAGTCATCACAAAGATATCACAAGTGTGTCGCCTACCTTGTGAACTTAAGATACAATGTCACATTGACCCTGTAATTTCACTGCCTCTCACCCGTCAAACCAGAACACAGCAATGCGATCACTGCTATTTGGCGGTATAAATAGGTGAGAGTATGGTATCAATGCAAACGATGCTAATAAACTTCTGGTCTTATAATAATATTAAATAATATGTATATATAAGACAATTCGATAGTGATCTAGGAATCTTGTAATAATAAACGTGTTGCTCTGAAAATACAAAGATTTATTTAGCACAAATATCTATTTTAACAACAAGAACAATACGATCCAGATACACAACATACCTGAAAATACAAAGAAACGACATTTAAAGTTTATTAATTTTAGCTACTATTTAAAAATTAGCTAGTCGATTCCTTTATTATACAATTAGTAAACTTTTTATTAATTTTTATTTATTTACCCTATCGCAATATTTTAAAAACGTCATTAAGTTGGCACTGTCAGTCGCGCCTTCTATTCATAGATAGGCCCATAGATAATTAAAGAACTAATTTCTTTACATATATAAAATAAAAAATAATAATTTAAATATTTGCGTTAATATCTTAGAAAATTCTCATAATTCCTACTTTGATTGACTGTTATTAAATTTAAAATTAACTAAGCATAATAGGGTTAAAACAGAATTAATTATGTATTTGGACTCAAAACGGTTTGCCCTGCTGTGAATTTTAGAGTATCGAGAATTGAATCGAGAAGAGGAGAATTTCATAAAATTTGCTTATGTAAAAAGTTATGGCTAAAATAAAAATAATTTTACATATTTATTTTATAAAACCTCCACATATTATAGACAAAGTTTCGGTTTCATTACGGCAATTACATTTCCAAGGTGTGCAGAAAAAATGAGCCCTGATTTTAAATTAATGAATATCTATAATTCGTAATACTGGTAAAGTAGAATGGTACCCCATCTGTACCAGATGTCGTGAGAGGCGATTGAGGTATCGGAGTCGATAGATGGCGGTATATCCATCCGAAACGTAGTTCAGATGCAAACGGACAATTCGCAGCGCGCAGCAACAATTCCATCGCAATGCTACTTTAATGACTGCTTTAATAATGGTAGTTTTTACGGCTTCGATAGCGCGATCCTGTGACCGCGGCAGACGGTAGCGACTCTATATTGTGCGCCAAAGGTCGTAGGTTCGACCCCCATCCAGGACAAATATTTATATGTTGATATTTGTGTTTGTTCTGTGTCTGGGTGTTAAATATATTTATTTAAGTATTATACTTGTGATTCCTTGCCTTTCATATAGTCAGGTCAATATATTCGTATAAGATATACATAGTGCCAATTTATTAATGTAATTTAAAACGCTGCTTGTATAGCTTTTACATTTTTGTGCAACGTTCTCAATATTGAACAAAGAAGTAATTTCACTTTCATGAAAAAATAATAATTAAACGTGAATTTTCGAGTATAAAAGGCATATTATAATACTGTTTGTATTGAATATTTGGTTTCTGCAAATATTAAATGTGATTTAGATAGTTTACCTATTTGTTTAAGCTTTACGGACAAAGTTACCTCTTGAAGTTAAAGTAACCTGCAACGTAGGTATATTCTGTAACTAACTATAATATTAATAAGTATTTAAATGATCATTTAAATTAGTCATACCTCATACAATAGTCGTCTCCATTTGAGCCGTGAGGCACCGGCGAAGTAGAATACCTTACTCTGTACCAACTGTCGTAAGAGGCGACTGAGGTACTGAAACCGATAGATGGCGGTATATCCATCTGAAAAATTACAGGTTAAATACTGCAGGGTGGGGGTGCCCAGCAGTGTCCTCGTCGCTAAGATGCGTTCTGCAATTGCCACCACGCCTAGGAAGACCTGTACCCAACAGCGGACTTTAGATGGTTACTATAATTATGATTTGAAGAATGAGAGAGCGAGTGAAATTACTGGGTAATGTGACATAATATCATCAAGTCACAAGGTTAGTAATATCCAGTGATAAGAAAAGTGTCTAAATGCAATCACGTGGAATGTATGACTGACATGTTTGTCGACCTGATAAAAAAAAAAGATATTTTACAAAGAAGATAAGTAAAACTTTTTAAGCATAATAATTGGCCTTAGACAGTTTAACGCTTAGGTTGCCTGTGCATTCCTCAGAACTCTACAGTGAATCCTCACGGTTCATGCTGTTCGTTTGTAGAATGCACTTTCCCTAACAATCCAATGCACTCGGCCTTTACCGATATTAAAAAAGAGAGTTAAGGAGTGAAGGAAAAATCTCTATGATTATTCGGATTGTAGAACAATGCGACAACAATATATCTTGTGATGCGTCGTGATAAGATTGAGCTGATATGAAAAATGTGGGTTGGCCATATAAGTTATTGTTGTATATTATACATATCATCATCATTATATTAGCCAGAGAAAGTCAACTGTTAAACATGGGTCGCCCCGAGATTAAAGGATTTACCATAGAGCGCAACTTCCCGACGAGGATACTGCTGCCCATCCGTCCCCTGTAGTGTTTAAGCTCCGCTATATTGAAACCTCTTTGAGAAACTATTTTCCACACATTTCCGAACAACAGAACAGTTTTTTTGTTCATTACTATATCGGTTTGTTTAAGGTATACAATAAAGTGTATTATTGCTAGTTGATATACCAAGTGTTGCATTTGCAATTTTATTCACTGTGCAAAGTAAAGTGCAAGCTGAACGCGACATTGTGAACTCACCAGCCTTCCATAGCTGTCCGATACGAGTCCCAAGTCAATGCGGATTGTATTTGTTGCGAGTTCTCGAATTGTGAGACTCTTTGTTGGGAATGTCCTGGTGGAATTAAATGGAAAAAACTTTGCGGTGACAAGTTTATGGGAATCCACGAGGTGGCATGGAGGTTGCAGTCGATGGACCCGGGCTCGATTCATTTATATCATCTTTTTTAATTATATCATTGATTCCTTATACATTCCCAGGCCCTTACAGGCGATATTTTTATACTTGTCTCAGTAACACAAGTGCTTTAAGCTATTTATCTCGTGGTAGTACAGTACTATCAAACATAATATGTGATTTCCAATAAAAACGTTCCGGTTTAAAAATGGTCAACATTGTCTCAAGTGATTAATACCGCAAAGTTACAACTCACTCCGGACCAACTCATTCGCTATGCTGAAAACTTACAGCCTCCTAGATTTATTCTAAGCCCGGGTTTCAATTTGAAATTTTATTCTGTACAACTTCTCGGAAAGTTTCCAACTCGTAAATCTACCGAGATTTGTGTTACAATTTCTACGTATTGTACATTTAATGTTATTAATTAAGTATACAACTTTCGACTTATTAACTACCCTAATATTAAAAAATGTCTGACTGATAGTTACAATTTTACTAAAAAAATTGATTAAATTATTTCACTAATAGAAAAACCTACTTCTACTTGGTATTCTCACCTGAAATTGAACTTTTATGCTATTGTAACAAATAAATTTTAAAAAATGAGACCGTTTTTAATTTTTTTTTCAGTAAAAAAAGTTACGTCGTCAACAAGTAACACCAGCTGTGTCTTCTCTTATATCATTAGACTGCATTTGCTAAAACTCATCTAAACCTTTTTCCTGTTACCTTTCATCATGACGGGCCCGATGGCGCAGATGGTAGTGATCCTGTCTTGTGCACCAGGGGTCGTGGGTTCGATTCCCACCCAGAGCAAATATTTATATGATGATATTTGTGTTTGCTCTGTGTATGGGTGTAAAATATATGTATTTAAGTTGTATATTTGTAATTCCTCTGTTGTCTGGCGTCCGTAACACAAGTGCTTTAAGCGACTTACCACGGAGTCAGGTCAATGTTTGAGATGTTGTGGGAATTTATTATTATTATTATTATTATTATTATCTACAGCAGTTTTGCCCGGTATTGTAATATTAGACTTTGTTCAGTCAAGGAGGTAAAGACTAAAGTAGAAAAATAGCCACTAAATTTAACGTATGGACAAATTAAATGTGCAATTGAAACGGAAAAACGGTATTATAATTACACACACACGCACACACACACACATATACACTTTTTAAGATAACATTGTAATAGTTACTAAGCTTGTTACTGATAATTGTTAAAGCTATATTTGTCAAATTATTGTAACGGTTTCCTAATGTGTTTCGATGTGTGTGTCGTTAGCAACTACCGCGGGCCATGGCCCGGTAGAAGCAGAAAATGTATGTGTTATTGGAAATACACAGAAAACACTGAAAGAGGAAAGGAAATGTTCTTGTGATGCGACAGGTATTCATTCAGTATTAGGCTTTTAGAAGAAGATAAAGCACATAAAATAGATGGATAGTCCTCTAGATGACAATACTATTGGTACTATATATTTTATTTTCGCTATATACTCTTACTGGGGTTTAAGTTCAACTGCATCATTCCGATATTTGCTTAATTTTTCTGAAATGGTTTTTTGTATTTTAGGTAAATTTAATGTGGTTATATCAATCAGATATACTATACTCTTTTCTTCATCATGTGTGGTTATGTCGGGCTTGTCCCCGTTTTCCCGTTTGCGATTGCCAACACGCTTGCCCAGCGCGGCAATTATAGGGAAAAAATTTCCTTTCATGGAGAGGCCTATATCCACCAGTGGACTACCAATGGCTGGTATGATGATGATGATGACCTATTTCGATCACCAAAGAGCGGTGTTTGCATTGCTGCGTTCCATAGCATCCTTAAGTCACAAGGTTGGCCACACGCTAGTGATTGTTACGTTGTGATATTAAAAGTGTTGTTGTAGGCACTAAAAAACAAAAAAAAAGTTGAGCTACGCAGTTCTTTGTATGGATATAACGCCATCTGTTGGAGTTTTCTCAAAGCATTACATTTCATTTATACTTCACCAGTAGATCTTGAATGCATCAGCAAATCTATTAATACTTGATATCGACAATGACACAATGATATTTTTTTAATGTGACTCTATGCAACAGAGCTGTTCCAGAGATTATTCTGGTATCCACCCAATAAGTGGGAACAGCCAGCCATGTAATTTGACTACACGTGTTGAAGGCAATCTTTTAGCGATAATTTAAAAGCCCGGCTTATCCCGGGCGAGTTGGGGACATGTTAATCTCAGGCGGGCTAACTTTAATCCACGGTGACCGCCTGCAGTTTTGTATTACACCGATAAAGCTTCTCTTGTTTGTTTAAGTTTATTCCTTTTGTCTAAGTACTATCTTTGTTCACATACATTGTTTAAAAGAAGATAGGTTGATTTATTTTTTTGTTGTATATATCCTGAAAATAAGTTGCACAAGTTTACAACTATGTTAATGATATACTTATTTTATAAAGAGGAATGATTTAATTATTTATTATTATTTAATTTAAGTAAATTAATCTTTAAAAATAAAATAAAGTAAATATTACACATCTCTATCATACTTTCTTTGCCCTGAGTGATAAGGCCAATTGTATTATAACTTGTATTTTTTAATTCTTACAAATTGTGTAATTTTTTGTGCACAATAAAGAGTTAAGCTCAACAACTACTTAACTGATTTTAAAACTTCTTTCTCCATTATAAAGCTACATCTTCATAAAGTAGTAAAGGTTGTATTGTTTTAAAAATAAAAATGTTAACTATATCATTGTTATAGCAGCTGTAAGACGTCCACTGCTGGATATGGGCCTCACTAAAAAAGGAGTATCTTACCCATAAATGCCACAGAGCATAGCTTCGTAACGGGAATGCCGCTGCCTATCTCTCCCTTGTTACTTTTGAGGTACACTGTTTCGAGAGATCTGTCGGATCCGTAACCACAGTACTTTTTTTTAACTCTTAGTGCAGGGGGAGGTATTATTTTACTAAAAATATCGAATTTACGATGTGTGTTGTTGAATTTTGAACTTAGAAGCAAAGGAAGTAGTAACGAATTCTTTTTAGTTTACCGAAAAAAAATGGCGTCTTATTTCTATTTGAATATACAGATGTCCTCGCAGACTCAACACAATGGAGACAACATTAAAATGTCCGAGTGCCTCTAACAGAATCCTTGTGACGGCCGGAGACAAATAGGTCAGAGGTATTTTTTGACCCACTGGGTTTTGTTATACTTTCCATTTTTGTGCAGTGTATCTCATATGTTTACTCGATGTTGTCCGAGTGGAAATTGGATGATTTAATTTCCTATTTGTCTTTTATTTATAAAACAGCTACCTTCAACGGCTTTAAAATGATTTATCAAGTATTATAGAATTACAACACACATACATACATTTTGAATTTTGTTATTTTTAAATTTTCATCTTCACACTCCCCGCCCTGCAGTACTGGTAGATGCTGACATTATCTTGTAATCTTGGTTTTAAATGAATTTCAAGATCAGATTTTAAGCACATGATATTTGCTAACTATCTTCCCTATTGTAATTAGGATGTTTTCTAGTTTCAGAAGCTTAGACGGCTCTTTACCTGAATAAGTTTACGAAACTGGCATTATTTTGTTCAAAGAATGTTCTTCAATTCTCCATCTATCAAATTCACTAAATATAGACCTCTTATATAGGGAGTATATATTGGTACCTCACTCTTACTATCTCTACCTATAAGCAGTGATTGCTTGCTGCGTTTCGATTTGAAGGCGGAGAGAGGCAGTGAAATTATTGGGAAATGTGACACGGTATCTTTAGTTCACTGGTTTGACGACACGTTAGTGATATTTTTGTAATGACACGAGCGTTTACTGGCTGTGGTTACGTTCGCTATCAAGCAGATCATATGCTTGTTTTGATTTCGAATATAAATAAAAGATATATATACCTACAACATTTGTCTATATGTATTTATAACATTTGTCTATATTTACCCAGATTTTGTGAGCATTTGCTTTTTGGGGTTCGCACCTAAAACAAAATAGGTAAAATAATTATTTTTCCAACTCTTTCAACTTCAACTTTTGTAGTCTGTCTTTGTCAAGACTCTTTTAAGGGAATGCTAGGAAGTACTAAAATTATGTCAGCTGTTGAAGTTGTAAAAATATCTACTCAATCATAGGATACGGCCATTTAAGAATTATGTTTTCTCATTTCTAAAGGAAATGAAAACCTTTAAGACATTTATTCTTAAATTCGTGATTTACAGACTAGGTTTTAAGCTATTCAACTTTCCCTGTTAAACTGTAAAAGCGTTACAAACAGGTACAAAAGCACATTTAGTACGTCATCCCCAGGATCAAAAGAAGAGACAGGCTCATTTAAGTTCTTTTTTATGTTTTTGGAATAGTAAGTGGAAGTGGCAGTGGGCAGGGTATTTGGTACGCAGAATAGATGGCCAATCGAGTCGTTAGGTTCTGGAATGGAGACCATGTACCGGTAAGCGCAGAGTAGGGCATCCACCCGCAAGTTGTACGGACGATCTGACTAAAACCGCAGGATCACGCTGGGCACAGGCCTCATACAACCAGTCCTTTTGGAAATTACTTGGGGAGACCTATGTCCAGCAGTAGACGTCTTATGGCTATACATTAACTTGCCTCCGAGGTAAATCGCTTAATGCTCTTACGGACATCATATATAGAACACACACAAATATGTACTTATAAATCTTTGTCCTGGGTGGAAATCATATCCAGGACTATTGATGCATATGATAGGATAGCTACCATCATCGCGCCTGTTAAACAATATAGCTTAGAAATATGCTGAATTTATATAAATTTTATTTTATATATATAGTTTCCGATTGGTAATGGTCCCTGACCATTTTAACTTATGTTTGTTGGGGACCAGAAATGTGCCCCGACCGAATCAGGCTCATAATCTAACAAAGCACCTCCTTCAAGACATTTGCCTGAAAAACTCTAGTGTTCACTTCAACCCTTGTATAGATAACCCCTTTTCATTAAGAGCCCTACGGTGCTTCGAGTGCCCTTCAGATATACTTTCTGCTCCTCCATATTGGCTCGATATACTTTAAGGGCAACGTGATACGTTTTCAAGGGACAGGTAATAAGGGAGCATTTTAATATTCATGCCAGAAATTGCCCTTGTTTTCGAAGAGGGCTTATTAGCCTTAGGGGATAAAAAGAAGGCTCTTTTTGTATAGTTTAGTTTAGATATATATAACTACTGTACGTACTTTTGACTAGTATATAAATACTTAAACTTGTTGAAACTCGTAAAAAAGTTGTTTATAAAAATAACTTTACGATTATAGAACTTTATCATAAAATAAATAAGATTCCCACAACATTTCATACAATGACCTTACTCCATGGTAAGTCGCTTAAAGCACTCTGTAAACACAAAACAATAGATGAATATTACACTCAAACTAAATCATCCAGAAGCAGAACAGATACAAATGTCATCATATAAATGTTTATCCTGAGTGCAGATCGAGCCTACGACCCTTGGCGCATAAATAGGTTCATGACCATCTGCGCCAGCGGGCCCATCATCATGTAACCTTATGGCATATGAAATAGCTGACAATTATTTGACAGGTTTGCTCTTGCAAATGTCATTTAAAGCAGTTCCATTCAGGTAGTCGTTGTATTTTTTTCTAATTGTACCAATTTGAATTAATATTTACAGTAAAGTTATGGCGGTATACCCAATTTTTTTCTTTTTGTACCAATTCCAAAATTAATATTTATAGTCAAGTCCCACCCAAAACAGCGAGACTTTAAAGAAGAAGGGCTACATACACCGATTGTCACCACGTCTCACCGTGGCAATTATAAGCGTGATATTCCTCGTTTCTTGGGAGGCCTACATTTTCTAGAATAGACATACCACGGCAGTTATAATCATGATTACTATTAATGGCATCACACTGCTAATACAAAACAATAGATACTTATGGCGAAGATCGTAGTGATCCTGTCTCGTGCACTTGCTTCTCGATCGTGGGTTCGATTCCCATACTCGAAATTTATTTTAATGATCAATATTTGTGTTTTTTCTGTGTCTGGGTGTTATTTCGATGTATTTAAGGATTCTATTTGGAATACCTCTGGTTGCTGATATCCGTAACACAAGAGCTTTAAGCTACTTATCGTGGAGTCTATTGAATATACGAGTTGTCGTGTCTTATTATTATTATTATATTATCTTTTATTATTATTTTATGAATTGTGAGCACAAAGGTCGTCCGTTTTGTGTTTTTTTTCATGTCTGTTTTTCCTATAATTCTTATATTGTTTGATATCTGTAACACAAATGCTTTAAGCTACTTATATCAGAGTCAGATAATGGTATGAAGACTGCTATGATTTTTTAATTTAATTTTATCAATTTTATCATATTCTTATAATTCTCTTTGAATTCAAATTCGATTATCGATATAAAGTAATTTGCCTCTATTTCTCTGTCTCCCAGTGTAATTTGCTGAAACCTGCAATAGTTGAATTAATCCGTTTGTGGATCTAGGAGTCTGCCTCGTCTTTGGATTGGGTTTGCGACGACTAATGGAATATCTTGTGATTATTAATTGGTGACGTACTATCGAAATGTTTGGGTCGGAATGAGAGGTTCATTATTTTGACTAGAGGTCATTGACTGTTAGTTATACTATAGTACAAAAAAGAAAGAAAACAAGTGAATAAATTTTAACTTGCTTTTATGTTGAGACGGAAATTATTAGTAAGATTAAGTTTAGTAAGTAGGTAGTAAGTTTTAGAATTAGTGAGAAATTAGAAGTAAGATTTCTTATTATTTATATTATGTCATTTAAAAACTAGTCTTAACCATTGACGTGAGGTACCGGCAGGCTGCCGCGTGGAGCCGGTAGAGTAGAATAGTGCTTTCTCTGTCCTAAGAGTCGTTAGAGGCGACTAAGGTACCAGAACTGACAGATAATGGTATATCCATCCGAGACAGTGTAGCTCAATACACAGGGTGGGTCACCTAGTTGGCTTTACACTAGTACAATTTTGGGCGCCATTTCTCCTTTCTTGGGGAGGCCTATGTCCAGCAGTGGACTTCCAATGGCTGTAATGATGATGATGATGATAAAACCATCAAATTTCTAGAATAGTAATATACTGCACCAGATGTAAGACGCGAAACAGGTGGCAATTTATTTAAAATAAATTCCGCGAATCAACTGCGTTTTAAAAATCATTTGTGACAAAACCATTAAATATTTCCTTTAAATATGGTAAAGTTTATATATCTGGATAGATTTTTCAATAATGAACTTTATTTACGGGTAATTAACATTCATTTTTGACATGCTGACCTTCAGCAGCGTTCCCGGTTCAGCGCAAATTGGCGCAGTTATAAACGGATTGCGACAATTATCGACAATTTCGCTAATCGCATCGCAAGGCGATAGTCATTTGTGTACTAATGCTCGGGATGTGCCCCGTTAATGGGCCGGCTGTACTGGATGCAACCGGTAGAAACCGCTTCATAAATGGTTAGCTCGTTTTGCTCAAACGGATGATATTATTTCCACTTTGATTACGTCGTTTAGTTTTATTTTGTGCTGGTTCCACGACCAGTCCAGACCAGGTGTAATTTTTCATTTTATTTTGTTGTCATCAATTGGTTCCGTCAAATATTAAAAGTATATTTATTATCTACATATCTCTAATAATGTGTTTGATATCACGTTAATTATGTACGTTTTGTAACATTTTGTGTAATAAAGTATATATATATATATATATAATACCATGAAATGTGAAAAAGACAGGTTTTTTAAATATTTATTTTGGAATACCGTTGATTGAGATGAGAGATTTGGAATACCGTTTAAATACTTAATCATCATTCAACCGTTGGTAATGGTAGTAAATTCCTCCTTTCTTGGGGAGGCATATGTCCAACAGTGGACGGTTCATGGCTGCTACGATGATAATGATAAATAAACCGTTGGATGCCTTTAGTTGGACATACAGCTCCCCAAAATATTGCCAATTGGACCAGCTATATGCGGAAAGTAATATAGAGTAGCAGTAAGTTGTCTGCTTGGGTACCTCACTCTCATCTATTTCTACCGCTAAAGAGTAGTGCCAATGTTCACAACGCTGCGTTCTATTTAAAGGCTGATAAAGGCCGTGAAAATAATGTATAAAACATATAAATATATATATATGATGTGATGTTTATTATCACGTGAAGTGAATGCTTGTCTGTTGACCTGGTCTAATAAAATAATAAAAGGAGAAATATAATATAAAGTCTAGACCAATGAACTTATTAACTAGTTTGATGAGATTGCACAACGAATAGGTAATTGTAACACCAGTTTTCTATTACTTTTCATGTACCCCTAATTTAGACCCGCAATGTATACGGGATTCAGATTTTAGGTCCTTTGGAGCTCGGATAATCCCATCTAATATGGTTTCCATTTTGCATCTGTAACTGTTTGCAGTTGCGGGCATGCAACGGCTCAGAGGGCATTGGCTTCTGAATTCAAATACTACATTTATTGTTTAACTACAAACGTTTTTACAAATGGGAACATTGTTTCGTTAGGATAAAAAAATGTATATTAAATAAATAATATAAAGTCCCACAACATCTCATACATTGACCTGATTTCGTTATAAGTCACTTAAAACTCTTGTGCACGGATATCAGACATTATAAGAATAACAAATTTACATCTTATATATATATTAAACTCCCAGAGCAGACATAAATATCATCATATGAATATTTGGCCTGGGTGGGTGACCTTTAACGTACCATACAGGATCACTACCACCTGCACCATCGGACGGTGCTCACGGCAAAGCGTATGTGGTGGTGATCGCAGAAAGTAGATATACGGGTTTTATATATATATGTATATATCTGTGCGTAGTTATAATAAAAATATTTTTTCCTAAAAATTGTTTTAATGGAGCCTTACGTGCTATTATGGGCAGCCAAAATGATTTAAAAATGGCACGACTGGCTGTTATAGACACATACATTATAGACACACTGGCATAGAGGTTTATTGGTTGCAGCACTGACATTTGGTAGTGAATGTTGCGTATGGTAGAAGCACGCGAGAAAAATAAATGCTGTTGAAATGAGAGCTCTTTGAAGTATGTATGGTGTGAAATTGAGAGATAAGAAAAGATGAGAGAGAGAGAGAGAGAGAGATAGTAATAGATGATGTTGTGACAACAATAGAGGAAGGAATGTTGAGATGGTTTGGACATGTAGAACGGATGGATGAAAGTAGAATGACTGCACAAATATATAGAGCGACGACCGAGGCATACATATCTTAGCCAGGTAGAAGAGGTATTAAAGAAGGGGCAGTACAGAATCATCAAGAATAACCGAGCGTGTATGAAAGGACTAATGCGAGAGAGGTATGCCAAGAGTGTAAAAAGTGCAGATCCTTAAGGCAAGACTCTTGAACTTGCATCTTTACATTGAAGGGAGGCTGTACTATAGTTGTGCTTAGAAGAAAAATCGATTTTTTCTAAGTGTTCTTTTTGTGCTGTCAAATCAGAGCCATCTCTTCAATGCTGTACGTAATGTTTCTACAAAATCTCAAACTTCTTAAATTAAAGTTACTTGCATTATTCTAAACTTAGTGCTAGAAAAGCTTAAGTTGTTCCACAATAGAATTAGGGTTAGATGTTTTAGAAAAAAAATTCTTTCGTTAATGTGGAGAAATAAGCCACGCTTTTCCTATTACCATCAGCTTTAAAATCTCCGAATCAACTGCAAAAATGATAGCAACTTTGTGCCACAGAATTGAGAGAACACTTGAGAGTGTAAACATTTTCGAATTTCAATGCCCCGGCGGCAGTCGGTGGGGTGACGTGAGTACGCCGGGATTCAACACTCGCGTGCACGGGAAAGTATATTTTTACACCCAAATTCAATCTTTCTACATCTGGGAACAGTTTTGCTGGGAACTTAAATGGAACGGTTTAAGTTTCGTATTACTGAATGGATTTCACTACGCGCGGGTGTGGTTGGAGGACGTTAGGAGAACGATTTATTTTGGAACTGGTATATATTTCAGTGCCTTGTGGTACCGGCAGAATATAAGTGTCTGCCACTGCACCAGGTGTCTTAAAAGGCGGCTTAGGTACCAAAACCGACAGATGGTGGTGTATCCATCCGAAATAATGCACAGGACAGGGATGGGCAGTGGCATCCCCGTCGCGATTGCTGCGCTCTGCGATTACCAACACGCTTTCCCAGCGCGGCAATTATGGGCAAAAAACCTCCTTTCGCGATGTAAAAGCTGCTGCTCATCCCTACCCCGTACATTTGAGCTGCCTTTTTGCATGGAAATACCGCTATCTGTCGGTTCTGGTACTTTAGTCGCCTCTTACGACACCTGGTACAGGGGGAGGTACTATTATACTCTGCCGGTACCTCACGGCTACTTTTATTAATTTTATAGTACGCTTGAAAACCTCCTTGACAACCTGGTACACGGAAGGCATGATTCTACTCTGCTGGTAGCCCACGGCTAGTATGTCAATTAATTATTTATATTTTAATCTACGAAAACTAATATAAATAGTTTTATTTTAGACAGAAATCTAACCATTTTTAAATATATTCGTTAATAATATTTGAAGTAAACCTCCCAATAAGGAATAAATCACCATGTATTCATAGTTAATTCTAAAATATTTTTCCATACATAAAATTTGCATATTCGGCTATTAGATAGATATGAAAATGAAAATTTTCCGTCGCATACACAATATTAGTTTGGAATATAAAGAATGGGGAGAGAGTCGACTATTAAACTGATGGAATATCGCATTTTTGTGATATGCCAACAGTTTTGTATACAATTTAGGGCATTTTTTATGGAATTCATCTTGGAACCTCTGGTGTAATTATGTTCAGTTGTTTTTATTATCAATCCTTGAAATCTATTCGCATAATAATAAAAAACAATAAATTTACACAGCATATTATAAATACTCTAATATAAGTCAATTAAAATACTTGTGTTGAATACTTATTTGAAATTTAGACAGAAATAATGCAAATATTCATTATATTAGTATTTATACCGGATTGAGATCGAACCCACGACCCTTGGTGTATAAGATCTCTACCATGAAACCTATCAAATCGGTATAGGTATTTCATAACACTATTATTTACTCGCAAACGAATAAAACATGGCATCACATATCCTTGTACTGATACAATTGTATTGAATAAGGTGACCGGACGCCATCTTGAATTGATTTTATTGTACCAAAATAAGAAATTTGTATCCCTAAACGTTGCCTTATCACGACTATAATGTGTTCCCTTTTTTTGCAGGTAAGTGATTATATCACCCGGCTTTTGGTGAGTTGGAACGGCGCCTTTTTGTGCCTTTTTATCCACCTGAAGAAAAAAAATCGCAAACACTGACAAACATAAGTATGTAATTTCCATTATAGATAGTTTGAAAATAGTGGGTATTAACTTCTGGTATTTTTATTTTAACAAAATAAAATAGTTTATGTTACTTCAGAGATTTTACGCATTGAAAATTCAAAACATTTAATTAAAGACTATATTTATTACAAAGATACCAACTTGACAACAAACGGCTTTCGACAATATACATTTAATTTAAGATAATAGTTATTAGAAAAATCTAATTATCTCTGGATTTAGGCAACATTCGAACATTCATTTTTCACATTTTCGACATTTGAGTCATCATGTCAGCCGTAGAACGTCCACTGCTGGACAAAGGCCTCCCCAAGTGATCTCCAATAGGACCTGTTGTATGCGGCCTGTGTCCGCTGTTGAACCTCCTGAACCTGTCCACTGTTTCTTCAACTTACTAATCCGAGTGTTTGTAGGTAATTACAACACCTACACACCAACTACAACATTGTAGAGATGTCGCTGATTTCTCAGCACAAAACGAATACAGAAAATTTTGACTCGTTCACTAAGTAGCACTTAAATTTACAATTTCAGTAGCGCAATGGTAGTGCAGTCTCCTAGCTAGGGAATAAAGGTTCGAGTACTGCCTGAAACCTCCGGCAAGTTGAATTTTTTCCTCTTTAATAGTTAATATTGCTAAGAAAAAGCCTTCTTAGCAGTTGATGTATAGAAACAGCTGGAAAGTGATTTGGTTAAATTGGAGAGATGGGGTGGATTGGAAGAGACATTCAGGCAGGTTTAATTGAAAAATACTAACTGTTACAAAAATAACATTAGGAAAAATTCGACATATCCGCTAAGGTCTCGATAGCATAATAGAAGTGTATTGTCCCGGTATGGGAAAGATATGGGTTCGACTCCCACCTGACATCTGAGACAAGTTGCTTGTTTTCTAGTAAATATCATCTTAAATGTAATAAAGTATTTTCTATACATAAAACCTCTTAAAGTAATTAAGTCTCTATTTCTTTCTGATCGATTGCTTCTAACTTGTTAAAGTTTGACATTTGAGTGTTTGTAGGTAATTACCCTAAAAACCCCCAAAACATTAACCTATTGACACTCAGATGGTGTCAATCACTCAAATTATATAAATGGAGCTAAAATTTTAGGAAAAAAGGAAACTCAGAAGAATTTTAATAAATTATATTCTGTATAATTATGTATATATATTATTGTCTATAATAGAAGACGCAGACAGCTGTAAAACAGTTCAATACTAGCACAGCTGTTGACGATCACTTTTTACAAGTTTGTATTTTATATTCATACGTTTTGGTTGTGTCTGGATTATGGAATAAATATTATTATTAATTCAACATATTCTATAAATAAAACATCTGAGAATATTGTCTGTTATGTTATTCGTTGTTTTGTATTTGTGATAACAAAAAAAACTATGTGTACCGTCTGTACATTTATCACGGACTGACGCGCGGTGCCGCTCGATGTAATGGAAGTGTCCATTTTTGTCCCCCACTGTCGTCATGTCGTGCCGCCATATTGAATGGCGGGAATTTTAAAGCGGTTATTATAAAGACATTTCGTTAGCTGCTTTTTTGTCAGTTGAAGTGACAAATCTCAAGCCATGATATAAAATAATAAGTTATAAGTATAAGTTTGTTAGTCAACCATACTTTACATATTCATTAATCTTTCATACTGGAACAGCTAAATAGATCTGGATGTTAATTGGCATAGATATTACTGATAGTCTAGACTAGCTACATATTTACCGCCAAATTATCGTAAGCGACACTTTTGTTGAAAATGCTTTTTGTATCGTAACTTGTATTTAAAGCCGTAACGGACATATCCCAGTCGACGTTTCCCTCCAAAAATAAAACCGTTATAAAGTTATAGCAATTGCTAAAATTTTATTGCTTAATAATATTTATAAAAATCCTTCTCCTGTAAAATTTGGCTTTTGTCGGTTACGCTAAGACGGCGGTAAAGGCTCGATATGTTCCATGTTATGTGACATGGCAAAAATATGTTCCAGTAGGAAAACCCCTATACGCCAATTTATACAAACTTTAGAGTATAATACAAGTAAGTCTCTATATACCTATACCATCTCTATACACTGCCTCTATAAATTGCCTGTTCGTATCTCTGTATTACTTCCAAAATACCAATGGATCCGACTCAGCATGCACTATTCGAAACGCTTACCAGAAGATCGGGTTTACAAATGGTCTCTCGAAATATGCCATCGCGGTAGGCGGATTCAAATTCGAAATCACTACGAAAGGAAAATAAAAGACAGGCTGTGTGATTTATAAGCGCAGCGGAACTCCTTGCAGAGCTGCGGCTTGAAAGCAAGCGCTGATGACGCACGAGCGTTTTTAAGAAAACCTGTTTTATAAAAGGTTAATTCATAAGTCGATGAGATAACATATTTTTTTGTAAAAAAGATAATTTCCAATTATGTATTGCAGACAAACCCTCAAAGTTACTAGAATCTTACCAAAACTAAAAGTTATGTGGCATTTTTTAACAAAGATTTAAACACAGAAATTTTAAAAGTTATTTAGCTAAATACACCCATTTGCAAAAACAACGGGCACCTAAGCAATGAACCATATCAAATGTTACAATTGGTTTGTTTGATAATTATAGGTAGTTTTACTTTCACAATTTTATAAATTAATAAGCAAATAATCGTTTTCGTCAGTATTATCATATAATTTTTTTTTAAATATGGGTTTTAATGCTAAAGTTCACTGGTGCTAGTGAAGTAAAAGTTAACAAATATTTTTGTTGTTTATCTAGCCGGAACCACAGCTTGAATTCGTCTGTGTATGCTAGCAAGGATGTCACGGATACTTGCTTGCGGAATACGTTCCCACTTCGCGGTAATCTCATTCTTCAGCTCTCTGATGGTCTGCGGAGGCGGTTGTACTGATCTCATGCGTCGTTTCAGAACGTCCCAGACATGCTCTATAGGATTAAGGTCGGGACTTCGAGCTGGCCAATCCAAACGACGAATGCCGACCTCTTGCACGTACGCTTCCACATCGCCAGACCGGAGGGCGCGAGCGTCGTCGTCCATAAAAATTGAGTCTTCGCCTAAAGCGGCCAATGCGGGTTGTGCATGGGGAATTAGAACTTCCGTTATGTATCGATGTCCAGTCAGTGAGCTGTTTTCAATGAAGACTAACTCTGTACGATCCATTGAATTTATTCCTGCCCAAAACATAACAGAGCCCCCACCATAAGGTGTGATTTCTTCAAACAAGCCTCTGCAAAGCGTTCTCCTCGTCTTTGTAGCACTCGCTGACGTCCTGATCGAGATATCCTGGCTTGATCGGAGAACAATACCCTATTCCAGTCTTCTTGAGTCCATGACTCACAATTCTAAGCAAACCTAAGCCTGGCAACTCTGTGCTCACGGAGTAACTTAGGGCCGCGGGCCGGGCGATGACTGCGTGTATTGGCCGCGAGAAGCCGCCTCCTGACCGTCCATAGACTAATATGCATATTTCTTACTTTATCGAGGTTTTTCTTAAGGTCCACATACGAAGACTTGCGATTTCTCAATGCGTGACTCACAAGAAGAAAGATCATCCCGTAGTTGGGTACATGGTTTTCTTCCAGTACCAGGCCTTCTCTTCACGGAAGCGGTGTCTTGATACCGCTGCCAGGTCCTTTGAACCATCGAGTGACTCACACATAGCCTCTGAGCCACGAAGCATTGGCTGCAACCCTCTTCGAGCAGCGCAATAATTTTGGCTTTTACCACTTTCTCTAACATTATTGTGACAGCTAAACTGCAATAAATTAAGCTTTGACAATTAAGAATAAGAAATAATTTCATAAAAATTGATTAAAATTTATGAAAACCAATATTATCTTTTGGAACTTCGCACCATAAATGTAGGATACAAAGTGGTTTTCTGTAAAAACAAGCATCAAGCGAATATTTTAATTTAGAACGTACTATTTTAAACACCACGGCATTTTTAAAACCGGCCAGTAACATGTACAAATGATTGAAATCATATTGGTACCGTATTTTTTTAAAGAAGAATTTAAATCAAAACCGCGCTTTTTTACAAATGAGTGTATTTTTATAGCTATAAAAATATATAGATATTTATATTTATATAAGATATAAATAGCTACTATTAACACGATATTTTTGTTTTAACTAGCTGAGCTGATACATCCAATTTTTCTGGGAGTTAATTTCAATTCGCAGCAAAAAAAAATACGCATTCTTGCTATTTATCCATTACAACATATCTAATGAATACCGCGTATTTACATATTTCGTTGGGTACTAGCGAAGTAGAATAGTACCCCTATCTGTACCAGATGTGGTAAGAGATGATTAAGGTACCGGAACCGACAAATGGCAGTATACCATCCGAAACAGCGCAGCGTCAGTAGGGTGGAGATGTACAGCAGCATTATCCATCTTAAACCCAGGACAAATATTTAAATGATGATTTTTGTATCGAAATATATATTCAAGTATTATATTTGTGATACCTTTGTTGTTTTATATTAGTAACACAAATGCTGTAAGTGACTTACGACGGAGTCAGGTCATATGAGATATTGTGTGGCTATATTAAAGTCCGCTCGTAGTATAGCCCCGTCTTACAGTAGTGGCCCACCATTTAGATTGATTCTGAATTTATTGGCGATCGCTGGAGATAGAGCTGCCGCCCAAGATGGCCGATACATTTCGACGCGCTAAACAAAATGGAATCCCCCTAATATTTACGGATTGTTCAACGCCACCAGACGCGGTTTCAATTTTAGAAACACTTTTTGGTTGGTGAATTGCTGCGATTTGTTTGAAAATGCAATATTTTCACATCTGAAACAAAACAAACACAAAATTTTGCCTGAATTCACAACGAATATGTGCAGATTGAAGATGAGCAGACTTGTTCGACACCTGGTTTAGGGTAGGTACCTGAGGTAGACTTCATACAAAGGTCGTCTATATTGGTACCTCACTCTCACCTATTTTTACCGCCAAATAGCAGTGTTCCAGTCTGAAAGGAGGAGGACCTGAGAGAGACAGTGATTTTACCGGGTAATGTGGTATGATATAGTCAAGTCACAAGGTTGGCAATACATTAGTGATATTCTTGTGGTATTACGAGAGTCTATAGGCTGCAGTGACGGTTACTGTCACGCGGACTGTATCCTTGTTTATCGGCATGGTCTGATAAAAATAAGGTACAATTCTACTCCACCTAATCTCCGCTTAAGCTAAGAAATATACGAACAGCTCTTTGATTAGTTTATCTTTATTTGTTTGCTTATGGGATCGCAACAGAAGCCCCTAAAAATCATTCAATATCAACAGAAATTCCATAAACAATTGTTAATGTTTACACTTAGTTTGTTTACTCTGAAAGGTATCATTGTGCCCGGCACGAGTGTTCACGTGGACAAAACCAACCGTGTTACCACAAACCGACCACAATAGAATGGCCATGAACTTCGCATTCAGCTACAATAGCACAATAATTATATGGCAAATGGGAAAAACAATCTTATACTAACAAGCGGGCAATCGACGTCTTCATTCGAACATTGGCGCCATTCCAATTTGTTGAAAACAATCCGACTGCTTTGTTAACAATAGATTTATAGTGTTTCTTATTTACGTGGACCATTTTCTATAAAAACCGCCAAGACATGTATCTTGTAACATATGTAATATAGCTAATAGTTAAAAAATTTAAATAATTTTGTTACAATTAAAAATAAAACCGTTTCTATAATGAAAATAGTTTTCTTAAAATGTAAATTCTCTCTCTTCATCATCATTATCATGTCAGCCATTGGAAGTCTACTACTAGACATAGGTCTCCTCAAGTAAGGGGGAATTTTACCCATAATTCCCGGGATGGGTGTTAGCTATCACAGAGCGCAGTTTTCGCCGCCCGTCCATCCCTGCCATTTGCAATTTAGCTATGCTATGTCGGAAGGATATACCGCCATCTGTCGGTTCTGGTACCTTACTCGCCACTTACAACACATTGTGTAGTACTATTCTGCTATGTTGGTATCGCACGACCTATCTCTGTCTTATGCAATAATAGCAGCTTATTGCACCTTGGATGTTGTTTCTTGTTGTGCATCGTCATTTATGGATAAGAAAACTTTTATAGTGGTAAAAAAATACACTTAAAACATGGGCTTCCGCTAGATGCAGACGATATGCAACCGATCTTAATAGAAATTACTAAATCAGCTGACTGGCCATGTGGTACCGTCAGAGAAGAATAGTACCTCCCCTTGTATTAGGTGTCGTATGAGGCGACTGAGGTACCGGCACCGACAGATGGCGGTATGTCCAGCCGAAACAGTGTAGCTCAAATGCAAAAAGGTGAGAATGGGTAGCAGCATTCCAGATTTCCATTTCAGATCAATTAAAAAAAAATCCTACCACCCTTAAAATATTACTATATATTCATAGAGTAACAAAGACTATATTGCTTAAAAAAATATAAATCCCTACCTAAAAGTTACTATAACGACTTTTTTTTAAGTTTGTTAGAAATAAGTTTATAAAAACTACGAAATTCATTTAAGTAAAATCTGTCTTGAATAAAAACTTACGTTAAAAGCAAATAGCGTACGATACATTCTCACGCAAAGGGTAACTAGCTACACGGGTGAAACCGCGTGACGCTATCAGTATAGACTAAAAGAAACTCAACGTTATATCAAAGCGGCCATTTGCAACCAAATCATTCACAATATCTACAATCAGCACATTTTTCACTGTCATTGCAAAAATACAGCAAGCGCAATGTTGGCACCAAATAAACAATAGATCAATTAGAAGTAAAGACTTTCGGGATGATTCAATTAAAAAGGTCTTTATTATTTCAATACGATGGCTCTCTCTTGCATAAATATTGCGTTGAAATATCCCGTGGTAATGTAATATTCGTCTCACGGGTTTTAGGGATTTGGAATTATTTGTTTGATCAAAACATTTCGAAGTAGTCGGCAAATTTGTTGCCATTGCCGGGTGCCAAATGGGATGCTGGCTAAAAGTGATGTAGACGAATGCTCTCCTGACAATTCAGGTAGAATAAAATAGAACCGTTCACTGTAACAAGTCAAAAGATACGTTTAAGTTATCAGAACCGACAGACGGCGGTACCTATATCTATCCATAGCAAAGCAAGAGAGGAATACAAAGAGGCGGTAATGGACAGTTGCATTTCCGCCGCGAAGCTTCACTTTGCGATTGCCTAATATACAGACAGGAAAAATAATAACCTTGATTCCGAATATATTAAGTTTTCATATATATATTGGGTAGAGCTGGTTACTTTCGCGGTTGTCGGTTATAATTTATTTATTTATAAATAAAACAGTAAATAATGGACAATAATTATGTATTCAAAAAGATATTAACTGTTTTTTACAATTATAGGCAATCACATCATGCATAATTATTATTTTTAAAAAAGGTGATAAGCACTCAGCAATTATGTAGAATAAATAACAAGATATACAAACAGTGAAAATCAAAAAGCAATAAACATACGGTACGCCAACAAACGATTTTATCAATGACAAAAGCCCGGGAAGAGTATTAAAATTAATGTCAAGTTCAGGCAGACTTTTGGCTAGACTATTATGCAGACGGTATAAACGGTTAATCGGTGAGTTATTACCCATCCTGGTTCTACAGAACTTATTTCTAAATAATCCACAGCGGTGACGAGGTATCCTCTGTGGAATATTATATTTAATTTACCCTAATAATACTGGACTATCTATATAATATACTGACACAATATGTACATAATAATTTGAAATATATATGATAGAATAAACCTCCCCTGAATTGACAGATGGCGCTATATCAACCTGGAACAGTGTACCTCGAATGCACAGGTTTCGAACGGGCAGGAGCATTCCCATCGCAAAAGATACGCGCTGCAATTGCTAACACGCTTGACCAGCACGTCAATTATAGGCAAATCCCTTGGCTTGGATTTGGCTTGGAATGGCTGATATTATAATTGAATTAAAATAACACTTAGGTATCAGGGAACTGAGGAACCACAAATTTGATCCTTATTTAAATACGTACGAGCAGATGCATATGTTTGTCCTGGGACCCTTGGCGCATAAGACACCACCAATACATCATCACACTCATCAAACAAATGAAACAACATAATTAATGAAATCTTGAATATCATCATCGTCATCATAGCAGCCATCGAACGTCCACTGGTGGACACAGGGTAATTTTACCCATAATTGCCGCGCTGACCATCGTAGTGATATTGCTGCTGCCCATCCGCGCAGTTTAGGTTAGATATAGTACCATTTATTTATTTATTTTTGAGTAGGTACCGTTTTATTCTGCCGATACCCCCCGGCGAATAATCTATAGCAGATCAAATCGTTGTGACAGATCGAAGGAGTCCCATTGATCTGTCAGTTATCATCCGTATTGAGAATAATCTACTGTTGCCATTTATCAATCGACTTTTTCACTGTAGGATGTATTTGAAATTCAGAGAACGTGGCGCGCGCTCGAGTCCTATCTCCCATGAAAGTGATGTTTGAAGTTCTATATAAAATACCATCATATCTTTGATGTGATGGGGGTTTAATGTTATTGCTGATCTTACGTACATATTGCTTTATAAATTTTAGCTTGATATACATATCTTTTTTAATATAAAAATACCGAATGCCTATGTTTTTTCTGGATGATTTTTAAACTACTGAACCAGTTTCAACCAATTTTTGCCTACTGACTACAGTTTTATCCAATTCGAGAAATAGGATAGTTTATGCCTGAATTCTTGCTCGCAATATTTTTCTCATGATAAACTTAAGTGCCGTGAGTTACCGGCAGAATAGAATAGTACCTACCACTGCAACAGGTATTGTAAGAGGCGACTAAGGTACCAGAACCGACAGATGGCGGTATATCCACCCGAAACAGTACAGCTCAAATGCATGTGGGTGGTGGGGATGGGCAGCAGCCCCGTCGTGATAGCTGCACTCTGCAATTACCAACACGCTTGCCCAGCGCCGCATTTATGGGCAAAATACCTCCTTTCTTGGAGAGGCTTTTGTCTCGTGTTAATCATGCATTAATAATATTGCATGTCCTGTCAGCTTTTCATTGCGGTATTTTATGGTATGAACCTACACAGTTGTTATTATCATAGCAAATATTGACTCTCCTGAAATAAATAAATTGCTATAAACAAAAATTGCTAAAGAGAAGTTAAATATAAATTAGAGGAACATCGCATGACACAGTAGGCAAAAAAAAAACAAAAGCGGACAGCTCCTAACTACTCAAATAAATTAAGTAATAGCCCATTGCATAATGTCTCGCCCACCAATTTGTAAGGAACCATTTACTATAACTCAAGACCACTAATGGCCCATCAAGGCCTTTTAGGGCATCGCTTAATTCGTCTCCCGTCTCCTTCCCCGGGAACGTTTAGAGTGGGACGGGCGTATTGTATCAACAAATAAATTGTTGGTCTTGTACCGTATATTATCCCCAGGGATAGTGAGGTATTAAATATTATATGTTACAGTAATTTAATGTCATAAACAATTGTTCGATTTTCATAAAGTCGCTCTCTGTTTCACTTGCACACATTATGTATATTAGTTAATTACAACATTTACAGATAGTATTAAAGATAATATTAAGTAAAAAAAGAACATTTTCAGGCTGGATTCGGACCTGTACTAATAATGCCTTATTAAACAAGTTGAAGATTTCCTTTCCTAGTATTATTTTTGTGGTGAGAAGGCAGCGCCATCTCCTCGGTGTTGTATGTAATCATTACCATAGCAGCCGTAGGATGTCTACTGCTGGACACAGGTATATTCAGGTTATTTACAATAGGACCTTATATATTAAAAACCTCTTGATTTTTCCTCATATTACATTTTAGCTTGCAAGCTACTGCAATCCTGTTAATTTGACAATCTGTTGGACTATGTCGGTAACTTGGGCTCTTTCACGGATCTCTTTAACCTTGACTTGGTCACGCAGACAGGATTTGGCCACTTTCATCATAATCATTACAACTATTAAAAGTGCACCTATGTCCAGCAGGACATAGGTCTACCCAAGAAAGAAAGAATTTTCTCCTTGATTGCCTCGCTAGGCAATTGCAGAGCGCAGCTTTTGCGACTGGGATGCTGCTGCCAATCTCCACTCTATGCATTTGGGCTACACTATCTCGGATGGATATACCGCCATCTGACGGTTCTGGTACCTCCATTGCCTGTTACGATATGTAGAATAGTACCTCTCCCTGGTACAGGGGGAGGTACTATTCTACACCATTGTAAACTTTAGTAAAACAAAGCTATTGTATCTCTAATAAATTAATTAAGAACTACAGTAGTTTGATAGATCACCAAAATTAGAATTGAAAATAGGCTAGGTTAGGTTAGAACTGCGGTTTAAACGCATGAACAGAGCGACCATAACAAATATGCTTTGGGGGAGTGGGCGAATGCCAAAATTGAATTTCCATTGGTTGGTTGCTATTATTTTTATTGAATATCAATTTGTATAAAATGCTTCTATTAATGGTAAGGCATATGATTGTCATCACCATCATTCTAGCCATTAGAAGTCCACTGCTGGTCACAAGCCTCCCCAAGAAAAGCGTAAATTAGCTTATAATTGCCTCGCTGGACAAGCATGTTGCAGACCGCATATTTAAATTTTGCATATTTAATTCTACGAGTTTCAACTGCTCCTACGTGCAGATGGAGCATTAATCTAATAAAGTCGTTGAATATACTTCACTCTTTTAATAAAACTTATATCACTAGTCTGCTCTTGAAAATAAGTTTACTTTTCTGATAGGCCAAGTACTATTATAATTATCAAAGTGGAGAAGAACTACAAAACCGTTCACGCTTGATCATATTGCTAAGTAGAAAAGTACCTTCACCTAAGCCAGGTATTATAAAAGTTAGAGCCGCTACATATTGATATATCCATCTGAAACAGTGTAGCTTAAATGCAAGAGTGCGGGAATGGGCAGCAACATTCCAGGCTAGAAGCTAGGCTCTGATATTGTTGTCACGCCTACCTGACGCAGCAATTATAGGCAAGACCTGTGGCTAGCAGAGGCCATTCCAAGGTTGATATAGTGATTTCACTCGTCACGCAGCAATTACGTCAGTTTACGACCTCATGTGTAGTGGCGTATCAACAAAAGTTCGAATAAATAAACAAAAAGTTGAAACACTTGAAGACCATTCTTTGCTCTTTTAGTATTTTACGTAAAGTTTTGCGCGCGCCTACCGATATATTTCCTTGTCCCTTTCACAAACGCTGCGGTTCTAAAGTCACATAAATGGCTAATGTTACAAGGAGTTAAATAAAGTTCAGTGCGTTTTCTTAACTCCCGCATTTTAAGTTAATAGACTGTTTAGCTTCTTTTTTCTTTAGACCGACAAACAAGCATGTAGTCTGCGTGACAGCAGTATTTTACGTGAAGTTTTGTGCGCGCCTACCGAAGTTGTCTTCAGTGAACCGTACATAACCTCATTTGAACTAACGGTCGTGAAGTTGGCGTAGTCTGCACGTTTACACCAGTCTCATTGTGTTAAATAAATTTCCTTGTCCCTTTCACAAACGCTGCGGTTTTAGAGTCACATAAATGGCTAATGTTACAAGGAGTTCAATAAAGTTCAGTGCGTGTTCTGAACTCCCGCATTTTAAGTTAATGGACTGTTTAAGTTCTTTTTTCTTTAGACGATGTCGACAAACAAGCATGCATTCTGTGTGGCTGTAAGCGTCACTGCAGCCTATAGACACTCGTAAAATCACAAGGATATCACTAGCGCACTGTCAACCTTGTGATTTTAATATATTATGTCACTTCACACAGTATTTTCACTGCCTTTCACTGAGTTACCAATACAGACGTCTTTGGTATGAGGCTACCTCATGTAAAATTATGAAGTTACTTAATAATAACAGACTGACATTACGTAGTTCGAGTCCCTCCTAACACTTTAAATTAAAATATTTTATGCATGAAACAAATAAAATAAATATGAAGAACTTACATTTGTATAATGCATTAATATGTTTAAAAGGTTTCAACATCTCCACTAGCCTGGGTATTATACTCCCAAACTGTTTTAGGATTGAACGTCAGGTATTTTAGTTCATAAAAGCCGCAGAGGGTAGTTGTGGTGACATTTCTATGCCCTGAGCATTTCAGATACGCTCAGGTAAGTCAGTTACAGTTTTCTGAGCCTCGAAGGAGATATTTCAGTCGGTACCCTTACACTAGGTTAGCCTCGCAGAGCGAGCGAAAAATATTGAGCAAAAAGTTTGTAATTAAGAAAGATTTGGCATCATCCTATGGTGGTGGTAAAAAACAGTCCAGCAATAAAAATTAGAAAAAAAATAAAAATTTAATAATAACTGTAGTTTACTCCGTACCAAGTTTTCGTAAGAGGCGACTGAGGTACCGGAACCGACAGGTAGCAGTATATCCGAACAACATAGCGCAGCTTTAATACTACAGGGCGAGAATCCTTGTCTCAAAGTTGCGCTATGAGATTGCCACCACGGGCATGGCAATAATTGGCAGAAATCCGCCTATCTTGAGGAGGTCTATATCTAACAGCAGACTCTAGATGGCTGATATGATCAAGATAAAAAGAAACACTTGTGTTGCAGATAATAGATAACAGAGGCAAAACAAATCTAGAACTGAAATACATATTTGACATTCAAAACCAGAACAAATAATAATGTTTATCACATGTTTATCCTGGTGATCGAACACACCCTTGGCGCATAACATAGGGACTCTGCCAAATGCGCCATTGAACCCGACGTTGTTAATATGCCATGTTCTTATACCACAAATTAGTAATTAAAAAGATAATAAATCTTAAAGGCCGTATGGTAACAGAGAAATAAGAGCTAATTAAAATAAAAGCCTACACTCACCAAACAATATTCCGTCGTGTCTAATTTTCATTTTCCTTTCAGCATTAAAATTAGTCTGTCGAAAATTTGCCAATATAGCAATTTTTATCAATGGAAAAGCTTCTGAAAATTCAATTACTGATCCAATAAACTTGTCAAATATCAACACGGGGTGTTAGGGGGGAGGGGCGACGTGAAAAGTGGGGCAAGGGCGGGGGGTATGACCATCACGTGAAGGCATTTTTTACCGTTAAAGTTTTTTAGCTGGCCGGATTATTATAACGCGATGGAGAATGCGTTCTGGATTTTAATATTTTTTATATAAGTACGTGCATATCATTTAATAAAAAATGTAAGTAGATCACATTACCCAGTAATTGCCTCTATCACCCTTCAAGACGGAACACAGCAATTTATGTGAACACTGCTATTCGGCGCTAGAAATATGATAGAGTGAGGTACCAATACAGACGACCTTTGTATGAGATCTAACTTATGTACTATTACTTTAGCTACTATATAGATATAAAAAGTAGTACTTATCCGTCTATATTATTTTATATTTATATATTTACTAAACCTATAATATGTTGACGTGACTAGGTGATAAGTAACTTAAAACACCTGTGTAACAAATATTAGCAAATAGAGGATTACACACTGTTAAACACAAATTAATAAGGAGGAGTTGGTATAAGTATAAGACCACCGAGGCAAACATATCTTAACCAGGTAGAAGAGGCTTTAAAGAAGAGCCAGGTCAGAAGTACCAAGAATAAACGAGCGTATATGAAAGGTCTAATGTGAGTAAGGAAAGCAAGGTAGAGTTCCATAGTCTCTATACGCCGATGGGACACAGGCGTGATGTATGTATCCATGTAAATACAAATTTAACATCACATTTGGGGGACCATACCACTGTTTTTAGTGCGCTATATTGGGACACTATCAAATACGCTATTCAATATTAAGAGATGTAATATTTACTCGTTCACTATTCATAATAAAAGAATAATTTAACGACTTTACAACGTGGATTATTTCTGAATGATGAGAACGGTTGCCACAAGGTACCATAAAAAATGTAAAAGTTAAATAAACCGCATTTTAGAGCCGTTAAAAAGTAGTTTTATTGTAAGTAAGAGATTTTGTGTGTTATTTTTTAATATTCCAATGCTGTTGATATTGCGACAGGCCCGATGCTACAGATGGTAGTGTTCATATCTTGTGCGCTAAAGGTCATGGGTTCGAACCGTAGCCAGGACAAATATTTATATCTAAATAAGTATTATATTTGTGACGCTTTTGTTACCGTTGCTTTTGGTGTCCGTGACACAAATGCTTAAAGCTACTTACCTCAGTGTCAGGTCAATGTAATAATAATATACTCTTTTTTGAACACCAATAAAAACAACGCAAGAACATCACAAAAACATGGAATAGTAGGTACAAGAGGCGGCCTTATTGCTAAATGCAATTTCTTACAGGCAACCATTTTTTCAACCTTCGAATAGAAATAATGTTGAAGCTGGTGGAAGTTTGAGGAGCATTTCAATGTATGAGGTGTTGTGGGAATATTAAATGACTAGAGCTATTATGTAACAAAATACTACCTATTATTTATGAGCGTTGGCAACAAATTCAAGAAGTCTTGTGAAAAAGTATGTCTTAACGAATCTCATTGGAATTATCGAGTGTCTCACTCAACAATTCCAATTTGTATACAGCAACAGGAAAATCTACTTTACATTTGCCATATATTTCTGAAAGCGGCCTGTTAATTGGGCAGACTCGCGATAAAAGTCGCCGGACGTCCGGCCCGTCCGGCCCGGCAAGACCCGTAGCCGGACACTTCCAATTTTATTATGAAAACGTCCCTCTGAAATGACAGGAACCTTGTTAGCCGGAGTCTTTGATTGAATCTGCGAGAGTAGGCTCGGTTATAGTAAAAATTGTATATGTGTGAATGTATTTTCTTTTGTTTTATTTTTAAATTCATTAATGATATGATATGAGAGTACTGCGCGCTTGTAACGAGGCTAAATATTACTATTAAAAGATTTAATGGATTTCGATTTATTGTTTTCTTCCGTTAAAAATCAGTTAGGTCTATCTAAAGTCAACTAATTTAAGGTTTACATGAAACTATCTCACTATTTATAGACAAACTTCAAATAATATTTTTTGATTCAATTGTCATAATGCCATAATAATTTAAAAACCAAGTAAAGTAACCATTATTGACAAATCCGGATTAATTTGTCTTTATATATAAAATAAGCTGAAGGACTGACTGACTGACATATTAACGCAAAGCCTAAACTATAAGGGTTAGAAACTCGTAAATTTGCATAGGGGTACTTTTTATGATGAGGAGAGCAGAGGAGCACTCAGAAAGGATTTATGAAAATTTACCCCCTAAAGGGGTAAAACGGGTATGCAATTATGTTATTACTAAATTACATTTGAATAACCTTCGAAGTTATTCAAATGGAATTTAATAACATATTTTTTCGAAAATTATTCCTTAAGTGGAGTCAAAGGGGGTCTGAAAGCTTTACAACTTACCGCAGGTAAAACCGCAAAACGCTGCTAGTATTTAATATAATTCCAGTGCCATCTGTTGTACAAACATTGTATAAGTCATCCGTAGAAAAACCGTAATCCAAAGAGGATATAAGCGTTAGGAAAAAAACAAAAACAACGAAGCAGATTTTTTTTGGCCGCGTCAAACGTCCATATTTAAGTGTAAACCGTCGGGCGGTGTTAAGCCTCCAAAATATGAATATATGGGCTGCCCCCTTTACGAGTGTGGCCCAACAAAATACATACTAAGCCCGTTTTTCATTTAGCACTCCATTTCCGTTACAAGGGATTCCATTTAACGTAAGAAAGTTTCCATTTTCATCGGCAATAAAATATATTGCATTCTTGTGTTACCGTGCAAAATTACGGTGTTATATTTTGTAGCATTTTTTTAATCGTGGTGGTTCTATTGTTTTGTGAATATCGAGCTGGCACTGGCTTTACAAGGATAGCAATTTCCCTATTTTTTGACGGGAATAAGTCTACATGTTTGTGTCTGTACGATAACGAAGTCTGCATCTTCAACTTGGTCTTGTAGTACTCGTAGCAACTGCCATATTATTTTCACAATTTTTTTTTTCATTCGATTATTGTTATACGAGTATACGATGACCTGAATTCAAGCTAAGTCGCTCAAGTCACTTGTGTTATGGTTATCAAAAAACAGAGATATCACAAATATAATTCTTTTTTATAATATTAAGCATTATATTTGTGAAAACACCCAGACATAGAACAAGAACAAAAACTCGTGACATAAATAAAATTTGAATGTCTGTTTGTAATCTTAAAATAACACTAATTATTATATAGACATATCATAGTATACAAATACGTGTTATGGAAATCAACAGTGAAGTCATAAATTTAGTTATTTACAAAGATATTTCACACCCAGGCACGGAAAAAATACAAATATTTTTCCTCATATAAACTATGATATATCCTGAAGATCGAACCCTAGACGGCCAATATAAGAACTCTATCGAATGCGCCATCAAGCTAGCTATTTAAAGTAAAAGTATATATTGTAACATTGACTTGCAATTCTGCAATTCTATTAGTACAATATTCTCATTGCCCTGTTGAGTCAGCGGATCGACGGGCCGGGCTGAGTCAGCGTTTTATTAATAGCCAGTTACATTTCATTAGTGAGATTGGGATATCTTTCAGTTATGTGTAGGAGGGAGGGATGAAATTCGCAAAACGTGAATGGGCAAAGGTTGAGGCTTAGTACTTATGACTGATAGCAAGCCTCTTGTGCTAATAAAGTATATGTTATATACACTTCCTGTTAATGACTCATGAGGTTGACCTCATACAAAGGTCATCACTCATCACACATTGGTAGATTATTCTTACCTATTTCTACAGCTAAAGAGCAGTTCGCTGTGTCAAAGGCTGTCAATGTCAAATCAATTACTGGGTGATGTCACATAATATCTTCAAGCCACACGGTTGGCAACCGCTACTTCGAGCGTCTATAGGCTGCGATGGCGCTTCAATCATGAGAATGTATGCTTGTATGTCGACATGATTTCATAAAAATAAAATTAGAGAATAATTTTCTTTAAAAATATTTACGTACTTTCTGACCGGGCAAACGTTGTAAAAAACAGGGAAGCCATATAAATAGCCATAAAATTTCTAATATCGCTTCTAATTAGGGGTTGGTGGTAGGAATAGGAGGGGTGAATAATTGGGGTTGTTCATATTTTTAATGCCTCATTATAATAAAAACAAAAAAATATTTTTGGGGTGTACACAAAAGTGTATAAAAAATAAATTAAAACTTTTAGATTTACAGATCTTCAGAACTACTGAGTATGAAAACAAAATTTAATTACAATACTTTTTTATTTATAATAAAATTCGTCCCGGTGACATGTAAATGCATATATATAAATATTTATAATAAATAGAGGTCAAATAACCTCTATTTTGAGATTACCCCCGACAATGGTCAAATGCACCTTCGTAATTATTTACAAAACTGACATTGGCATTGGCATTGAACATGCATAATTACTAATTCGAACTAAAACTTATTTACATACCTCTTCAAGCTCATGCAAAAATTTGTCTGTATTAATACCTTTCTCTCACCTTTTTCTACTGCCAGATAACTGTATTCGTATTGCTGTGTTCTGATTCGTAGGCTAAGTGAGGCAATAAACTTACTGGGTATCGTAATATGTTCAAGTCATAAGGATCGCAACGTGCTAGTGATATACAGTAAAGCGTTAAAAACTTGAAATTTTGCTCATTTTATAACGCAGGAGAACGCTAAGAAAAGATTTTTGAAAATTCACTTCTTAACGTGGGTGCGAAGTCAGTATAAGATTTAAATGTTTTTGAATGTCGATTATATATCGATTATCCTTCAATTTTAGGTTAAAAATAAACTCATGCGTTGCTTCTGAAAACGAAAAAACGACAATTAAAGTCTATTCTTCCACCAATTATTCTTATTTATCTATTTTAATTAACAAATCTATCACAATAATCTAATACAATGCTATTTTTTCCATAACCTCTCAACTGACCATTGACCTCAGACTCTAGCGCTTGTCAGTTGTCAATGTCATTGGTAATGTAGTAAGCGCGGCAAAATCCAAAACTAAAGAAATATTATTTCTTTACATGTATTTGAATAAAATTCTTTTTCAAATAAAATTCGAAAGGAGGTTCTTCATTGTATGTTAGATGTGTTAAATATATTATCGAAAATCATCCCTTAAGTTCTATAATTAAACGCTGGTGAATTGCGAGGCACTGTTGATTATAATATTTTATTTATTGTACATACATAAATGATATTTAAAATAGTATAAATGTTTACTTTATCTCTTTTAGCGATATCTCCCAGTAAACCTTTAAATAGATATATAAAAGAGATTTCTTAGTGTGTTATATGACTTATTTTATTTTTTGCATCTTGATGACTCTTCATTGGATAATATAGCTAGATTTTAAATATATTTAGATAATAAATTTACACAACATCTCATACAACTTACATGATATCTACAACAAATACAAATATCAAAATCTATGGTATAAAGATTTCTCCTGGACTCTCTTTCGAAGCTATGACACAACAGGATGGGTTCACCATCATCGGCGCCATTTGGCCTGTCAAAAGATAATAAAATATTGACCATCATAAAATAGCTGCAAGAAATCATATTAGTTAAATAATATATATTTTTTATCGAACACTTTAAAATGATCTCAAATAATCCAGATCTCTTAAGAGCGAGCGAAGTCTAGCTCAATTCAGGCATTAAAAGAAAGGTAAATACATTCTAGATTGGGTCTGCGATGCGGCTGACAGCTAGATTCCAAGCCATACGTCTGTTTGAATTTCCTAAATCAATTCACTAAATACACAAGTAGATGGATAAATCTAATCACCGACTTGGCTCAAGTAAAATAAGTAAGTAGTAAACTATTATAGATTTTTTAAGTCTTGTATTATTTAAATTGACATCATAGAATTTTAATTTCACTTTGTTACGAATTTTATTTAATATAATAAAATAATTATTAGACATTTTCTATTAACATTTGTGCGCCTTTATAGAATAAGTTGGATTGAAATACAAAATATTTCAATTTATGTTGATCATATATTTTTATCGTTTATATGATATAACCTAGCAGCGCAGCAGCAGCGTTTTATTTGATATAAACTTATATAACTCGATAATTTTATTTATATATACATTATAATACAAAAACCTAATTATATCTTAGGTAATTAAATCATAGAATGGAGCGATCCAACATACACGCAACG
Organism: Heortia vitessoides; assembly: GCA_020976665.1. Taxonomy (NCBI): domain Eukaryota; kingdom Metazoa; phylum Arthropoda; class Insecta; order Lepidoptera; family Crambidae; genus Heortia; species Heortia vitessoides. The sequence continues at coordinate 1,246,683 of JACJUM010003085.1, forward strand.
CTCAAGAGCTCGGAACAGAACACTCAAATTAAACATAATTAAAGAATAATGACACCTCGCCTTTGAAGTATTTTTTCGGAATGGTCCTTCGAGCAGGATACTTACACAGCTCGCATTTAAGATAGCAACAGATTTCGTCCAATTAAATCCGTAGAGGACCTGTAGAGGGCACCATTAATTAAACTCGGCACTCGAACCTCCTTGGAGGGCCGAACTCTACAGACCTCTCTAGATAATCGTAGTACAAAATTATTCCCTTTGATTGTCTATGAAATCCTGCCGCTTTGAGATATAATTGCTGGGGATTATGAGTGATTAGTGCGTTGTGTGGTGAGGGATGTTCCTGGGGGATGATGTTTGTTGGGAAAGTTGATAATTATTCACACCCAATTCAATAAGTGGATTGTACTCTCAGCACGCGGGCGACGGGTGATGACGCTGATGGGAGTGATCCTGTCTTGTGCGTTGTGGGTTCGATTTCCTCCAAAAAAATAAAATGTATATGCTTGCCCGTATCTGGGTGTGAAATATATGTATTTAAATAATATTTTTATAATTTCTCTGTTGTCTGATGTCCGTAATATTTAGCGATTTAAGTGACATATCATAGAGTCTGGTCAATGTATGAGATGTTGAAGGAATTTATTTAGTATTAATTTTATATTCCAATTAACGGTTTAAATGTTTAGTCATATAGAATTTGGTCACATTGAAAAATGTGGCCGATAATTTTGTTAAAAGCTGCTGTAAGAAAGAGTTTAGTACTAGTTATACTGAAATACATGCTCCAATCTGGATTGTATTTTCCTATCATCTGGTAATTATTTCGTAGAAGCGGTTTTTATTTATCAAAAAATAGAACTTAGTCCACATTGACTGATTTAGTAGTAGTAGTTCCATACAAACCGAATGGTTTTTGTTATGATTACGGCTAAATTTAATAACATTCATACTTTTTCACATAAACCAAAGTTTTGGTGCAATGTTACCAGTTTATAAGTAATATTATAATTCGGCGAAAATTGGAACACGCTTCTTTGAAATTGACATGGACAGTAGCCGAGTGTTGAGTTTTGAAAATCACGAAGTTATTCCGATTTAATGTCAATTTTAAATTACGAGCTTCCCAGAAGCACAAAGGCTTGATCATGTGATTATTTTCCCCGAACTGTTTTTGACTTTTATCGAACTTGATATTCGTGATAATTTGCGGAAAATGTATATCTGTGTAATTTTTTAAGTAATACTAGCGACCGTTCCCGGCTTTGCACGAAGTGACAATTGTTTTTAAATATTGATGTGAAACATATTTGCATTGGTTAAAACTGATCATAGTCTTGTAAATCTTGTACCCACAATCGAATCCATCCGTAGCGCATGCAATGAAAGTCCTTTTCATTTTATGGCAATTTTGTTTCATACCTAGGATTATTTTAAGGAAATCTTAATAGGGACCCCTATTTTATTTCTAGTAAAAAATATAGCCTATGCTAGGTAACAATGTAGCGTTCTAACGTGAAATAAATATCGAAACCCATCTAAAAGTTTTTAAGTTTATTTGTACCAAACACACAAAAATTCAAAAATACGTTTTGATTTTTCTAATATTAATTTAGAGTAAAACAATAAAAAAATATACATTTACGGGTAGAGTAGAATATAAACTTTTCCTATACCTGGTGCGGGTATGGGCGACTGTAGTGGTAGAGATGACAAATTGTGCTATATCCATCCGAAAGATGACTCATTCTTGCCCGTGTATTTTAGCTACACTGTTCCGGATGGATATACCGCCATCTCTCGGTTCTGGTACCTTAGTCGCCTCTTACGACACGTTATAGAAGGAGGTTCTCGTTCTAATCTGTCGGTATCTCACGGCTATCATTTATGTTGTATAAATTAAGATACAAACTCCAAATCCATCTTATATTTTCTTCTTTATATTCGCTTTTGAATTTTATACTGCACATATTTATTTGAGGTTGCAGGTTACAAGTGTAAACAGATTTTTGTCTATATATCTGTGCGTTTATGCATGCAACATTCAGATAGCTTTGAACAGATCTCTTATGAGTTTGTAGTCTGATATACCAAATAGGATTTTATCCTTGAGCAAATATTTTTTGCTGAAATATATATATTGTTTATATCATCATCATCATATCAGCCATCGGATGTCCACTGCTGGACATAGGCGTCTCTGCAATTATGGGCAATAAAGGATGGAAAAGGTTTCTTACCCGTACTTTCCGCACTGGGCAGGCGTATTGGCAATCGCAAAGTGCAGCTTTCACGGTATGAATGAATATACTGCCATCTGTCGGGTTTGGTATCTTAGTCGCCTCTCACGACACCTGTTGCAGTGGGAGGTACTATTCTATTTTCGGTACCTCTCATCATTGTTTGCATAAAATTACATAATTTATAATTATATCACTAGCTTTTAGAAAATTATCAACTAAATATACATTTACAAATAGTAAGCACCCTAGATATCCCCCACTTCATAGAGGGTGAGTTCCCATTAAATTTTGGTCGGTTCAATTAATGATTCGAGGTAAATTAATATCGCGTCAATACTGCTGGAGCTGAGAGGCTGTCAGGCCTCTATTTCAGGATAATGCCTGTCAATTTGCGCCCAACTGTGTTGTTGACTAGGAACACAAAGCAAAATAATGACAAATATGTCATTAATACTAATAATAGGGATGAGTTCGGAATGTGTGTAACCTCGAACAGTGTGATGTGTATGAGTATATATTTCTTAGTGAGACTTAGTGATTTTTTTTTCAGTAATAAACGAATGTCTACATGGAATGTAAAAAAACATATGTACATATTGCGTTGTATGCTGCAAAAAATAGCTGTTTTCCTTCTCTGTTTATCACTGATCACTGAATAATAACAGGTCTAGAATAACAGGTCTAAAATTCTCTACATTTTTTATCAGGAAAAAATTTTCGGTTCCCAATTTAAGATTTTGATAGCCATTCATGATAAAACCACTTTGCGATAAAAGTTCGAATATTTAAAATTGAAATATCGAACATTAAAAAGAAGTAATTAATTAAGTCGTACATTCTGACATAAAACCTGTGTCACTTTTGACAGCAATTGCCTTTAAAATAATCTATAAATTGACATCTTTATATATATAATTTACACGTCACAGTGTAATATTATATGTGGAGCTTTGGAGATACCATGAGTGGAAGTTTCTAGTGCGCCATCACCATAAATGCAGTAGCAGTAATTTTGTTAATTTTAAAACATCTGAGTGTACAAATTGCCATTTTAAAAGATAAATAGACGCTGGCATCTTTTTAATCCAATCAAGAATCAGAAATGAGATACTTGAATTCGATCTTAGATACTATTAATAAATAATTACACCAACATCTAAATATTGGCCTGACTTAGTGATAAGTCACCTAAAACAATTGTGTTATGGACACCCAACAACATAGGAATCACACAAACATAATACATATTTATTTGTGTGTCATTATCACTGAATAAACACAAATCATCATATAAATATTTGTACTGGGTAGGGATTGAACCTACGACCTTAGACCACTAAAGTCTGTCTATATCATTTTAACAAAACATTTTTGTATTTACCTTTAAGCGGCCATTTCAAGTTGATCTCTGAGTTTATTATATACAGCTTTAAACGCCAGGTCTCAAACAATGGACGTTTTTGGGTACCTCGTTCGTAAATAATTTAATTGATCCGCGGCGAATGAATATCGACGTGAATAGTCCTGGAGTCAAGAGGCTGTCAGTCCGCTCTTTGTTGCGCGGTAACGCCTGTCAGTTGACCCCGTTGAGTCGTTGGGTGGTAACGCGCCGGGTGAATTGTGTGTGTTGTTTTAATACATTTTTTATTAAGCATTGAATATGAAGTAGATATCATCCAAAGGCTGCATTGGTACCACCTACACCTACCTTTTTCTACCGCAAAATAGCAGTGTTCGCATTGCCGTTTCAGTTTAAAAGCGAAGAGAGGCAGTGAAATTACTGATTTTTGTGGTATAATATCTTCAACTCTTATGACTTATGATTGGCAATTAAATATAGTAATAAAAAAATATAGTCTTGTAATATTACGGGCGTCTACAAGTTGCAGTGACGCTTTCTATCACGCGGTCTCTATACTTTTATGTCGACCTGGTGTAATAAAAGTAATAAGCAAATAATTTACTGTAAAAGTTAATATCTTGTTCTTCGCATGAAAGAGCAAATTGGAATTTTGTTTATTATTGTTCGAAGTTAACTTATTTTGTAGGACTCGAATAACTGGTATAGCGGCGGTGTCGAAACATTTGATGCACTTTACTAATATTATAGATGCGAAAGTTGAAAGGATTAAAACCCGTACGTATAAATGCTTGTTACTACAACACAGAAAATATTAAATGAGTTTGTAGAATAGAAAAGTATGTACCTCTCTCTGCACCAACTGAGGTTTTTTTAATGGACCAGGTCGATAAACAGTTCGCGCTATAGTAATCGTCACTGCAGCCTACAGATTCTTGTAATACTGCTAACGCGTTGCCAAACTTGTGACTTGAACATATTATGCTACATTACCCCGTAAATTCACTGCCTCTTTCACCCTTCAGACCGGAGTGCTAACACTGCTATTTGATGTAGAAATAGGTGAGAATAAGGTTGGTACCTTATTCTCACCTATTGCAGACGACCTTTTATATGAGGTCCACCTCATGTAAACCGGTTTCATAATCGACTGATATATCGTAACTTAAACTTGTATTTAAGTTAGGTGTCGTAAGAGGCGACTAAGGTTCCGACTAAGGAACCGATAGATGGCGGTATATCCATCGGAAACAGTGCATCTCAAATGCACAGGGTGGGGATGGACAGCAACATTCCCATCACGCAAGCTGCCCAGCGCGGCAATTATGGCCAAAAAACCTTCTTTCTTAGAGAGTCCTATGTACAGCAGGGGACTTTCAATGGCTAATATGATGATGATGATGATAAAATATCATCTTAAATATAATTCAATATTTTCTATGCATAAAACCTGTCAAAGTTATTATTATGCTTCAGACGGATATACTGCCATCTGTCGGTTTCGGCAATACACTCACCTCTTACGTCACCCAGTACAAAGAGAGGTATTATTCAACTCTACCGCTACCTTACGTCCGTTTTCGGTGCCATGGAGGTTTGTTCCATATTAGAAACTCATTCATTTCGCTTCGCAATACGAGTCGTGCCTATTGGAATTATTCAGGACGCAGAGTACAGACGCGCGCAGCATTGAATGGCCAACAGATAAACGCGCAGGAAGCCGAGTGCGCGACAGTCCCCGCTTCCGACTGTGCTCCTCTGTACTTGGTTGCGTTAAATAATTTTATTTAAATTCCCGCCTTCTTTTGTAATATTGATCAATCTTTTTTTTACATATAAATAAATACTATTAATTAGCGACCGCTCTAAAGGCACATGGCTAAAAGTTTGAGTGTGTGTGTAATTGTTGGATGAATTAATGATTTTCATGATGTCATCTTTGTATGTTTGTAGCTTTTGTCTGCGATTCTGAACGCATATTCTGAGTGACATATTTTGACGATTTTTAAATGTAAAAAGTCAGCAAACAAACATACGGTCGATATATAATACCTTACCTCCACCACCAATCACCTGGATGGACAGTTAGATACACTTTCCATACCTAAGCCTCACCAAAGCAATTAAATAAATAGAGAAACGTGCCAGTAATCGCTGTGTGGGTATTTCGTGGTAGAGATTCCGATACCAAACTAGCCTTATTGTATATAATTTACGATATACCTTCATCATCATTAGCCGTGGGGTACCGACAGATTAGAATGGTACCAGGTGTCGTAGGAAGCGACTGAGGTACCAGAAGTGAAAGATGGCGATATATGATATATGTGCACCAGGGGTCGTGGGTTCGATTCCCACCCAGAGCAAATATTTATATGATGATATTTGTGTTTGATCTGTGTATGGGTGTAAAATATATGTATTTAAGTAGTATATTTGTGATTCCTCTGTTGTCTGGCGTCCGTAACACAAGTGGTTTAAGCGACTTACCACGGAGTCAGCTCAATGTATGAGATGTTGTGGGAATTTATTATTATTATTATATCCATCCAAAACAGTGTAGCCCAAATGCGCATGCGGCAATTATGGGCATATGTTCCCTTTTCTTGGGAGGCCTATGTCCAGCAGTGGACTTCCAATGGCTGAAATGATGATAAACCTTAGTTAAATATTTCTACACGTAATATAGAGGTACTATTCTCCTTTGCCGGTTTCAACTTCAGCGTTAAATAGCACTTAAATCAGAATGATGTGATTGCATTTACAAAATTGACAGGCAGCAGTGAGGCGGCCACAGAATTTCCATTGCTAAAACTGTCATTTGTACCTCGGGCCTATCATGCGGTTATCGACCGGAGCTAGTTTACGTCACATTTCATTAGTTGAATTGGATCCTCCCATTAACGTTGGTTGGAGTATTGAAACGAACGCTCGAATGACTAATTTGTAGGATTTGTGAACGCAGCGGTAGACAAATCAGCGGCATAACATGTTATATACACATGTTTATGTAGGATGAGCAAAGCATTCCCAACGCAAGTATCTTTTGACAACTTTTTGGGAGGCCTCGGCAACTAAAATAGACGAGATTTACTTGAAATTTTTTTTTGTGTATAAGTTATTCTAACATCCCACCGAGTTACATAGTGTATACATCTTTGTATACAAAAATAACGTCTAATTAAATTAATAAAATAGTAAAAATAGACCATATTTTTTATTTTATATGACAGACCCGATGGCGTTTTTTTAAGAAGTTACATTGAAAAGGACAAAAGTATTGCTAACTTACAATAAGCCGAATCTGATAATCCATAGAACTAGGTAACGATGACATAAAAATAATTATAAGTTCGCAGAAGCACTGTCGCAGCGGCGGTCTGAGCATTTTGTTTTTCGGGTCGAGCGACGCGTGACGTGCCAATAGAGATTTGGCCAAGATTTATGCCGCGAGCCGCCCCGGAACCCTGAGGATACATGGCTGGCGAATGTGTGGCGTCAGTTTGTCACCACCGCTTACTTTATTTGCGTACAATATATTTACACAATCTAAACATGTAAATAAAAGTTTAGTGTCCATTCGTGGTTCCGAATTAACAAATATCTAATAAAGATATTCAATAGAAGTCGATGATGTGACAACAATAGAGAAAGGAATTTTCAAATGGTTTGGACATGTAAAAATAATGGTTGAAAGTAGAATGACTGCACAAATACATACAACGGAAGTTAGTACATTGTATCTAGGTAGAAGAGGTAGGACAGCATGAAGGGAGGCGAGAGGAATATATCAATATGTATGAAAGGTTAGATACAGGCGTGATTTATGTAAAATATTCAGTATTTACATTAAAATAAAATAAAACAATAAAAAGTTTTTTAAAGCATTATAGATGCAATGGTGTTAGTTACTGGGTAATTTAATATGGTATAACGAGAAAAAAAGGCTGGCGTTACACAAATTATATCTTTCAGTAAAAGAAAATAATAATTCGCGTTCAAATATTTATAAGACGACATCATCATATTTGTTCTATATTTGGGTGTTATATATATATATGTATCTATCTATTATATTTGTGATTCCTATGTATTATATATGTATATTTGTGATTCCTGTATATTATTAACGTTTAACACCAATATCGAATATATTTAATTTAATATATTGTCAACCAAAGTATACTTCAAATGTTATAAATTATAATATACCAACTTAAATATTCATTAAAATAAAACAATTGATTAATTCAACATCAAATTCAAGAGATACAATTAAAATCATCTCAACAAATGACGAGTGTACTACAGCGATCCATTAACCCCAAACAAAATCTCGAACTATCTTCACCGCAGTCCACCACAAGTGTTAGCCGGAACGAGGAGCATGTTCCTTCGACTCGACACGCGTCTGTTTTTCACACGGCGAAAAGTCCCGTACGTCAAGCTGACACGCGGCGCCTACATCTCGAACCTTCGTCAGAGTGACGCGGGTGGCTGACGTGTTTTTGCGTACTCGACGGTGTTCTGCTAATTGATGTAGTTGTGATTTCTGACGGATGTACTGAGCTTTTGGATATTGTAATTTTGTTGGATTCGAATACAGTGGTAGTAAGTAATCAAGAAGGGCTGGTACATTTGATTAACATGTAGCAGACCTCTTACAAAGATAATTGGTACCTCACTGTCACTTTTATCACTTTTATCTACTGCTAAATAATGGTGTTCGCATTGCTGTATTCCAGTTTGAAGGGTGAGAGAGGCAGTGAAATTACTGGGTAATCTTTGTTAGTGTGGTAATCTCGGCATAATGTCTTGGAGTCACAAGGTTGGCGACGCGCTAGTGATATCCCTGTGATATTCCGAGCGTCTATAGGCTACAGAATTGCTTATTATTATTTGAACTGTACGATTGTTTATCGCCCTGCTCTATAAAAAAATATTATATTTATTTATAAACCATTTTATATAAACCGTTTTTTGTATCAACAAAGTTGACTTCAACTTATTTTGGTTAGTCTATACTTAACAATTATAATTTACATCCTTATCTTCGTTGAACCAATGTTAAGTATCAAAATTAATGTTTAATGATGTCATACATAAATGTTGTTTGTAGAGTGAAGGTAATGGATGCGATGGATGAGCGAAACGTTGAACAAATCGTGATTAAAATAGCCGTCTAAAAGTAGGTTAACAATAAGTGTCTAGTGAACGCTAGAAATAATTGTAGACTAGAGTTAAAATTTTATGAATGTATATTTCAAATCCACTTCCACTCAAAGAGCATACGAAATTTTTCTCATCTGTTTTTTTATAACTGCGATTAACTTAATTTCTACATCTGACTACTTTTTACCTATTGATTCTATATTTTTCCGCTTGAAAATACAATTCGTATTAAATTATTTTATGTCATTAGTCTCGTTGACTTATGATAAGTGCATAAATAAATTTGCATATTTATATTATACTTTATGGATCTCTTTCAAAGGATTTAATTCTCCTTCCATAAAATAATTATCTATAAATAAAATATCTTCAATTAATATTTGTTTTCTAATAATAAATTCCCACAACATCTCATACGTTGACCTCCATGACGCCATGGTAATTTGCTTAAATAACTCGTGTTAGGGACGCTAGATAACAGAGGTATCAAAAATATACTACTTATTTAAATATATTTAACACCCAGACAGATAAATTACAAATATCATCATATAAATATTTGCTCTGAGTTGGAATCGAACTAACGACTCATGTCACACATGATAGGGTTACTACCAGCTGTATTATAGGGTCCGTTTATGAATTTGCAAAAAGCTGGCACTAAATTGACTTTTATCACAAAGTTTTGAGTGTCTCTTATCATCCAAAAACTCTCAGCTATTCGAAATTCAATTGTATTACAAAAAAAATAATTAGACTATATCTTCTTCTTTTTACTTCATTGTGTTTCTTTATTTTGTAAATGATTAACGAACACGACACACGATAACACCATAGTATTCAATTAATATATACAAGGAAATTTGCAGTGAAAATTCCAAGCAGTAATAATATGTACTGCTTGTAACAGTTTGCTGGCTACAGTACTATAATATCGTTTCCTTCACCGTCCGTTACTCCTATACGGGCCCTGTTCTTTATTGTAATGTTTTCAGCTGTTTCCTCCATAAAGAGCAAACCTCTTTTTGCCGGCAACATCTCGTAAACCGGAAAAAGTACCACTTTAACCAAATCCCCAGTAAAACTAACTGTTCCACATCATCGCTACGCTTACGGCTATCATCTGTCTTCATTACCACCATTAGGGTGTGTAAAAGGCCCTAATTTGGCCTGCTATTGCCCCCTCAATACTTAATGAAGTTAGTTTTAATATATGTGCCTTGGAAATTTGTTGTTTCACCCCCGTGTTGGGGATTATCTGGATATATGTTCTTGGTCGTGGCTCTGTTCGTGAAACGAAGTTGAAGCTAGTTTTTCTCGTTTACTACTGCTTGAATATGTGCTGATTGGATTTAGTTAAGTCCAATTATTTGGTGATGTTCATCATTACTTGGTAGCATTTTAAAGTTTAATATCTTAGAAGCAAATTAAAAAGAAACAATTTAGAATAAAATCGGTATAACCAGTTTTATTTGCATGTGCTTTTGCATAGATTGTACATCTACATCATTATACCATCCATTGAAAGTCTACTGCTTGACATTGCCGCGCTAGGCAAGCGCAGTTTTCACGACGGGGATACAGCTGCCTATTCTCGTCCTGTGCATTTGAGCTGCACTGTTGCGGATTGCTAAACCGCTATCTGTCGGTGCTGGTACCTTAGTCGCCTTTTACGAAACTTGGTAGAGGAGGAGATACTTTTCTGCTCAGCCAGAATTACACGGCCGATATACAATTTTAGTATTATACAATCTGACAGATTGGTCTTTTACCAAATGTGATTTCATCAAATCATTACAATTAGTTTTTGAATAAAGAACCTAGAAAATACCTTTATTACTTATCTATCTTATGTAAGTAGTAAAAGTATGAAGGAAAAAAGAAAATAAATAAAATTGACCAATGCATATTTGAGGAAAGTTTTTAAATAATCATAAAGTTTAATGTCTCCCTAGTTTATGCCGCAGTCTTTGACTGCTATGGAGAAGCTATTTTAGTAAAGTTTCTATAGTGACGTACGATGTATAGTCAGATCATGTTACGTGTTTTTCGAATAAACAAGAAGATACTACACAATTGGTAGTCGTTCAAGGCATTCGAACGGAAATCGAATTTGCGCACGAATTGGCAGGCAATAAACATTAACTTCCATTTTTTTTATGTCTGTACATAATCATACAATTCTAAATTATGTTGTACAATTGAAAGTTAGAATATATTTACATAATATTAATGATGAGATTGGTGATGCAGTAGTGATCCAACGGTTTTGCGCCAAGGGTCATGGGTTCGATCCCCATTGTGTTTATGCATGTTCTGTGTCTGGATGTAAAATATGTGGACATCAAAAATTATATTTGTAATTCCTCTTTTCTAATGTCTGTAACAAGTGTTTCAAGCAATTTATCTCAGAATCAGGTAGATGCATGAAATTAATCAGTTGAAATGTGATTAACAAACAAGCCCTTACTAATGTAAGGGGAACGGAGAGTAGGTAGGGGGGCGGGGGACTTGCCCATCAGTGGGCATTGCACGGATGACACAATAATGAGACCTTTGAACTTTGTAATGACAGAAGCAAGTCTCTAAGCGAGAGCAGTATTGACCATTAATCCTAAATGCGAGCGAAAGTAGCCAAAACTCTTTGAAGGGCCTGCATTAACCAGACATTATGCAAAGTCAGCGTTTTAATACTTATCCCCGGTACCACGAGGTGGCTTAGCTCCGAGCCAAGATGGATAAATTTCTTTCTTCATTGTGTTTTATTACGTTTTCTCAAAGCTCTCAGGGATTTATATTTAAATTATTCCATTAAGAACTGTGCTGTGTCCGGCGTAATCGTATTTTCTAATACTGAGCTTATTGGCTCCAAGTTTTGTTGGAAATAATTGGAGATAATTTTTTTCATATCAACTTTTGATGAGTTGTGTTAAATACTAGTGCTTTCACGCGACTTTTTTCACGGTTTAATCGATTTTATAATTACTTCCTTTTATTTGATTTTCATTAACATAGACATTTTGTGCGAAATGCATATTATGTTTAGTAGGGAGAAATATAAACAGTAAGTAGTAACAGAGAATAAATATTGAGAGAAATTAATTAATATACAAATAACATTTTTTATTATTAATTATTTTATTATTATTTTATTGAAAATTTAAAAGTGTTTGTAATGGGCCTACTTGAATAAAGTATATTTGACTTTAACTTTATTTTTGATATCAACATGTGCAATAAAATTGGATATACCTTTAATGTAAAATTCAGGATATGTATCTATCTATCTACTACTGTAGATAATGCTTTTAATGAGTTCCGAGTAATTATGTACGTCCTGGATGAACTCCTATATAGTACCAATTTGAATCAAATTCCGTTTACTGTGTACGGTTTGATCCAATTTAAGAGATAGGATAGTTTATGTATTTATTCGCAATATTTTTATTGATAAACATAATCAAATTAAGATTAGCTAGTCTGTGTTATATGTCAGTATATTTGTTTGTACTGTCACAAACTGAAAATTAACCCAAAGTAAAGGAAATTAGTTGTGATCTACTAGCAAAATTGAACTTCTAAAAGCTAGTGTAAATCTAGCCGATCGGGGATGAGCAGCACTATTCTCATCGCGAAGCACCCATGTTTAGGTAAATAAAACGTAAAAGTTCAATTATGAGCAATAGACTCCCTATAGATTGTTTGGTGATCCTAATGAATCAATGTTCCCGCGGTACGCAAGATAAGAAAAGTTCATGCGAATGGAAATCTAGCATATGTCAATAGATGCCACAAAAACAGGGTTTTACCCATACAAAGAAGCACAAATCTAATGAAATTAACTGATCATAAATCCTAAAGAACCTTTAGTCACTAAGAATGGAAAGAATTTATCAGAAAAACAGAAAGGGGTGACTAAGGTACCAGAACTGACAGATGATGGTTTATCCATCCGAAAAAGTGTAGCTCAAATGCAGGGTGGGAACAGGCAGTAGCATTCCCGTTGCGAAAGCTGCACCCTACGATTGCTAACACGCTTGCCTAGCGCGGATATTATAGGCAAAATTCCCCCTTTCCTGGGGAGGCCAGCAGTAGGCTTTCAATGGCTGCAACGATGATTTTACATTTATCGTTTGAAAATTTGAATTTATCTCTGTGCTATACAACTGTGTTATCTATAAGTAATCAAGACCGTTTAAAACAGTGAACAGAAACAATTACCGCATCGTCAAAGTCCTATTAATTCGCTTGTACTATAATCTCCCTACGACCGATAATCTAGAATCAATATCCGATGCATCGGACGAATAATCCGGCCGAGTGAAAAGGCTGGCCCACCGCCAGCAGATCAATTAGTAAAATAATAACCATGGCACGCGAGCGGTGGCCTATTGATTTTGGCGTTATTATAATGGAAAGCGAATTTAGTGTTCGGTTCGGCTCAAATGATGAGATGCAATGATTATGCTCATAATAATCCTATTTTAATACAAAAAAGAAGGTGACTAACTTACTGACCAATCAACTTAAGGCCTAAAATATAAGGGTCTCTTTTATAACTAAGAAAGGGTTTAAAAAATCACCCCCTAAGTAATTTAAATTTTTGCTGTTGTTTAAAATATTTAGAATGAAATTCAGTATAATATGTTTTTATTGAAAGTTATGAAACACGTTTATTTGGAAATCATCCCTAAAGGGATTATAAAAGAGGTACAAATTAAGTAGGAAGGTTCAACAATTTAACGCGGGTTAAACCTAGTATTTGTATGTTACAAATGAAATGCAAAATTGTTTTATCCTTAGTAGCAGTGGAACGTCTCATGTCTGAGTAGCTGGGCAGGGGTGATGGCAAGTTTGGGAGTAACAGGGATTATGCACCACTCTCTGCCCTTGTCCATAGGGTGCCGTAAGCTCAAATGCAAGCATGCTCAATTCCTGTCTATATTATACAAGATTCTGTTCGACCCTTCCTACCCTTCATATCTTAAAAATCGTTTCGTGTTCCTAGGAGACAGCCACGAGAAATCTTTCAGATCATCAGAGATCCTTTTATTGAAAACGCTTGTGCATTCTACAACGGTTTTTAGTAAGTCTTTTATGGCCCAGGCTGTACGTTTGTGGAATGCACTTCCGCTTAATAATAGATGCATGCAGTCCCTGCCTATGTTTAAACTGTTGGTAAATGATTATTTTCTATCATTACAGTTATATCTAATTATTTACTACTATTTCCTTATATAAAATTTATGTATATTATGTACAAATATTTAATATGTTAATATATATTTCTATCTTATTTCTTCCTCTTACTTACTTTTTCATTCACTTTTTCATACAAAGGTCGCCCGGAAGAAATCGCTATTTGCGATAAGGCCGCCCATTGTACTTTATGATTACTGTTCTTTTTCATATATTTTTATGTCTGGTGTACAATAAAGTATTTATTATCATTATTATTACCGGTAGAGTCGAATAGTACTTCCTCGTGTACCAGGTAAGAGGTGACTGAGGTAGCGGAACCGACAAATGGCGGTATATCCGCTCAAAACAGCGTTACCAAATAAAACAGGGTGGGGATGGTCAGCAGAACTTTCGTTGCGAAGGAAAATAATGCCGAAATTCTCTCCTTCTTAGGGAGTCCTATGTTCAGCAGTAGGCGTCCAATGGCTGGTATAATGATGATGATCTCTGCCCTGTTAGATGGATATCACTAGCACGTTGCTAATCTTATGACTTGAGGATATTACTCGTATACTGCTATCTGTCGGTTCTGGTACCTACGTCGCCTCTTACGACACCTTGAGCAGTGGGACATACTATTGTACTCGGCCGGTACTTCACGGCAAGTTATTGTATGACTTAATGTATTTTTCACCGTATCACTTATATAGCCGTGAAAGTCTCTCAAACAAATACGCAATCAAACTTCCTGCATTTATAATATAACAATAAAATTGATATACTAATTTTTTTCACTTAGCATTCATACATTGACCCGGAAGTATATAGATTAATGTACTTTTGTTATGTATATCAGACAACAAATTAACTGCAAATATACTATATTTAACATCCAGACAAGGAACAAATACAACTGTTCATCACAAAAATGTTTGTCGTTTGTGGGGATTTAACCCACAACCTTTGGCGTACAAGACAGGAATACTACTGAATGCGCCATCGGACCCTTTGAAATGTGTGCATATTCTTATCCTATAAAGAGCGAAAAATATCAATACACGAGCTTAAAGGAACGCGAGCGCTTGGCGGGATTTCCGGGGCTTTGCGAATTGTTGTCGGCCGAAAGTATTGGCAAGTATCTGTTACGCGATATTATTTGTATCGAGCTTTTTCGTTACAGGGCTTACTAGACGAGCAATGGAAGGGAAACCGATTGAATTTTTCGTTTATAACCATGTTGCAAAGTAGTTGGAATTTTTTGTTTGTAAACGCACACAAGCGATTCGTATTACAAAGTTCTTAATGCATTCTATTGGGGCTTGTTCTGTTTTATCATTTCATTCATTCTACTTTATGATACAATTATTGTTAACAATTAAACTGGAGCATCAGTAACATATGATATACTTAAACACATCTTTAACACCCAGATACATATAACATTTACAAACACCATATAAATATTTCGCGCTTAAGATAGTGAGTGCGCCATCAGTCTTGTCGAAAACCAAAACACATATTAAGTAAATAAATAAATAAATATACACAAAATCTCATACATTGACCTGATTTCGAGATAAATCTCGTTAAAGCCCTTGTATTACTGACATCAGACGACAGAGAGATCAAATACAAATGGGCATCGAAGCGACGACCTTCGGGGTACAAGATAGGTTCACCACCATCTGCACCATCGGGCCCGTCTATACACTTTACACTAATAAGACTTACATACGTTTTAAAAGGCCTTTTTACCATCCTGCTGGCAATATGGTCATTCCAGCCAAATATTGTATTATGCGCTAAAGGTCAGGGGTTTAATTCCCACCTGGAATAATTATATGATGACTGAGTGTTATTTATAAGTAATTAAGTATGATATTTGTAATTCCTGATTCCTAATGCGAGTGCTTTAAGCTATTTTTAATAAGAAATATATAATTTCGATAAAAAAATTATTACTTCAATTTGTGTCAGAATGATGACTGGATTTTTTATTCGCAAATTGTATATTCTCTAATTAGGAATTCAGGATGTAAAACAATACTCTACATCACAAGAACTTGTTTCATTTTCATCAACATTCTAGTCATTGGAAGTTAACTGCTGGACTACAGGATACGTATCTCGAAGTCAGATGTATATGTGAGATGTATGCAATTAATTTATTCTTATTATTAAAAACGTAATTTACCACACCGTGCGTAGGTTATTGCCGCGGTATAAAGCATTCCAGTTCACAATCAACACTGCATCGAGCATACGTCTAACTTCCTAATTACAAACTGTATATACCATATCCAACAAAACAATGTTGGATCCAACAAACGAAATGTAGATTGAAATCCTGCCGTCAACGAGTTCTCGTTATCCAAACACGGAAAATTGAAATCGTGCACAATGTTCCATATTTATATCTGCTGATATAACAAGTTGATTTTTTTTTTGTTGTTTTTAACAAGCGAGGCGTTTGTTGAGGCAACTGACTTAATTGTTGGTTGGCGAGGCGCCAGCCGCATCGCAGCTGCAGTGATTGACGCACTTTTGATAAATTGGATGCTTGCAAGGTCTAGTTGATAATTAATATTTATTTCTTTTTTTATTAGACCAAGTCGACAAACAAATATTCATTCCGTTTGATAAGCGGCAGCGTGTGACTTGAAGAAAATATGTTACAATGGCCAGTAATTTCACAGCTTCTCTCAACCTTCAATCCGGAAGATAATAATGCGAACACTGCTATTTTGCAGTACAAACTAAACATGGGTTAGACCTCACACAAATATTATTTGCACTGGTACCTCGCTCTCACTTATTTCTACCGGCAAACGGCAGTCATCGCGTTACAGTGTTCCAGTTTGAAGGATGCAGTGAAAATAATGGGTAATGTGATATAATATCATCAAGTCAAAAGGCTGTCAACGCGATGATGTCGATCGTATATAGGTTGCAGTGGCCCTTATCACACAGACAATATACTTGTTTGTCGACCTGGACTAATAAGAAAACCCCGTAGACTGTAAGTTTTTTTAGTCCGTTCTCAAAGTAAAGATTTAACTATGCAACTAAACTGTAACAATCTCAGAGCGGACGCGTAAAGGCAGTGAACTAAGCCCCTGTAACGTATTTAGTTACGTTCAGTCTGCCGCTGGAGGGTACCTTTCAGACGTTTTACGGCGGCTTTTCCAGTCGAGTGTTTGATTGTAGCCTTCAATTTACTCGTATTATGAGAATTCTTAATGCGCTTGACACTTTGACTAGCAAGATGGCGCAGATGGTAGTGATCCTATCTTGTGCGCTAAGGTTCGTGGGTTCGATTTCCACCCAAAGCAAATATTTATATAATGATATTTGTGTTTTTTCTGTGTCTGGGTGTTAAATATATATTTAAGTAGTAAATTTGTGATTCCTCTATTGTCTGGCATCCGTAACACAAGTGTTTTAGCGACTTACCACAGAGTTAGGTCAATGTATAAGATGTTGTGGGAATTTATTATTACTTATAATAAGAAGGATTTAGTTTTAATTACATATTAGGAATTCAGGATGTACAAAATTACTCTACATTACGAAACTTTGTTACATTGTCATCATCATTCCAGTCATTAGAAGTCCACTGCTGGACATAGGCCTATTCAAGAAATTGGGTATCTGCCTATAATTGCCGCGCTGGGTAAGCGTGTTGGTAATTGTAGGGCGCCAGTCTCCACCCTGTGCACTCGACTGTTTCGGATGGGTATACCGTCATCTGTCGGTTCCGGTACCTTAGACGCCTCTTACGACACCTGGTACTGAGGGAGGTACTACTCTATACCGCCGGTAGCCCACGGCTTTATTTGAAGACGGTAGAAATTTGTTTGGGTGTGACTAAAAGTACTTATTTTCTTATTTTAAGCTGGTCTAGTAAGAATGATGAGAAGAAATGATGGAGGTACCAGAATCGATAGATGGTGAAAGTAAAGTAAAGTATCTAAGTAAGTTGATGGGCACAATTTATCCATTATCGAACCCAAAGTTATAATTACGGAGTGTAAAAAATAATTGCAGAAATATCTATCGTGCATACTTATCTTATAAATTTAGTAAGACCATGGAAATCACAAACAGACACTTAAATTTTATATATATGTATACATCGGAGGAATAAGTACCAGCTTTTATAAAGATAACGACATGGTTCTTACTCGGTCTCGCGCAGAATGGCGGTGCCTATCCACATTTTATTCCGCCATTTGTCTTAACGTTCTACCGGATTATTGTTACTGTCTTAATGTAACTTAAGATTACAGCCTCTTTGTGTTCACCCAGTGTTTGCTGAGGATGTGTGATGTTCCAGATTCAATATCTGGTCCCGATAAAAAAAAATTACATGAATTTATGACTGTTAATATAAAAGACACGAAGAGAGAATGGAAGTGAATGGAAGAGTTGATATAGGATGACCTAGGCAAAGCTAGAAGACGCACCAACGTGTATGGCTAATATGAGTAAAGGAAGTGAGAGATGTATGCCATAGTGGCAAGTAAAGATCCATTGTCTCATCCTACTCCTACAGACGTGACTTATGTATGTAAGAATATAAAATAATTTACCCGGAATTTTCATTGTAAAATAGGGTAGATTTGTGTGGTGGTGTTGCATACTTCAATATAGTGTGTTTTCAAGGACTTATATATAATTATAGTATTCCGATAATTGGGATAAATAAAATAAGGACGTAATCGCGTTTCTCTGTAATTATGAAGAAATTTTTTACAAAATGCATTTTCTTTACATTTAAACAATTACATGAATGAAAGAAACAACATTTAAAGTCTTTACTTCAGGTCTCTTTAAAATTAAATTCGAATAAATCCTATTGATGTGAAACATATCACAATTAATTATTTCCACAAAATGTCACAACCGTCCGTCGTGACATCTAGTGGCCCTGTCAATACAACGACAAAGACAAACTTAAGAAAAATTATCGTAAATCAAAGAAGTTTTTTACATTTATATGTAAAAAAAATCGAAAAATAAGATCATTATTCTTTTTTAGAAATCCCTTATTTATATGTATTTAAGTATTATATTTATAACTCCTCTGTTGTCTGATATCCGTAATACACGTGCTATAAGCTACTTATCTAGAATCAACGTATTAGATGTCGAGAAATTTATTTTTAATACTAGCATTATGATTAATGATAATTTATTTTGTTTCAGGTATGTATAACATTCATATACAGGATCAACTCATCTCTCCATAAAATTTTCGAAAATACGAAGCGTAATCAGGTAACAGAATGCAAACATGGTTGCTCATTCAATTACAATTATTCACCACAAACTTAAAAAATGTTAGCGGCGTACTAAGAGCTTAAAGAATCTCTCCCCGAACGATTATCTATTTTATAGACTTTGCACTTTTTGAGCACATCTCTTGAAAATGTTACCAGAATAAATATTTTAAAATATTTACGTTTATCTAGCATTTTTAATAGAACCTTGAGGAACGGTTTATACTACTTTTACAATGAATGATGCAGTTTACTATTTTATTTTTTTACGACTACATTTTTTACTACGATCTCTCTTCTTGCTGGAACATTAAATAGTAAGCATGTCATGGCATACACTGGCGGACTCATAATGTGACTTGTGTTACATCTTACTTTACTTAGTTATTAAATAAGTGAGAAATCACATTCACAATTCCTTTTTTTTTAATAGCTAGCAATTTTAAGTCTATAAAATCGATAATGCTAATACCAAATGGCCAATGGCTTTGACCACATCAAGACCAAGGGGTAAACAAACAGTTTTTAATAGTCTGTTTTAAAATAAGTCTGTTGATACCAGGATCTTAAAACTGAAAAGTAACTTGTAAATAGGACTAATGATGAAGAAGGTTCTAGTTCCTAATCCAATATCCTGGTACATAGTTATCTGTCATGACTTATAAGACATAAATTGTCCATTTAATAAGACATAAATGGACGGGCAAGTCCCCATTAATTGCATGTACTCATGAAAGCGTCAAAGATATGAATCCTTCAATTAATCCAAATACAACAATCAATTAAATAATTAAAAGTTAATTAAAACAAATTGTTATTTTGTAACAGAAGTCCAATTTTGGAGCTTCCGAAATTTGAATTCAGAGAGGATAATTCAAAGACTTACAAGATAAGGTCAAATTATTCAGATGGCTAAGGCACCGGTAATCGTGACTTTATCGCGCCCGCCCTTCAATTGCCTTCCAGTCCATTGGGCGGGCAGGACGAGTAAAAATAGCCGAAGTTAAAATTACGCGTGGAAGTTTAACGTGCTTAGCACGCTGCTGCCAGCGTTTATAACTCTATTATCTCCTTGAAATTTATAAATATAATTACATAAAACTAAGGTTAAGTAAAAGAATGTTTACGTAAATAATTTTTTTCATTAAAAACGAGAATACGTCATTCTTTACTAAGTAATTAATATTATATAATCTTTCATTTTATGTCTATTACAAAAGAAAACTAATTTAACTATTTTGTTTAGTCACGGGAAATTATGTTTACACAGTTGAGTAGACGAAATTTTTAAAAATTTACGTTAATTGAAGTTGAGTTTAAGTCCTATTGAGTCCTAATATAAATCTAACTGATTATTACAAAAAACTTTTTGAAAAACAAGCATGCAGACTTATAAACTATCGTAATATCACAAGGATATCACTAGCGCGTTGTCAACCTCAGGACTTGAAGATTTATGTCTCGTTACCCATAAAATTTACTTCTACCCTGCAAACTGAAACACAGCAGTGAACACTATTTGGCAATAGAAATGTGAAAGTTAGGTACCAATGTAGACGACCTATTCATGATGAACCTAATGAACCACTAAAAGTTACTTAACAATCTTTTGCTCTCAAAATTGTAAAAGAAAAGCCTAAACAAGATAGTCTTTGTTACAATCTCAGAAGTCTAAAATTTAAAGTTATTTCTTAAAAATTTATCGTTCTAATATTTTAAGTTTGATTACAAAACTAAGCGTCAAGTTTGATTACTCTTGCTAATTACTAATTATAATTAAAGATTCTATTTGCAAAAAAAAGGAAGGAATCCCAAAACAGAGAACTATAAAATTATAATTGCGATCTGGTATTCGTGGATTATTGAATAAGCCAAATTACTCAGTTGGCCAAGGCGCCGGTAATGGCGACTTTATCGCGCCCGCCCTTTGACGTCTTCCGGCTTTCTGGGCGGGCGGGACGAACGCTATGGTATTGTTAAGGGGGTTGGGGAATACTTGATTAGTTTTTGGGTATATCGAGTTGGGTTAGCAATTTGTGAAGTTGATTACATTCAAATTACGTATGAGTAAGTTACAATAAATGTAATAATTATATAAAAAATATTTCAGTCGAGATAGTTTAAGCTATATATATATATTGAATTTTGTCTGCGTAAAACTCCCGTTACCAAATTTTACTAAAACAAAGAGTAGTCTTTGTCTTTTACAAAGTCTGTCAAGCTATTTGCATACCCCATTCCACCAAACTGTGTGTTTCATGAAGTTATAAAATTGTTACAATTAAACAGATTTTATTTTCATATATAGAAAAAATAAATGAATAATTTACACCACATATACTGACCTGACTCTGTGATCAGTCGATTATTCAATCGATTTCTGTTACAGACATCAGCAAACAGAGAAATCACAAAAATAATCCTTAAATATGTGTTCAACACCCAGACACAAAACAAACATGTTCATCAAATATTTGTCCCGGGTAGTGGTCCAACCCATGGCAAATCAAACTAAAATAAAGCTCTCTACTAAATGAAATTCCACTTGTAATCCTGTTACCTATAATGCCATTTACTGAACTCTATATTTCTCGCCACAAAACTATCGTTGCATGTCCTTGTACAAAGATGGCTTCCAAAAATTCCATTCCGATAAAAGTTTTATAAAATTTACAGAATCAATTTTTTGTGGACATTGAGTTTTTAGAAATATTTTTAATCTATTACTCTAATACTGATTTAAATAATATCATCATTAACATAATTAAATATAATCATTATCATATGATTTATATAATGATAATATCATATATATTATCATTATATAAATCATATCATCATTTCAGCCATTGGATGTACATTGCTGGATATAGGCTTCCCTAAGAAAAAGGCTATTTTTCTCATTTAATCGGCAAGCGTGTTGGCAATCGCAGAGCGCAGCTTTCGTGACGGAGATGCTGCTACCCACCCCTGCCTTGTGCCATCTGTCGTTTTTATATCATATAAATGTTTACCCTAGGTGAGAATCTAGACCACAATCTTAAACGCACTACCATCCTAAAAAATCTAATATGCAATCTCAGATTATTATCGCGTTATAGTAACCGAAACAAGAAGAAATGAGGAATAAAATCCAATATACTTTATATCCAGGGTAAGCTTCGCTCATAAAAGGGCACAAATGTATATCCAAATCGATTCCTGTCGCACTGAAAGGGAATTATTTTCCCGAGTAAGTATACATCGAACCAAGCAATCATTTCAATACCTACTCCACAATCCACACAGCACGCAATCTATGCACTTTAAGCGTGTAAGTCATTTACACGCTCCGGACGGCCGAACGCCGGACGCACCCGGACGCCGCCGCACGGTCCCGGATAGTACCGGACGCGGTAATGAGTTATGAACAGCGCCCTGGCCCGAAAAGGAAATGAAACCCTCAACTTTATGCGCTGAACAAGTTTACCGTGAAGTTGTCGCAGTATTTTTCAAAAGTTTATATGTAGCGTTCTATCTCTTTTTATACGGTCACTTAATCCTGTAAATAGGTAAATGGGGGGCATTTTAGTGGCATAAAATAAAGCTCCAGTTACACACTCGGTTCGGTTCGTGTTCTAACTTAGAAATAGCAAGTATTGTTGTATTCTTTGTCAGGCTTAGCGCTGATGGTAGTGATATCTTGGGTGCCAAAAGTCGTGGGTTCGATTCAAATACGTAGTATTGGTCCGTAACACGAGTGCTTTAAGCAACTTGTCTCGTGATCAGTTATGAATGTAATATTCTGCAGCATTACCGTACCGATTAGATTGTCATTGACTATTACTATATATCATTATCATCATTGGCCGTGAGGTACCAGTAGAGTAGAATAGTACCATCCCTTGTACCAGGTGTTGTTAGAGGCAATTAAGGTACTAGAACCGACAGCGCGGTAATTATAGGCAAAATTCCACCTTTCTTGGGGAGACCTATGACCAACAGTGGACTTCTAATGGCTGATGTGATGATTATCACCATCAACCATTAGACGTCCACTGATAGTCTAAGATTTCCCCAAAAAAGGGCGAATTTTATACTTAATTGCCTTGCCTAGTAAGCGTGGTAGCAATTGAAGAGCATAGCGACGGATATGCCCGATAAAGTGTCCAGTGTTTGTGTTACGCAGTTTCGCATAGATACATCGCCATCTGTTGGTTTCGGTCGCAATATTGATGTATAATATTGAATACTTCAGCTAAATCCACTCCAGAAAAAAACAAAAGTCGGACCAACTACAGGCGACTCTTTTGAGCTGCTGTTGATTTTTTTTCAATTAGTCTAATTGAAACCGTTTGCTCTATATTACACAGTGTTTCAATGAAAGCTTTTCATAGCCAGGAAGCTATATCCATGATTTAGGGCATTAGAATATCACTATTATATATAAGCATTGGGGTGCCGGTTGAGCAGAATAATAGTACCTCTTTATATCAGGTGTCGTAAGAGGCGACTAAGGTACTGGAACAGACAGACGGCGCTATATCCATCTGAAAAAACAAAATAAATCAAAATTCATTTACCTACGTATTTTTATCATGAAATTCCCTTGGCATTACTAATATTTTCCCTGTACTGTGTTTGTGTCAATAGCATGTATAGTTTATTAATATTATGTGAAAAACAAGTTTTTTCCGAGATAAAAAGAGTAATATAGTCTATCCGTTGTGCAAAATTCTGTGATACATTTTATCTTCACTGTTATAGATAGCCGTGTAAGCCTCAAAAATTCTCACCGTAAATTTGATTTTTGAAGTAGTTAGCTTAAAAATTTTTTTCATCATTAAACTTTTTATTTTTTTCCTCCGGCGTTACGGTTACTTTGCGACTAACGTTCTCAAAATAACTTTGACTATTAAAAGTAAAATGTTTAATTAACTGCGTTTTAAAGCCGTTTAAGTAGTTTATTATGAGTAGTGCACGCAAATGTAAAAAAAAAACAACCGCTCATACATTTTAATATACTGTGTACTCGTAACATACGGTTTGCTATTTAAAAAGTTGTACATATACATAAAAGTACAGTACAAAAAGATATCACGTAAAGGTCATCTACATTTACTTCATTCTTTATTTTTACAGCGAAATAGCAGTGCATTGCTGATTTGTTCAAATTTCAACTGTGGTAGAGGTAGTGAAATTACTGTGAAACTACTATGTAATGTGACATATATCTGGCCTATGCGCTAATAACATCCTTGTAATATTGTCTGAAGGCTATAACAATAAATAAAAAAGTCCAGGTCGAGTTTTTCTCGTTCAGGATTGAAGCAATAGATAAAATTTTCTACTCAAGCAAAGTCACAAATAACAGTTTGGTATAAAAAAGAAACTTAATACACTTGTGAAAAATCATGTTTTTTCTAACTTGAGCGAGTACATAAATCAGACAAACAACAGGCGGTTAAGTAAATAGGATTGTAAATCGCGAACTCGAGTACCAAAAACAAAATAATTAAAGTACACAAATGAGTTTCGAATTAATTTCTGCTCTACATTCAGTGCCGGGCGTAAATTGTGTTCTTTTGTTGCGTTTGTTTCCGCGATTACAATGAAGTGACGTCCAAAACAAACTGGGTCTCTAAGCCCTGTGTCAAATTTGAAACACTTATTCTCAAGTCTGTGTTCCCTCTGGTAGTCTTGCTTGCTCGATTCTGCGTAATATAATCTAAGAATTGGATTGCTCGCTCTTTCAAAATATATAAATAAATTCACGCAACATCTCGAGTAGCTTGGAATATAAAATTTTCTTATATTTATGCACACATTATTGATAATAGTTTTTAACCGCTGCATATCTCGTATTTATATTTTATTTCGACGATTACCTTACGAGAATATATTGTAGCCAAAATACAATTATCACCTTCATGAAAAGCTATTCTAATTTCTTAATAATTTAAATTTGAATTTTGAACTTATTGTAGTAGTGATTATATACGTCACACATTCTGACGTCACATCTGTCACTCTTGAGAATGGATCGTTAATCTTTATTACTTACTTTACAATTCTACTCTACGTGTGTGTAGGAGTTCAGTTCATACACACTGGACGGATTTTAATTATTGTTTTTTAATATATTTTTGAAAATTTTTGCACTAAAGTAGGGACCCTGATGATTTAGATTCACAAATCGGTCCGGTAGACGGCGATGCAATCGATATCTAGGTTATTATATAAATATTTTGTTTTAAATTCATACTTTGTTTCATATCCTAACCGCCTTTAATATCATGCAGGACAACGCCTCTCGGGTCCGTCTAGTTACTATAAACAAGAGATATAACATTCTTTTATAATAAATTCCTACAAAATCTCATACATTGACCTGATTCCATGATAAGTCGCTTAACGCACTTGTGTTACAGATATCAGACTTAAATACATATATTAATTACCCAGACACTGAAATGCATGAATATCATATTATAAATATTGGTTCTGGGTGAAGATAGAACTTACGACCTTTGGCGGTTAATACAGGATGGCTACCATCTGCGCCATGGGGCCCGTCATATACATCATTTAATAAACATTAAAAAGTATTTTGTTAGCTTCAATTACTTGTGTTACGAATAATAACAGAATTATTACATAAATGTTAACATTTATTTTGTTGGTATAGAACCAAGAACCCTTGTTGCATAAGATAGAACTACCGAATTCTATCCGCCATTAAAAGCCATTCCGCCATTAAAAGTCCACTGCTGGACCTTGGCCTCTCCAAAAATGGAGGAATTTTTCCCAGAGTTGCCGCGCTGGGCAAGCGTGTTGGCAATTGCAGAACGCAGCTTTCGTGACAGGGATTCTGTTGCCCATCTTTACCCTGTGCATTTGAGCTGCACTGTTCCGGATGGATTTAGTTACCTTAGTTAGTTAGTTAAGAACTTAGTTACCAGGTGCAGTGGGAGGACGGTACGACAATTCACGGAATCCTATCAGGCCTGTCTAAAAATAACTAACAATTTTGAAATTACACTAAACACTAACTATTTAACGCCTGAAAACAACATATCGAAGAATAATAATATCAAATCGAAACCTTACCCTAAACAAATACTGATCTATTTCCCAAACTTTCGCAATCCTAAATGACTTTTAGAATATAGAGGATGTGTGTAAAAGCACTAATTTTAATTTGAAATTAGGCAATGTTTACTTCCCTTGTCTAACGAGTTTAGAACAACTGCTAATTTGGGCAACGAGTGCTAACGACCATGCGGACCTTTTAATTATTGTTCCTTAAAAAAATGCTAAGTAATTAATTATTAAATGGCGTACCATGTGTTGCTTGGTTTGTTGTAGGCCACGAGGCAAAATTAAATATTAGCTTGACCTGGTTTCTAAATATTTATAATGAAATAGAGTTCTATATATATATAGAATATAATATCGTGCGGTACCGGCAGAATAGAACAGTATCTACAACTGCAGTAGGTGTCGTTAGAGGCGAGTTAGAAACCAGAACCGACAGATGCACAGAGCGGGGTTGGGCAGCAGCGATAGCTGCGCTCTGTGATTGCCAACACACTTACCCAGCGTGGTAATTATGGGAAAATAACCTCCTTTCATGGAGAGGCTTATATCCGGTAGTGGACTTCCAAGAGCTGTCGCTCGTGTCGTATCGCTCGCTCGTGTTACAAGAGGTGGACTTTATCCAAAAGTCGTCAACCAGGGCTGAGAAGGTTGGCACCTCACTTTCACCTATATCTACCAACAAACAGCAGTATTAGAATTGCTATGCTCCGGTGTGAATAGAGAGGGAATCAAATTACTAGGAAATATGACATAA
This sequence comes from Heortia vitessoides, assembly GCA_020976665.1. Classification (NCBI taxonomy): domain Eukaryota; kingdom Metazoa; phylum Arthropoda; class Insecta; order Lepidoptera; family Crambidae; genus Heortia; species Heortia vitessoides. The sequence goes on from JACJUM010003085.1 coordinate 1,273,755, forward strand.
TATCTTTAATTATTGAGGTTATATAGTGATGTCACTAGCACGTCGCCAAGCTGGTGACATGAAGACTGCTTTATTGGTTAGAGCAATATACTAAAGTGAACTACCTTGGTGAAAGGTCTATTTCTACAAGTCGTCTTTGGTTTTGTTTTTGTATACATATTAATGATGTCCATTATTTGTAGTTTTTTTCTAAAAAAATAACTTTTCAGTACCACATTTAGGTATTATAATTTTTAATTTTAACATATAAATGGAAGGCTGGTTTTTTATTGAAATTCAATCGAGAACTGGTTTAAAAAAGGGAACACCCACGGAATTCTTTTTTTTTTAAATTACCTTGACGTCTCAAAATAAAACTCTTTAGATCCTTCGTCGGAATTTTTAATTCTGCCTCCAAAGCCAGGTCCGCGCGACGCACACCGCTACTTTGAGGGAAGCGGGGTAAGCCAACATTCTAGATTGTTCGCCTCGGGATATTTTTTTATAGGCTAGTGTAACACACAGGCTTTATCAATGTGGCTTCTATCTACGTGCAGTGTAAAGAGGACCAAGCTTAGTTTGGTGCCGGAATCAGAAAAATACTAGGACAATTTTTTGTCGCAATTTTATTTTAACACAGCTGACAAGTTTAGATCAGTTATTATGTACAAATGAATGAAATGTATTTATAAAGTATTGTTATAATAATAGGCAGATAATATTTTATTAAACGGCTGATCAGATGTGGATGAAATTTGCACAGATAATATTGTTAGCCTGTAGTCATTTATAGGCTACTCTAATCCCGAAAATATATTTTGTTTGTATAAATCTGTTATTTTTTCTCTATGGTATTGGCATGACTTTTTGCACAATTCAGCTGTCAAGGACATTATGTATAGACTTCTTTTTATACAAACTTGAGATCCTTAGAGATGAGATATAAAAAAAACTTTGTTGATAGGCTTTAAACTATTTCTTCGAATAAATAAGAATAAAATCACATTTTACGTTACTTACACTCTGTTAATAAATTAATAGCACGAGGCCGAATATAAGATTTTTATTTGAAATCTTAATCATTGAACCATAACATTACATTGATTCTTTTTAATGTTCGTCACATTCCATATCCAATTCTATCTCGCACAAGATGCAGATTGAATCCCGTCCTGCATTCGTCACGTCCTTCACAGTGGATTTGCGAACCGATTCGGAATGCATCAGGGTGGCTCCGATCTGCGGTTGGCCCGCGGCCAGGCTCAGGCCTGTTCAATCCCACACGATTGGTGGAGCGACTTAAACGATGTCATCCATTTGGTGGTTCCATTTTAAAATATTTAGACTTGAAAATGGAAATATTATACTCAATACATAATAATAAATATAATAATTCCTATAACATCTCATACAATGACATAACTACGTGGTAAGTCGCTTAAATCACTGGAATTACGGTCGTCAAACAACAGAAGAATCACAAATATACTGCCTATATACATATTTATAACACCCAGACACAGTACAAACACAAATATCATCATATAAATATTTGCAATGATTACAACCATTTGCGCTAAACCATAAATTTATGTTACTAGAAGTGACCTGAAGTGACTTCATACAAAGGTTGTCAGTCAAGGTTGAGAAGGTTGCTAACTATCTTTCACCAATACCTACCATCAAACAGAAAAATTCGTATTACTGTGTTTCGGTTTGAATGGTGAGAGGCAATCAAATTACTGGGTAATGTGACATAATATCGTCAAGTGTTAAGATTAGCTGCGTGATAGGAATACCTAGGCATTCAGCTTAATAGAATATTACTATGCCATGAACCAGGTCACTGAGTATCGGACCCGATAGATGGCTCTGTATCAACTTAAAACGGGCCCGATGGCGCAGATGGTAGTGATCCTGTCTTGTGCACCAGGGGTCGTGGGTTCGATTCCCACCCAGAGTAAATATTTATATGATGATATTTGTGTTTGCTCTGTGTATGGGTGTAAAATATATGTATTTAAGTAGTATATTTGTGATTCCTCTGTTGTCTGGCGTCCGTAACACAAGTGCTTTAAGCGACTTACCACGGAGTCAGGTCAATGTATGAGATGTTGTGGGAATTTATTATTATTATTATTAAAAAAAAACAGCGTAGCTCAAGGGCATGAATAAGCAGCAGTATTATTGATGCGACCCTTTGCTATGTGATGGCTTCTACACCTGCCCAACGCCTTGCGCAGCTAAACATGGGCAACATTCCCTTTTTTGGAGAGGCCAATGGGCAGCAATAGGGGTTCTATGGCGTCTATGGTGATAAAATGTTTACGTGAAAGAGACTTAAGTGGAGGTAATTTTTTATAACGTCAGATTAGTTTCCTCAATTGCTTAAATCTGTGAACGGTCAGTAATATATGAAAGGGCAGAAAATATCTCCCCAAAAAACGTTCTTTGAGGTCTACCTTATGAATAACTAGCTGTGCCATACCTCATTTGGGTACCATACTTCTTTATCTTAACTTATATAAACTATGAATATCATGTTTATATATATCAAATCAAAGGCCTGACAAATAATTTTCAAGCCTCTAGCTCTAAAAATAGCGATACTTTCATACAACTTTTCATCCCCCCTTTCAACCACTTATAACCCTTATTTAGAATTAAAAAATAGCCTATGTCCTTTCTCAGGGTCTAAAGATTGTCTGTGCCAAATTTTATCAAAATCGGTTGAGAGGTTTAAGCGGGAAAGCGTAACAGACAGACAGACAGACAGACAGAGTTACTTTCGCATTTGTAATATATTAGTAGGGATTTTCTTTTATCATCACTTTCTATTTAAATTAGATTAAAAAAGTAAACTAATTTACTATATACGAGTCCTGCTAAAAACAGTTGACGAAAATTATATTTACCTACAAAAACGTTACTACAAACTAGATCTAGGTAAAATCTAGCTCTCTGACCAGTAAATATTTACCTCTCTTTAATCAGGTTGGACCTCCAACGTTTCGGGGTTTGGAGGTCTGCGTAGGCACGGCGATGCGATTAAAATCCGACCCAAATCGGATAAGAGCTCACGTCGCTGGACGCCCATTTGATTATAGAAGTGTGTGATTGGTCTTATATGAAGCTATCGACCTGATCGACCTCAAACCAATTTGTACAATATGATAAAATATCACAGCCAATTTACTTTTAACATATATCAGGAGAAAGATACGCTGACTGACTGACTGTTTGATATATCAACGCATGGCCTTTTCTATAAGGGTAAGAAACTTGAAATTTTTAACAGGGGCTTAGAACAGCACCAAGAAAGGATTTTTGAAAATTCATCTATATATTATTCATTATCTAGTATTGAAGTACTAAAAGATATTCATAATATTATTAAAGAAAATCATTGCGTCGCTACCAAACCTTAATTCACAGGAGTCATAAGTATATATGATTTATTACGCAATCAAAAAATATACTAACTTAAACTTTATCTTAATCATAACAGCAGCCGAACATCGTCCACTGCTTTTTCAAGAAAAGGGGTTTTACTCATAATTGCCACTATGGGCAGGCTAGTCGCAATCGTAGAGCGTAACATCGCGAAAATAATACTGCTGCCCAATCCCACCCTGTTGCATTTGAGCTACGCTTTATCGGGGAGGTGTATCGCCATCTGTCAGTAATAAGGCGCTTTTTACGATATCTGGTACAGGAAGAAGGCTTTTCATATTCTGCTAATACTTCAGGACGTAAAATGAATTATCCTTGTATGGTTCTGGGATGGGATTTTACCACTTTTGTATTTACAGACATAAAAAAACCATAGAAAGCGGATCGGATTTTTGTGTAACCTTTATATTAGTTTAGTCATGCATCTTTTCATTTTAATCTTCAGTTAGAAGACCCTATATTATACTTCAATATATTTAAAATCTACATCTGTATTTATAGACGTAGGTTTTATGTACCTAATATAAAAAATAAATTAAATAAATTCAAATCAAATTATGTACGAACCCTAAAATGTAAAGGAAAATAAACAATATTTCACAATGAAAATATACCTGTAAATTTTAATATGCCATTACAAAGGATAAAAGCTGTTTTAATATTTAAGAGGCTACGTATATTTTTATTTTGCTACTCTTATCAGCTTCAAGGAGGCATGGCCTGGAAAAACAAGAGTGTAACTCAAAAAAACCACCTAAACCGAATGGGCCATTTGGGAAATCATGGAAATGTTCACTCGATACCACAAGCCTATCCGTTACAAGAAATAGCCTAAATATAGAATGTACACGCTTTTGTATTGTTAATCTTTTATATTATTGTTGGATTGATTAGGACTGATAAAGAGTTTCATAACTGAAGGAGGGAAGTAAGTACTGGGATTTTAAAAATGTGGTGTTAACGATAATATTTTGACAAAATAGCCAAAGCCATGTTGAGATGGTTTGGACATGTAAAAAGGATGGGTAAAAGTGGAATGACTGTACGGAAGTGAATAATTTGGTACAGGACCTAGTGTAACATACCTTAACTAGGTAGAAAAGGTATTAAATAAGGTCCAGATCAAATGTACCAAGAATAAATGAGCGTGTTTGAACGGGCTAATGTAAGTTAAGGCAGCGAAAAAGGTATGCCACTATAACAATCAAGCTTACTGGCAGAATAAAATAGTACCTCCCCCTGTATCAGGTGTCGTAAGAGGCTACTGAGGTACCAGTACTGACAGTAGTATATCTAACTGAAACAGTGTAATTCAAAGGCATGGAGTCGAGATAGGTAGCAGCATTCCGGTCGTGAAAGCTGCGCTCAGCGATTGCCAGCACGCTTGACCAGCGCGGCAATTATGGGAATGAATAAATATAACATTCTCTCCTTCTTGGGGAGGCCTATGTCCAGTAGTGGACTTTCCATAGTTTTATTGCTAATGATAAAACTTAAAAATAAACTTGTGATTCGAACGTTATCGTAATCTCTAGATACTCGTGTTTTTGAAACGATATATTTTGTCAGATTACCCAGTGATATCACTGCTTTTCTTATCCCTTATACCGGACAAACAACGCCAATACTGCATAAGAAATAGGCAAAGCAGATGACAGTTTAAAAGTTATAGTCAACAAATAAATGTGTTTTTATTACCTACGCATTATCCCTCAAGAGTAACAATCAAAAATTGTTACCAAGGTAAAGCTTCAAAATTTTTATTAGGCAAAAATTAACTTGTCGCTAGGCGGGATGCGAACCCTCACCTTTTGCTATCCGGGATGCACTACCAATTGTTTTACCTAGACCTTTATAGATAGCGCCATCTCTTAAATGTTGTAGGTATGCAAGTATACTATCTTCTATTCGGTAAGATGTAAAAGCAAGGCCTAAAATATGAGGGTATGAAACTTAAAATTTTGCATAAGGGGTAAATGAAGATGCAAAGTTTGATCTTTACTATTCTAAATTTATTCAAATTAAATTCTATATAAATCTATATTTATTTCGAAAATCATCCCTTAAGTGGGTAATGTAAAAATGCAAAGTTAGTATGAAAGTTTTGCAATTTAACGCGGTTAAAACCGCATGGCACTGCTAGTCAACTTGTAAATAAACAAACAAAAATCAAACAGCAGCACCGCAAGCAAACACGTAAATAGATGATAAAAATTGGATCCAGCTAGATCCATTCGCGTGATCGCATCCTACTCTAGGGAAATCTGAGATGGATCTACAATATGTGCGGGGGGGGTTCAGGGAGCGGGCCGCGCCCACTTTTCTTAAATCCTTTGCTCTCTAATGCAGCACCTGGAAACAAGCTAAACATCATGTCCAAAGTTAATGTTTATATTATAAACAAATATTTACTACAAAAAAAACATTTTGTCTCTGGTTTTTAGGAAGCACTCCAGCCGCTTACAGTTTTGGGAGTCTACACCATCAATTTTTTGTATACCAACATAACAAAAAAATAACCTGCATATTTTCTGAAACTCTGAAATATAAATTTTACAATAGACTTTAGTAGACACGTCAATATTTTTATTTATTACTAGCTGTGCCCACAACTTCGTCCTCGTGGAAAAGTTTTTTTGGATACTATCATCTTAACTTATATAAACTTTAAATGTCATGTTTATTTATATCGAATTAATGGCCTGAAAAATAAGTTTTAAGTTTCTAGCTCTAAAAATAGTGATACTTCCATACAACTTTTCATCCCCCCTTTCAACCACTTACAACACTTATTTCGAATAAAAAATAGCCCATGTCCTTTCTAAGGGTCTAAAATATATTTCTGCCAAATTTCATCAAAATCAGTTGAGAAGTCTAAGCGGGAAAGCTGTTCAGACAGACAGAGTTAATTTCGCATTTATAATATTAGTAGGGATTCTAAGAGCCAACGTGATCTTCAATTAAAATTACCTAAATATTTTCATAATTTATTAATAAAAATTCCTTGTATCTAAAAATTGGGCTAGGACTCCCACAACGAGGGAATCGGGATAAAATGTTACTATGAACCCGAATAAAGTTAGGGCAAAGTTTTAATGACAGGCCTGATGGCGCAGATGGCGCTGGTCCTGGGTTCAAGCCCAGATTTCTGATTCCTCTGTCGTCTGATATCCGTAATACAAGCTTTAGCTGACTTATCTCAGAGTCAGGTATATTGACTTGACTCTGAGATAAGTCACATAAGTAAGCGAGTCAGAAATGAGATGTCGTGTGAATTCACTATTTTATTCTCAATGACAAACACCAAACTTGCAGTCCGTATTGTGAAGTGGTTCTACTAACGGTAACTATTTAGTTAAGAAGCGGTTAGATCGGAACACGAAACCGGCATTAGCCGTAATTGTGTGGGAGCTAAAGTTTAATTTAACCCTTGGCGGACCGCCCTATGTATTGGTTTATACCTGGGCCAACAAACGCGCGCGCACAACGATTTGAAAATAAAGACTGGAACTCTATTTCGATTGTGGATGCTCTTTTTTTATTAATAGCTAGCAGCGCCCCGAGGTTTTACTCACGTTACTTTGTAGATCTTTCATAGTACTTTGCTCGCCACTTTTGCCCCCTTAAAGAAAGATTTTCAAAGAAACGTTTTACAGTTGTTTCATGACTATCAATGAATAACCTTTATACTGAAATTCATTCGAATAACTTTAAAAACAGTAATGTTACGTATTAACTTAGCACCCCAATTTAACATTTAGGTGGTGAAATTGTGAAAATACTACACCATCAAGGTAGTTATTTCTCTTATAGTTTTGACCCTATCAGTCAGTATGACTGTCTGGGTTTCAGCGGCTTTGCCTTTTGATACAGATGTTTATTTATGATTTTACATAATATAAGAAAACATACTTACAACATTTAAGAGAAGGCTGTCTGGTCAGCTCATCCTTTTGTAAATTAAGATTTTAACAGTACATACGGCAAAAATCTTAAAGCGAGATATAAATACAAAAGATACTATCAATGAGATTATTAAAATCAAAAAAATAAAAGCTGTGATATTCTACAAACATTGATATTTAGAAAACAATACAATGTAGCTATATGCCTAACCTATTAAATGTGGTTTTAATTTATCAAATAAATTACTTTCACTATTTTAATGTTTTAAGGAGTAGTGAACATGTAATTGTTAGAAAATATGATATTGCAACCACATTTTGATTTTGCGAAGCATCCGAGCTATTAGGGTAGGGAGAGATCTTCTTTCAGAGCTCTGTATCAAGGTTGTTGTACCATAGTGGAATACTGCCCTTTGTAGCGCGCCAATTTGTGAGCCACAAAGCAGCCCTTCTGTGTATCATTGTCGGCCAAGCGACAATGCACCTTCGCTTGTTGATATTAGAGCAGTTATTGATTGGTCACCGTGTCACATGGAAATGAAAGGTCGAGTTTCATTCATGGCTATGCCTATATAGGAGACTTCTCCGCTTTTAGTAGGGTATTCTCTAAAAGAACAACTCGAGAGCTTTCTTGGCAAATTCGAAGATTATGCCTTAACGTAACTCCAAATTTATTAATAAAGCTTCTGGAGTAAGTTTCTTTTGTAAACTTTCGTAAAAGGTCGGTGGTGGATGTATTTGAAAGTGTAAAATGTGTAATTTAAATAAGTTTATTTTGGATTGTCTTTGTGTTGGGACTTCGGGTTTTGTTCGAAATTTTAAGGGTTATTTATCGTTATCATCATCATGACAGTAGATATAAAAAGTCCAAAGTCATAGTTAAATTTATCTTTATTTGATTAGGCCTATCATAAGCACTTTAAGATTGTCAAAACATGAAAAAATAATCTTTGTATACAGATCTGCTAATTATAATTTTGCACTTATACTGATGACTCTGAAAACCAGTGTTATAAGAGTCATTTAAACAAATAGGTCACTGAGTGTCCTACTTTAGTACTAGTCTGCCACAACCAGGTGGGTCTTATAACTAAGTTACTAACTAGCTTATTACGCGAGCCACCAGAAAGGAACTGGCAAGATAAACTATTGTTGATAAGGGTGCCAATGACACCTAATGGTTGGTATTATTGGAACCCATACCGGCGTCAGCGATAACAAACTGTTGTCTTAATATGTTAAAGCTATACAATTCAATCTCCTTCTCCATTACTGGGCATTGGCCCAACCTGAGTGGTTTCCAATGAGAACAGTTGCATGTGAACTGCATTCAGTGGGATTCTTTTAGTTTACCCTGATCGTCTATCTACTTTGTGGGTAGACGTTGTCGTTGTCACCATTCCAAAGTCACTCCGTTGCTTTCATTTGATCTTCATAACATTAGCTTTAGATCATAAATAGTGATGTCAATGTTTTTAAAAAACATACAAATTTTAATAATAATTTCTATGTCTTTAGAATATCACCTAACTAAAGTTAACTGATAATTGCCGCGCTGGGCAGGTGTTGTAGCAATCCCAGAGTGCAACTTTGCCTCTAAGATGCTGCTACCCATCCCTGCCCTGTAGTACTTAAGCTGCGCTGTTTCAGATGGATATATCGCCTGTCAGTTCTGGTACCTCAGTCGCCTCTTCTTACACCTGATACAAAAAGAGGTACTATTTTTCTACGCCGATATACCACGGCTGGGTAAATATTGACATGCATTTGGTGATAAATTTGATTTCCTTTAGTTAATTCGAGTAAACTTAACTGTCTAACAGTGTGTGTAATTGTATCTTCTTTCTATTGAGGTCATGACAGTCGGAGAATACCTCGAAGATTCAGTTAAGGATTTTTCACTTGAAGGGACCACCTCAACGGCGCTAATAATTTAAATATGTATATTGTTTATTCTTTTATTTTTTAGGTTAAAATAAACTTATGCGTTGCTTCTGAAAACGAAGATTTATTTCGTTAATTTCTTACAAACATTATTATACAATCTTACAAATAAATTATTTAACTACCCTATTATTATAACTTTACCTGAAAACGAAGAAACGACAATTAAAGTCTATTCTTCCACCAATTATTCTTATTTATCTATCTTAATTAACAAATCACAATAATTTAATATGTACAATGCTTTTTTTTCCATAACCTCTCAACTGACTATTGACCTCAGATTCTAGCGCTTGTCAGTTGTCAATGTCATTCAATGTCGTTCAAAAATTAAAGAAATATTATTTCTTTACATATGTCATGATCATCACCTTTAACTAATCCAATTCGGGTGAAAGAATCTTGTTCGTCATCTAACATGTATCAAGTTGTAGGTGCTTATGCCTTACGCATATTTAATTCATATCAAAGAGTTCCGGGCGGGACGTTGAGTGAGGTCACACGTTTGAATGTCGGGATGTGACAGGTCACTACCTAGTACCGAACTGCCATGTGGAATCTTTAAGAGACCCTAAAAAATATCCATACCTGAAGGTAATTATTTAAATATTTTTAGCACAAAAATATTTGTAGACGTTTATTATCTTGTCAGCTGTTGCACTGTTGGACATAGACTTGCCCAACAAGGAGAAATCTTGCCCATAATTGTCCCGCTGGGCAATCATGGTGGCAGTTACAGAGCATACTGTCGTGACGAGAATACTGCTGCATATCCCCGCCCAGTTGTGTTCGTGATACACTGTTTTAGGTAGATATACTTCTGTCGGTTGCGGTACTTTAGTCGCCCCTAACGACGTCAGATATCGTAGGCAGGTGTCGTAGGCAGTCAGGTTCTATTCTATTCTACAGGCATACAAATGTAATTCTCGTGCTTAATTAACTGTTATTCATAATTACAACAGTCATCTTCTAATTCTTGAGAAAATGTCCTAATAATAAGAATTTTATTACACGAGTTCATGTTTCGGGATAAATGGGAGCATATATGTTATTCCAGTCTATAAATAAATAAATAAATGTATGAATTCCCTTGTAATTTTTTTTTAATTCATTTATTACTAATTGTCACTGTTATCGCGGCTTCTGTTAATAATTCAATACACAACATATCATACATTAAACTGACTCCAAGATAAGTGGCTTAAAGCACCGATGTTGCGGGCATCAGTCCTGGATGGGTCAAACCTACGACTCTTGTATCACAAGATAGAATCACTACTGTGTGCGTTATTGGGCCAGTCAAATTGAATTGTAGTAAAAAAATTATTAAAAATTGGATTAGCATTGACTAGTAAATCGGTATATCCATAAAAAAAAAACTAGAAGCCACGGAGAGTAAGGGACACACATTTTTAGGGAAAACATTTTTTTTATGTTGTGTCTTCTGTCCATACACGCCAAACTTATTGACTGAAATTAAATAAAGTTTTCACCTATAAAACAGGTAGATTTTTCGATCACTTAAAACACAGATTAATTGGCAAAAAATCCTGAAAAAAATGATTTATGATTCTTAATCCATCGACTTTAATAAAATTATTCATCGGCATTGTCAAAAGTGACTTTAGAACCATGTCATAGTGAAATAACAGCCCATAAGTACTTCGACTGACAATTGACGTCATTGTGATAAAATACTAAAGTGAATATGTTACAGACATTGTGGTCGAATAGCTATTAACGTAATGACTGGTTATATGATAACAAAATTGTCTAGATAATGTGATAAATGAACCACTTTTATAGTAACGTGAAATTGCTAGGTAATTTGGTTAATTTGATGATATATATGAACATTTTACAAACAACATTTGAAAAATTTATCATTTCACAAACTTTCATTTCGCAATAATAAAATTTTGACTATTTTGAACAGAATAATTTAATATAACATTTGACATTACAGGTTTTGTAAATGTTTTAATTATGAAATATTTTTCAAGAAAATCATCTGTATAGCAATATTATTTTTCAGATCTGACACTCTCCGGGACGATCTCGCAAATGTTTTTTAAATAAATATTGTAACTGTTCATACATTATAATAATAATAATATTCCCACAAAATGTCATATATTGTGTTACGGCCGTCAAACAACAGAGGAATCATATAAATACTACTTAAATACATATAAACACCAAAACACAGAACAAACACAAATATCATCATATAAATATTTGCTCTGGGTGGGAATCGAACCGATGACCCTTGGCGCACAAGTTAGGATCACTACCATTTGCGCCATCGGACCAGATAACATTATTTTTCGATTTAGACTCTTGTGGTCGCAGTTTTCACTTAACCTAACCACCATTTCGTTTCACTTAAGCCTACCCATATTATTTTGTTACTGATACTCGATTTGAGCAGTAATTAATTCTAGTTCTAACTAGTTCATGTATGAAGTTGGCGTACATTCAAAACTAGTTCTAACTAGGATAAATAGTTCTTTCTTAAACTAGTTTTAACTGATATATATTTATACTTTTAACGCTGTATGTTCATTTAATTTTGTACTGAGTTCCTATGCGTATAGTTCTCCATAGAAACTCGAACTTAAATCATTATACCTACATCAATAGCAACCTCATAGTCTTAAAAGGGATTATGAGTTATTCAGCGGTAGCAAAGCGAAACTTGTAATTCCAGAGTTAGATGAAAAGCTTTACCGATACCGCAGAAACTTCTGACATAGTGAATAAAGGTAATTTTGTCAGAATATTGTACAACGGCAAGGCATTTAAAAGGATGAGTCTATCTATTTGTACTAAAGATAGACGTAATATAATACAAAGGAAACCGGCTGCTTTTCTAAGAAGTGACTACAAAAAAGCTAAAATTAATTTTAAGTAATCCCACTCAACCTCGTCGATTTACAATTGATTTGTCATATATATTCGACAGATTAAAATGGTAGCTATGTACGCGCTGCATATATATAACAGCAAAAAAAATGTTTGTTTTATCATATATTTTTCGGATAGTGCAGATATAGAAGTGAATGAGATAAAACCAGCTTTAAATTTTGTTTGATTATGTTTTATTTCAAAATGAGTATTGACGATGAAGATCTGATAATAAAATCTAAGAAATAATAAGAAAAGGTAACAAGAGAAGAAATGTAAACAGGATTTGAAAAGAGAAGGTGAATGACCGAACGACATATCAACTCAGTATAAAGGTTCTTAATTGAAAGTCAGGAAATACTTGTAAAATATTTTTCTAAAATCATCCCTATCAATAGAAATGAAGGGTGTAAACATAGAAGTTCGTCTAGTTCCAGATCTATCATACGGAAATATGTTTTCGGGATATATAGGATTGTTATCTATGCCTATGAATTATACCAGGTTATCAATAATTTTTGTGCCAGATTTCATGAGCCGAGGTCTGAAGCAGTTCCGACGTGAAAGAGTAACGATCATACCATTCGTTTATATCTTATAAACCTTTTTTTGTTTGTTATAAGAGATAGTGGGATAAGAAGAAACGGGATGATATGTCATGTCATACACACTTTAATCGACTTTTCTTGTCTTTGACAGGTCAACGATGCTTGACAAACGTTTCCCGTTCTTGAGAAATCAGGAAAATATTTATTTTTCTTTTTTACAATTTGATTTAATGTTCTAACATTTACACGATCAGTCCTCATAATAAATGTCTTATGACTTTGAAATAAAGTTTTTTTAATTGAAAACTCGAACAATATAGTAGTTCAATTAAAGTCTTTAATTTATGTAAGGAAGCGTATGCTTGAATACGGTCCGCTTCATCGTAAACATATCGTATATATATATGTTTATGTTTATATAGAAGTTATATAGACGGTCCATACGATTGTGTCATCACATAGATATCACTTGCGTGTCGTGAGTGGAAGATACTATGTCACATTTAACTAGAAGCGATGCGAACACTGCTATTGGCAATAGAAATATAATAAAAAAAAAACAATTAAAAATTACATAGTCCATTTATCGAGGAAGGTTTTATTACAATGTAGCATATTTGATTCTAGGTTTGTTTTACGACTTAATGCGATTGAAACATCGGGGTGCTGCTAGTTTAAAATAACAGTTTAGCTTGGATACAAAAACGAAATAATAAAGATTTACAAAATTTTGTTTTATTGTAATGTTTATTGAAAAGTATTCTTACTTCTAAACTTTCAGAAAAAATCCATTTAGAAATACCATACTAACCTCACCTTTGTTATTAGAATGCAACGGGGAAAAAAATGGGAAATCTAATGAGGCGTGGAAAATTTATAGGTATATTAAGGACAAAGTTAAGGCTCTTAGGGAATGCGTTTGACGTAGTTGGGCAGTTTTTCATTACCGTTTGAAATTTAAATGATATATTACAAAAGTTACGATTACCTTCCTGTTAGATTCAATTTCCTTAAAACCGGTTTTGTTGGGTTTGGTCAAAATTTTGTATTCTTCAATATATAGATGCCTTTTCATGAGCCTTACCAAGCATATGGAGACATCCAGGAAACCGTATTTGCGACGTTTATACTAATAATAATATAAATAATTCTAAGTGGCAGTGGGCAGGGCATTTGGTACGGAGCACCGATGGCCAATGGAGTCGTCGTAAGGTTATGGAATTGAAATCACGTACCGGCAAGCGCAGCGTAGGGCGTCCACCCACAAGATTAACCAACGATTTGTCTAAAACCGCAGGATCGCGCTGGACACAGGCCGCATACAACCGGTCCTATTGGAGATTACTTGGGGAGACCTATGTCAAGCAGTGGACGTCTTATGGCTGATATGATGGTGATGATATTAATAAATTTCGTATTGACATAAGACTAAATTGTCCGTGGGGTATCGCCAGATTTAGCAGTACGTCGTAAGGGGTGACTGAGGTACCAGTACCGATAGATGATGGTATATCCACCCGAGCGAGCGGAGCTCAAATGCACCTGGGCATTCGCATACGGTGCGAAGATACACTCTGCAAATACCACTACGCCGATCTAGCGTCGTAACCGTTAGCAAATTGGAGAGTCAGTCCAGCAGTAGACTTTCTATGGCTGCTATAAAAATATAGATGAGACAAATTGATTGTGAACTTCTCATCTATAAATTTCTCTCCAAAGCTTGCCAGTTTATTTTGAGTTGGCTAATAAGGTGTACAGTGAAAAAAACACACACATATATGTAATTACTAATAACAGACATCGGTCGAAGAGTTTCGACTTATAAATAAATAATTCACGCAACATCTCATACATTTATCATGACATTGAAGTAAGTCGGTTAAAGCACTTGTATTACGGATGTTAGACAACGGGAAAATCACAAATATAATTCTTTAATATATTATACACCTAGGCACAGAACAAACACAAATATCATCATTTAAATATTTGTCCTAGGTAAGCTAAAACCTGATAAACCTAGTCAAAAGTTAAGATACTAACTTCCATGTCATGCGGGCAACAAATTCCAAATTCAGCAGAATTAGGGAGACCTATGTCCAGCGGCAACATTGTGTTCCAACAGTGCTCTATTATCAACAAGTAGATTAAAACACGTCTTTCAATGGCATTTTATTACAAATCCAACACAAGGCATGTCATAACACAAACAGCTTTCACGAAGGCAAATATTGACCCGCGTAATGGCGGCCGAATGTGTAAAGAAAATAAAATACAAACAAGCGCCGAATAACTGACACTAGATGGGTGAGCGCTTCGAGCGATCCGCGGGAAGTTCTGTTTTTTTTTTGATAGAATACAACACAGTTTTTGTGGCGAAACCTTTGTGTAAATGTTTTTTTATACTGTTATTGGTCCTAGTGATGTTATATAACTATTCTCTATAAGTGGATTATGTACCTACTACTGTTTGTTTCTGACCTAATAGTTAAGGTCCTGCGTTGATATATCAGTCAGTCAGTCAGCATTTATATATTCCACTGCTGGACATAGACCTACCCAAGAAAGGGGGTATTTCGCCCATAATTGCCGCGCTATGCAAGCGTGTTGGCAATCGCAGAGTGCAGCTCTTGCGTCGGGGATGCTACTGGCCATCCCCACCCTGTGCATTTGAGCTACACTGTTTCGTATGGATATATCGCCATCTGTCAGTTCTGGTACCTTAGTCGCCTCTTACTACACCTGGTACAGGAGGAACTATTCTTTTCTGCCGGTACGGCCTACGGCTATCTGCCTATGTAAAGATATATTTATTCAAGTAACTTTGACAGTCGGAGAACTTACATTATAACTTTGCACCCTCCTTTTACCCGCTTAAGGGATGATTTTTCAAAAAATATTTCCCTCGGAATTTATAACCTACTTCAAAAACAGCAGCTTAATATTTAGTTTTACCTCCTGTTTCACCTATGACTTTTTATAAATTATTTATTTGTGCTACCCTAGTTTCTAACTTATGGTTTAGCCCTGCGTTGATATGTCCGTCAGTCAGTTAGTTAGACAGCTTATCTCATTAAATATACTCGTATATTCGTAGATGCTGTAATGCTTGTTGTATTCATCGATGATTAGACTATCTTTGACGGATCCGATACCGTCTGTAGTGATCACATCTTGTATGCCAAAAGGGTTGTGGGTTCGATCGTTTTCATTCATTTTTTTTTAAATTAGCCTGTATCAAAATATGAATGAATGATTGACCCGGAAAATTGAATACTTCATGAATACGACCACCGCTATCAGAACTGTGCAGTGCGGTCACTCACCACAAACGATGTAATTCAATCAACATTCAATCAACATTTATACCAATACCACAAAATGTAAACGTAATCACAGAACAAACAATTCTATCATAGTATCACCACGCTTTGAAATGAATGTCAAAAAACCCCTTTGTGAAGAAACCTGGCTAAACAAATGTAGTTTATTACTATTTTCAGCATGTGGTTTTTGTTAGGACTAGTTTAGGGGTTTTTTATGCATTGATAAATGTTAAACATTAAATTATAGTGTAACATTATATATATGTGCACATATTTGGGCTACACTGTCTCGGATAGATATACCGCCATCTGTCGGTTCTATGTCACCATTTGGGATATCTGTTATAGTTGGAGGTACTATTCTAATCTGCCAGTACCTCACCTTCCTTAACTTATCAATTGTATTGAAATAAAAATTTTAGGTTATTATTCTTTGACCAGATTTACGACCATCCTGTTCATGTCTAGAAGGAAGTACTACTACTCTGCTCTTGCTCTCATAGGCATCTATATAAGTTTTTAGTCTATGGATACCTCTTGTATTATAGATAAAATGACACGACTCATATTATCTTTCAGTCACAAGATTGGTTATGCGCAAGTGATATATAAAATATGCCCTAAAAATTTTATAGAGTAAAGACTAAATCGAATTAACGTAACAAGGTAGAACATTTTGAACTATATTAGTGTTGAGCACGTCTCTAAACCAAGTATCAAGTAAGATAATAAGCGGGAATAGCGTGTTATGAACACGGGGCGAGGTGGGTACGTGACCGCCATACCAGGCCGCGCCGCAATTCGACCGAATGGCCTTTGATAGCCCGTCATTGTGTGGAAGAAGTTTTCTTTATACACAATCAAGGGTTATGTTTTTTCCCCACATTGCACCATTGTGTTTTTCCTTTGTAAAAAATTGCATTCTCATAATACGAGTAACTCACTGTGTATAGCTAACACTATGTATGTCGTCAAAAACTATTTAGTTTGAAGTGTCTCTCATAAGAGGCGACTAAGATACCAGAACCGACAGGTATAGGTACAGCGGTACAGCGGTATATTCACGCGAAACAGTGTAGCTCAAATGCAGAGGGTGGGGATGGGCATCAGTATGCTTTGGGACTGCCAACACGCTTGCCCAGCGCGGCCATTATGGGTAAAATTCCCCCTATCTTGGGAAGGTCTATGTCCAGCAGTCCCAATCAACATCTTTTTTACCTTAGAGGTCATTAAATAAATCAAACATTTTCACAATAGCGCATACATTGACCTGACTCTGATATAAATCGCTTACGGAATTGTCTTACGACCATCAGCATCAGAGGAACTACATATATAATACATAAACGGAACTAGAACTTATATAAAGTTAGGCTGAATCGGTACCTCACTCTCACCTATTTCTAGCGCCAAATAACAGCGTTTGTCGGTTTCGGTTTGAAGGGCAAGAGAGGCAGTGAAATTACTGGGTAATATGACATAACATCTTCAAATCACAAGGTTGGCAACGCGCTTGTGATATCTTTGTGATATCACGAGTGTCTATAGGCTGATGTAACGTTTACTATTATGCGGATTGTGTGGTTATTTGCTGACCGGGATTAAAAAAAAACTTAGTTACATATTAACACCAAAACAGAGAACAAACACAAAGATTTAATATGTAAATGGTTGTCTTGGGTGGGAATCAAATCCACAACTTTTGACGCTAACGTTACTATTGCTTCTGTCTGCGCCATCCCGCATTATTTACCCAATAAGATGAAATACAGCGTCTCGTATCCATTTAACAGTATTTGAATATTTTTCCTGTACAATTCTAACGGCAAATGTTAGGATTTTGTCATAAACTTAGAGTGAACCGACGCCAAGTCGGAATCGAATTGCAGTATGATGGACACAGGCTCCAGGCAAAAGTCAATATTACATTACGTAATGCAACAGAACTGCGAACCGGATATACAGGCCCGCAGAGTACACAAACATTTCATAGACAAACTAGAACGGAGTGACTAGTGATGCTCTTGAGCCGCGTAGATTTAGATAGTGCTGCGAAATGTTATTTCAATTACACGAAAATCAACCATATTAATTATATATACGTGAATGTTTTCAATTATGTATACTTAGATGCGTCTTATTTTAAAATTATTGAAAGATCAAATATCTACAATCATCGCAAATCCTTCAGCGAATATGTGTTGATATTT
Organism: Heortia vitessoides; assembly: GCA_020976665.1. Lineage (NCBI taxonomy): Eukaryota > Metazoa > Arthropoda > Insecta > Lepidoptera > Crambidae > Heortia > Heortia vitessoides. The sequence continues at coordinate 1,292,027 of JACJUM010003085.1, forward strand.
TCTTAATATAAATACATGGATTTAATCATTATCGTCATCATCAGCGATTAAAATTCCACTCTTAAACATAGGCCTCCCCAAGAAAGAGCATATGTTACAGAGCGCACGGATAAGCTGCTGCCCATCCCCGCCCTGTATATTTGAGCTGCTTAATTGCTTGGATATACCGCCATCTGTCGGTTGTGGTACCTTAGTCACCTCTTACGACATTTGGTACAGGTACTATTTTACTTTACTGGTACCTCACGGCAATGTATCATACATTGCCGTGAGGTACCGGTATTGTATGATATTATGGTAAATTTATTTATATTTACTATGAATTTCAATGACTCTCAAATCTGAGCTCTGCGATAGCCAACAGCTTGCCCAGTGCGGCAATTATGGGCAAAAAACCTCCTTTCTTGGAGAGAACTATGTTCAGCAGTGGACTTATATATCATACAAGGTTGGCAACGTGCTAGTGATATTACGAGCGTCGTATAAAAAATCGTTTTCATAAGTTAATTATTATTTTATGAAAGTATAATTTACCTTAGCATTTTCAATTGTAAATAATTTAACCGAAACTAGATATTCCTCTTAAGACTGAGTTGATTATGCCATCATCATAAGCCCAACTGAAATTTGAAACCGGAACAGGATTACAATTTCGCGTTCCCACCAATTCCGAAGGCATTTCGATGCATAAATTCAATTCCAACATCAATTAAATAATCTACCAGGTGCCTTAAACGCAACGATAAATTCGACGTAATCGTATCCACCAACATTCGATGCAATTCTAAATTTCTCTTTCGCACTCTCTCTCTCTCTCTCTCTGCGAATTCAAATGATCTAGTTGCAATCCTCACGCTCTATATTATAATTGCTATTATATTTTAGTATTCATACATCATCAGCATTACAGCCATTGTAAGTCCACTGCTGGACATAGGAAATCCCCAAGAAAGGGGGAATTCCGCCTATAATTGTCGCGCTGGGCAAGCTTCTTGACAATCGCAGAGAACAGCTTTCACGACGGGGATGCTGCTGCCCGTCCCCACCTTATGCATCTGCTATTCTACCCTTCAGGTATCTCACGACACAGTAGTATAAATTAATATATGTTTATTTAAAAGGTTCCTTTTCTGTAAAGAAATCATGGTTTTTTAAATACCTTATTAACCGATTCAGACTATAGCATAACTTTAATATATGCACGAATCATATAGCAAAATTAGATAATTCGTAAACTTTGAGACACGACATTCCCAAACAATGGCGTATAGTGCATTCGAATGAATGGAGAGAGCGAAGAGTGAGCCGCACCGATCCTGGCGCTTGCATATATTTGCGTGAACGTTGAAAGCAAAGCTAACTTCAGGTGTTTGGACTGAAAATAATAGATTGTACCTTGAAGAAAATCCTGACTACGAAGCAAAATATTTAATCAAGTCTTTTATAATATTTCATATCATTATTTTATCAAAAAGATAGAGATACAGGCTCTTTATCCTTACTCCTTACTATAATAATAATAATCCTTACTAATATTATAAATATGAAAGTAATTCTGTCTGTCTGTCTCAACCAATTTTGATAAAATTTAGCTCAGCCAATCTTTAGATCCTGAGAAAGGACAAAGTTAATTTTTAATTCTAAATAAGGGCTGTAAGGGCTCGAAAGGGGGAACGAAAAGTTGTATGGAAGTATCGATATTTTTAGAGCTAGAAACTTGAAACTTATTTTTCAGGCCATTCATTCGATATAAATAAACATGACATTCTAAGTTTATATAAGTTAAGGTAAAGAGGAATGGTACCCAAAAAAACTATTCCACTCGTACAAAGTCGCGGGCACAGCTAGTTGATTCATAAATCAAATTCACCTAAAAACTACGGCAGGGAAATCTAAGACAATTTTAGTTTCATCTTAGCTGTAACTTGTTAGAAGTTAACTATTGTACCAATTAGTTCAATCATTAATTAGTTCTTTATTAATTTTTCATTAATTATTAATAAGTAGTTTAGTAAATCAGTTTCATGCAATTATTTAGCAAATGCTAATAAAATAATCTAGTATAATATCGGATCAGAGTTCATTAAATACATTTTGACTTATATAATAGTACAGATTATGTTGAGTCAATTTCTAAATCTAAGATGAGTTATAGAGAGTTTGCTGCAAACGCGGTTGCATAGTACATTAGCATGAACTAGAGAGGTGAGTGCTATGGCTTAAGCCTTACGGATCCCCTCAGAGCCGCGTTAGCATACATTTGCGGAGTAAACACAACTCAAGACGACAACGACGACACTATCGCAAAACTTTGAGATTGTGGACTTACTTGATTCTACTGTGTAATTTTAATCTTAGTGTAAAGTTTCAACTTTATACATTCTGTTTGTTATGTAATATTGGATACTTGTGAATGTTTGTATTTGTATGTAAAGTTTTTATTAAAATATAATTGGATTTTTAACACTTTAAATGAATAATAATGAAACTGATATTTACAAAAAAAAAACGACTCGAATTACGACTTCACTCTTATATAATATTTAATTAATTATAATAATCAGTGTTTTTTAACTTTGAAGTCAGTTGTTTTTATTAAAATTTTACGTCATATTAGGAACCAAAATTTTGACATTAAATAAACGTTATCGATTAGTGGTCTGAAATATTTATTAAATTGAATTAGATTTCTTTAATGCAATAATCGACTTAAAAATCCAGTCATGCGATGTCTTTTTTCTTATAAACATATATAAAACTAGATTTACGATTATTAAATAAATTGTAGAGTTTATGATAAAATTTATTTATGTCTATCATTATACCATCAGCTGCCTCGAAATAAAAATTTAATCTTCTTAACATCTTCTTGATTTACTTCGTATACCACTATGTGGAATAATATTATTTCGTGTGATGTGTTTTTTGTTATTTACATATATTCGACGAAACTAGTTAAAAACTAGATATTTGAAATAACGCAATTCCTATTGATATTAGCATTGGTAAACTTTGAATTTATAAATAAACGATTGCTGCAGGTTTGTGCCAGATGTCCAAGCAACAGCAACGTAGGACCGTACATTGGTATGGTTGGGAGAGGTCAGTGACAAACTATAAGCCTAACAGAACTCAGTAAAGCCTTGTTAGCATATATTTGCAAAACAGTGAGGGCTCCCGCAAAATAAGATACAGTTTAAGTTTTTGGCGTAAACTTCAAGGGATAATAATAATAGCTTGTTTCCAGTGGCAAGGAATTGAAAGAATACTTCTTTTTTAGATACATATACTTTAATCAGTATAAACTTTAACGGATTGGTTAACTGTCCCAAACTTGACTTATTTGCTTCTAGCATAGATACTAGCTGAAATCGTGCTCTTTCTAAGAAGTGGTTCGAGCCGGTTCACTAACCACCAGTTTTTCCTATTTTTGATTGTTATATTTTATTTTTAATTAATACTTTTGTCCGTGCTATGTTAATATTGACGATAAGCTATGTTAAATTTTGAATTGTATATGCGAAAACATGTGAGGGTATGTAAGTTATTATAAATTTTGAATATATAACTAAATAAATACTGTTTTGTTTTTCAAAATTTTGATGGAAATGAGCAGTAGCGTTGTAAATGCAAACAATTACCAGTATATATGCGTAATATGTCAATTAAGGGGAAAAAACATATAAAGTAATAAATATTGGACCAGGCACTGAAAGTGGTTCTATTGCACACTTCTGGCGGAGGATTTTACTTGACTCTTTAGACCCTGAGACAGGACATAGCCTATTTTCTAATTCTAAATAAGGGTTGTAAAGGGTCGAAAAGGGGGATGAAAAGTTGTATGGAAATATAGCTATTTTTAGAGCTAGAAACTTGAAACTTATTTTTCAGGCCATTAATTCGATTTAAATAAACATGACATTCAAAGTTTATATAAGTTAAGGTAAAGAGGTATGGTACCCAAAAAAACTATTCCACGCGAACAAAGTCGCGGGCACAGCTACCACTGAGAAATCTAAGTCAATTTTAGTTTAATCTTAGCTGTAGCTTGTTAGAAGTTAACTATTGTAAAATATCAATTGGCGTGAAAGATGAGGATTTTATTCAGGACTAATAACATTATTAGAACATTGTCTATTCAAGCGTAGCTAGATAAGAATTTTAACTCCAACCCAGACAATATTTTGTACGTCGAATTCTAGATTCGGATTTTCCTAATTTTCAAATACCAACTTGAAATTGGACGACTTGAACGATCCTCGTTCGGATAATGTAGAATTCTATTCACCTTTATTCTCATCGGGTGGCAAGGGTAAATTTAATTTTTATTTCAGTTCAATATAACAGAATGGGCGCTGAAGTTTTCAAATTACATTTTTTTCGCATCCAGCCCGCTGTTTGCCCGAAGCCCGGAGAGACAATTTGAGCAAAATTAAACGTCGGTCCAAGAGGCCGGCAAGCCGAGCGTTGCCTCAAATTGGCAACGGTTCTTGGAAGATTTCACAGTTTTACGGTGTTTATGAAAATATTCTGCTACTGGTGTTTAGCTGGAAAGTTAGCCTTTGAGTACAAATTTTATTTTGATCGTGCTAGTTTATTAGTTAAATTCCCCTTTGCATCGGAATTTTGTGGGCCGGATTTTCTGAGCTGTAAATGTAAAGTTTTATGAAGTTCAAAAACAAAAACTTAAAATTCTAAAACAGTTTCATACTAACTTTGCAACCCCGTTTGTTTAGGGGGTAAATTTTCAAAAGTTATTTCTTTCTAGTGTTATAAAAGGAGTTCCTATGCAACATTTAGTTCTGAACCCATTTAGTAAGTCAGTTCTCTTTTTATACATAAAGATCAATGTAATATTCACTTTTCGGGTAAATGTTACAAAATGAAATATTTTTTAAATGAGTGGTGCCACAATTATATGCCAAGGGTATCGAAATAAGATACCCTTATCGATTATATTATCAACTAAACAGAAGTTTCCCTGGAACAATTTTCAAATTACCATTTTTGCGCGGGGCGCCGTCATTGCCCGGGGCCCAAGAGGCAATTTAAGCGAGATTATGCTCGGTTCAGGGGAGAGCCTGAGGATTGCAAAATTGAGACAAAACCAGACCCTAGCAGTTACGAATGTTATGTTATAAATTTTAACAATTGAAGTACGCTGGTTTTCTCTAATCTTTATGAGAATTCGGTTTAAGGAAATCTATACCTAATGTTATACAATTGAAAGTCTATATATGTATTGGCTATATGGTCCAGCTATTTAAAAATTCGTCCATCAGATTGCTTGGTCCCTAGGAGAATACTGTCACACTACACTCCGGCCCGGCTACTAAAAGGGGTAATCTAAAAAGATTTTTTACAAGAAAATTAAAACAAAAGCACTAAAATATATATAAAATGTGTATTAAAATGAAAAGTAAAAGTATAAAAATATTAAATAAAAAAAGAACATAAAAACATTCAGCGGTTTTCGTTCTGTTAAAATGTAAAATAAAAATGGTTTCCAAATTCTAAAAAGTTCAAATTTTGTTGACGCTGTGTGTAGTAAGATATAATTATATTTGTCGCTTGGTATATAGTTCACGTGGCGTTAATTATCGTTATTTTTTTCTTTCACGTTAAAAGTTTCTTTCACGCTAATAGTTTCTTTCACATTAATAGTTTAGTTCAAATTTTATAAGTCCCTGTAGCAAGTTTCGGTAACATTAGTGAAGTTAAAGTTAAAAGCTTAGTTAACGTTAGTTTAGTTCTTCTCCACACTATCCTGTAAATTTAAAAAAAAACCCGTTTAATTACATTTTTGCCGGCAGAAATAAAACTGATAAAGGATTAGTAAAAATAGCTTACATATATATGAAAAACCTTTCTGCAGGAATTGGCACAACTAACGACATATTTTTGCTTATACAATGATTGTACAAACTATATATACACTAAAATTAAAATTCCAAACTAAAATAAAATAAATAAATCCTACCATATAGTCGACACAACATTTGTAAAGACTATATGACCAAATAAACAGATTTCTTCGAAAACTTGAAAAAACAAACAGAAAAGAAATATCATATCATATGCTGCAAGATTACTTCCCTATTCCTAACCAACAAGGTTTGGGGTACACGCAACTATAATATTTGTATAACTTAATTATACATTAATTAAAAACCAGATAATCTATAAAAATAATAAATATCATTACACAAAATAAATTATAATAAGCTTTTTTATAAATGAATACATACAATTATTTATATTTTCCAATATAGCGAAGATAAAATGGTCACGCTATGATTACACGCGGGAAAATGTCTAAAAGCTTTGCGTGCGACTGAGATGTAAAGATAGTCACCGCCAAGAAGCAGAGTCCGATTTGCAGTCTTCCGGTTTGAAGGATGAGAGAGGCAGGAAAATTACTTGGTAATGTGACGTAATACCTTCGTCCTAATACGAGCGTCTATAGGCTGCGGTAACGTTTATCGATACGGGTAAACGGATAAACGCAGACTGTATGCTTGTTTATCGATCTGTGTAAGATGGCACTAACGTAAACTTTGCGCGAAAAATAAGAAGTGTAAATGTTAAGTAATATAGATATATTTCACCTGAGTCTTCAGATGTTTCTTTCTCGAACAAGTTCCGTTAGCAAATGGAAACATTTTAAATTACTCGATACTTATTGCTGTTAAATATATTTAGCGCAAGTTTTCATGGAGAAGTTACTAGTATTTTTTTTGGTGCCGAGTCGCACCGTGTTCAGACATTGTTTGAGTAACTTGGAACCTCCGGGAGGACGGGGAGGTAGTCGATTGAAGTGAAATTAAACTGTTACTTTGCCCGCTAGCATTTACTTGATCACTTGAACTGGATGCCTCGAATTGACTTTGCTGGATTTCTATATTTTTTTTTTACTACGATAAAACTATTGAATTACCTGCGTTATAAGATTTTGGGTTCCAAATCAAAATATGTTCTATTCAGTTAGGGCTTACACATAGAACAGTCAAATACATAAATATATTACTTTATATCTCTAACTATGCATCGTAGCATATTTAGTAGACATACCCAACTACACTACATACCTAGAGATATATATAATAATTATAAAAAATACCCACAACATCTCATACATAGATCTGACGCCATGGTAAGTCGCTTAAAGCACTTATTTCACGGACGCCAGACAACAGAGGAATTACAAATATACTACTTAACGGCATATTTTTAATACCCACATACAGATCAAGACATATATCATTATACAAATATTTGCTCTGGGTGGGAATCAAACTCCACTACCATCTGCGCCATCGCGCCCTATCGATCAAGCAAGCCTATCCTAAAATTGACTGCAGGTTCTTTTACCAAACCACAAGTAACGAGCAGGAATCCCTGATGGTGACAAAGGCATTGTATCACCTTCGATTGACGGAACCTCCATCAGCTAACACGAAACTTTATTCACACTAACAAATTGTTTATATAGTATAGTAAATCTGTCATGAATTTTCTTCGTCCCGTTGTGTAGCAGAACTGGTTACATGATGCCTCAACGATACAACTTTAATAGTATGCAGTTAAATATTTAAGAATAACCATTGTATTTCTGATAAAAACTACAAGTACATATTAAAAGCAGATCGCATACAACCGGTCCTATTGATACTCAGGCTTTTAGTTTGTAGTGGATATAATGGATGGATCTGGTAAAACTTAAATTTTCAGATTTACTTCAGTATTAACTAGAATTTTGCCTTTGCCATTTCACAGACCTTGTTGTTACTATCTATAAGCGAATATTATTGTTCTATTCTCTATATTGTTTTACTATTTTTCTCTCTGTGTTGTTGTTGTTTCTATATATATATTTCGTAAAATTATATAGTATACTGTAAAATTATAGTATGAGATTGAGTTTTGCTTTCTTATACATGATACCTTCGTCTTCTATATTTTTTGGTTTGCATAATAAGAGAGCATGGATTACTTTGGGGCTAGAATAATAGTCGTCTATAGCAGTTGGGTATTACAAATTTTATCATTCTTGCGAACGGTTGTCGCAAGATAAATGTTACGCTAATTTTATTGGACTAAATTGATAAATAAACATATGATCCTCGAGATAGTAAGCGCCATTGTAACCGAAACACACTCGCATAAGGATATCAAGTCACATTACCCAGTAACTTCTCAGCCTTACCCTGCAAACCCGATCACAGCAATGCGCATTGCTGCTGCTACTCCTGTGTGAAAAAAAAGAAGAGTGAGTTGCGAATGCAGACAATCTTTATATGAGATCTACCTCCTGAAGATTTATAACTTTTATAGGCTTAAATCTGAATTGTACACAATTTAAATCATCATCATAATTACAGCCATTAGAAGTCCACTGCTGGACATATGCCTCCCCAAGAAAGAGGTAATTTCGCCTATATTTATGGCGCTAGGCAAGCGTGTTGCCAATCGCAGAGCGTAGTTTTCGCGAGATCTGCTCCCCATCCCTACCCTAAGCATTTGAGCTACACTGTCTCAGATGGATATCTCGCCATCTGTCGGTTCTGGTAACTCATTCGCCTATTACAACACCTGGTACAGAGGGAGGTACTATTTTACTTTGCCGGTACATCACGGCACAAGTTAAATACAAAATATAAATGACGCCAGCAGAGAGGGTAGAGAAAACATCAACAATTTGAAACCGATCAAAGTTATCAGATCTACGCTCAGCTAAGTAAAATAATTTGTACTGAACTGTCACCATTTGCTGTCCCTTTGAAACCGCTTTGATGTTATCTCCCATAGAAACAGATACGTTTATGAAATTGGCCATAGAACCTGTACTGAATTGTATATTAAAATGAACGGAGAAAAAGACTTGCAAATGATAAATATAATGAGTGGTCTTTGAAACACCCCATGCATTTCAACTACCATGTTTTGGTTTGATATACCGCCATATGTTGGTTCCGGTACCTTGGTTGCCTCTTTCAATACCTGGTACAGAGATAGGTACTATTCTTCTTGGCACATTTTGCAATAGTAAAGTTTATTTTTATATTTATTAAGTGAAATTTTAATATAATTTTGTTGGTAGTTTATTTCGACTATTATCTTGTGTCCTGTAGTCCTGGCAAAATATCAGTATATTCTTTTAGTGAGATTGTGTCATCTCTCTGCCTCTCCTGCTATACAAATATCTAGAGTTATTTGAAATAAATGTTTATTTAAATTTTTATCAAGTACCTTAATTTAGTAGTTGCTTACCTATTTCCCACCAGATCAAGCATAGATATCTTTTGCTTCCTCTACTTCTATTAATATATTTAAAAAAGCTCCGTCTCTATGTGTCTTCAATTTGGATACACAACCTCCATGAACTTTAGATTACATATTTATAAATTTTTTTAATTCTATTTTATTAAATGTTTCCCTATAAACTAAACAGTTTTCCTTTCACTCGAAGTTCCAAATATAATTTTCTCCTTCCTTTAGAACAAAAATATTACTCAGACCGCTGTGCAAACTGTGTTATTTGCTGTGTCATTTTTAATTTGTTCAAAAATGACATTTCGTTTCTTAGTGGCAGCGTACCACGTTTCAGCCATCAATTACGTTTTCCATTTGTCGCCGCAAACGTTATTCCACACAAAGCCGCGTGCAAAACGTGATCTGCCCGAACTCTAGCTTACCGTATAAAATTATAATTTCATTTAAATACATCGTGGTCGTAATTGGACGGTTTCGCTTGAGTCCTCTTATCAGATGGTCCCTCACCCCCATTGTAGCCGTGAAATATTAAATGTGCTGTTACAATTGTTTTATGTTAGTAAATCGAGTTTCCGATAGGAGTTTTTAGATAGCAGCAGCCTTTTTAATATAGAAAATGTTTTAATTATCAGATATTTCACTTGCGTTTGATTGTATTACGGATTGAATAAAATACTGATTGTGATAAAAACCGATGAACAGCATTTTTAATAATAATAATGATAACAGCAAACGAGTCCGTGATAAATCGTTTAAAGCACTTGTGCAACGGACATCAGACAACAGAAGAAGTTTAATTATAATATTATACTTATAACACGTAACCAAAACTCAGGTATAGAACGAACACAAAATATCATCATGTAACCTAGGTGAGAATCGAACCCACGACCTTTGGCACACATGAGGAACACTACCACCTGCCCCATTAGACACGTCATATTGATATACAAACAATTCTTTTTTTGTTTTTTAGTGAACCAAGTGTTATGATCAGCTATCATATACACAATGGCAGCACATCTTTCAAGCAAACGAAGAAAGAAATTATGTTCAGCAACGAAGAAAAATATTCAGTGGTTTTGTTTTAGAATTCCTACGCTTTACCGTTGCCACGATGTTAGGTAAAGCGTTTGGATTCTAAAACGAAATAACTGACCGCCATCGTCTACGAAAATATCAATGGTCTACATGCTGCAGTGCTACGACATGTTCCAGTGCTACAAATTTTCGCAGCGCACGAAACGTTTGGCATTTTATTACTGCATTTATGTACTAACGTTGTTTAGCCATACCATGAGGATAATATATGTATAAAATGAATATAAATATAATAAAAACAAATCATTTATGTGTGTGTACGCGCACTAATATAAAACAATATCGTTGAATTCGATGTTTCTTTGTTTGTTGTATTTAAACTTATTAAGTGAAAGTTGGTACAAGACCAACGGCATTAAGAATTTTGTATGGAAAAAATATTAGCTGTAAGTTAATAAATCTTATTCAAAAACGTAATAAAATGTTTCTATGCGAATTCAAAATAGTCTGCTATTTTAATAAAATATTGGACATCATAATGAAAGCTTTTTATTTTACTCATAAGTATATATAATCTTTCTTACCCAAATGGACTTTGTTCTGTTTTAACCTGTTTAACTGCCATGAAAAAATATTGCATCTATCAACTGAGATATAAACTCCCTATCTCTCAAGTTGGTTCTCAAAACTGATTAAATCGGTTCAGTAGTTTAGAAGTACATACCGGACAAACAACATAACTGAATGTATATATACCTAATATTAGGCCAATCAATACCATCGAATTTCAGGCTTCATTAGACCGTCAATGATATAGGTTACCGCTTAATTATAAGTATGTAATATGTATATTACGTATGTGTATATTATATTAATTTAGTGTGTTAGTAGAAGTTATTAGAGAGCCACATCAATAAGACTCATAAGCGTAATTTGATTTTGCTGAACATTCATAATGTTTCATTAATTTTGACTTTCAGTACCCAACTAGGATTGTCTGAAATAATAGATTTATACAATTGACCTGTTAATAAATATGAATAATTTTTATTTTAACCTGATTTAAAATATGTTATGTGAGAAAATTTGAAAATATTAATATACCTACTTAAATATTTGTAGATCGTTAGCAACATATAGTGACATGAAGTGAGTTTATTTTGTGGAGGGTTTGACCAGGACAAACATTTTTATACCATAAATAGTTGAGTTTGTTGTTTAGTTATTATTTTTAAGTATTAAATTTGTGATTCTTCGGTTATCTGTAATCTGCAATACTAATAGTTTAAGTAAATTACCATCGAACCAGGTGAATGTAAGATATGTTCTGTGTTTTTATTATTATTTATTAAGAGTTACCACCATTATCATATCAGACATTCAAAGTCCACTGCTGGACATAGGCCTCTCCTCTCCAAGAAAGGAAGTTTTTTGCCCATAATTGCCGCGCTAAGCAAGCGTGTTGGCAAATTTATTAAGAGTTATGTAAGAGCTTAGTAAAAAATATGACATATATAGGAATTCTCTGTGTTTTAACTACAAATTTGAGATAAATGTTTTAAATACCTTTCGTCTACGTTGGTACCTTTCTGCCACTTGTTTTTACCGTTAGCTAAGAAGAAAGGTGGTGATTAGGTGATCTGTACTGCCTTCCTAATAAATATTCCTATAAACGTGAAAGTTTTTAAGTATGTTTGTATGTTTGCTACCCATTCACGACAGGACGACTCAACAAATCTAGATATAATTTGTGATAGAGATTATTTAATAGTCTGGTATAACACATATAAAACCTTGTATCCCGGAAACAATTATTTATTTATTTAACTTTATTGCACAAAATGTTACTAAATGTACAAATGGCGGACTTAATGCCAGATGGCATTATATCCCAGTCAACCATTACACAAAGCAATAAAATATATATATATATATATATATATATATAGAGGTGCAGGCAATATATATAAAAAATAAATAGACATCTCTCTGTTCCAGTGGGATAGCCCTGATTTTTTATATTTATATATGTCATCAGCACGATTTTTTGTATAGTTTTGCTGTTAGGCGACATGACAATTCTTCTCGAAACTTTTTCGTTATTAAGGTGTCGTAAAAGGCGACTAAGGTAACAGAACCGACAGATGGTGGTATATCCATCCAAGACAATGCAGCTCAAATGCACAGGGTGGGGATGGGCAGCAGCATCAACGTCGCGAAAGCTGCGCTCTGCAATTGCCAACACGCTTGCCCAGCGCGGCAATATGCGCAAAAATCCCTCGTTCTTGGAGAGGCTTATGCCCAGCAGTGGACTTGCAATGGCTGGTATGATGAAAAAACTCATTGGAGAAAAAAAAGTATGGCTTGGCACCTTACAGTATCCAAGATTCCATCATAGCCTTGCTTCAAGTCTTCGCGTAACGGTGTGGTAGTGACCGTCTCAAATTTTGATCGCTCCAAGCGTGCAAATCTGCAAACAACGACTAGGGTAACATAGAAACATTATCGAGGCACTTTCCCTTAACATTTGAATGCACCACCTCCCCGATTTCCCGGGCCATTGCCACAGTTTTACAGTTCCGATTACCGACCTCGTTAGGCGTCTATCGTTTACGGCTTTCAACCGGCCATCGAAAGTTTCTCACATAAAGTAGGTCGTAAGCAGCCAATCCTCTTTATGAGGGAGCGACCTTACCCTTCCGCGATTGTAAATAATGATGGTCCAATGAAGTTTTCAGTTCAAAAATACAAACAATCAGGCTATTGATTCCAGAAATGTTCTTGGAGGGTTGAATCCTCGGATTTATTAATAAAAGTATCTGAATAATGCCTTTTTTACCTTTAAACTTTACACTTGAATAATAATAATACAGTATAGAAAAGAAGGCACATTTAAATTACCAGTATTAAAAATTAATACAATACATAAGTTTGGCTTGGCCGACGGCATGAATGGAGGTAATGGATAGTGTGGGTTCGATCTTTACCCAGGACAAGTATTTACATGATGATATTTGTGTATTTGTATTAGTTCTATGTCTGGGTGTAGATATAAATATATTCTACTTGTAATTCCTCTTTATCTGAAGTCAATATCACAAAGATTTATCTCGGAGAGAATATATCCTGCAAACGTTATTCTGCCATTTTAATTATATAAAATGGTTAAATTAGTAAAACAACTATTAAAAAATAGGGGTGGGTGATAGAAGGGTGAAAATTTAGGGTTGAATGTATTTTTAATGCCACATTTATTACTATACACATACAAAAAAAGAATTTAAAAAATGTTGTCCTAAGAATTAAAAAAACATGTTAGCGTTGAATAACCCTTATAACTTAGGAGTATAAAAAAAGATGGTGGCATATTCTCAGACCTACAAAATATATAGAATTTCATAAGAATCGGTCAAGCCGTTTCGGAGTATAGTAACTAACACTGTGACACGAGAAATGTATGTATTAGATTTAATTACTATTAAGTATATGAGCAAAATTATTGTTTCTTGTATATTAGGAGTACATTGCACAGCAATATTCCTCATAAATTTGCTACAAGGCCAAATAATACGATTTATCCCCATAAATATGAAAGGATGATCCCAAAATTTAATAAGGAAATTCCACTTAACCAAACAGGTACCATTTCCAAAAGTGCGCCACTCCGGCTTATTTCCTTAACGTTTTTCCACACAATTATACCCAAAACGGCCTTTTTACCCAGTCTCCGATGTAACACAAATTTAATTTTCGTTTCTTTACAAATCTTAATATATTGCGTTCCCAACCGCGTTTCTCTGTTACTTCTTTTCCAAAGATCATAACTAATTTACTGTCACCGTAATTTTCAGACGGAACAATATGAAACGGTTTCAGTTCTACCAATGAGTTCATAATATCTATAAGTAGTCTAGTTTATTTAAATTAGATAGGGTAGGTCGTTTTATCTGCAAGTCGTTAGAGGAATATTAAAGAAGAGGAGATGTTGTCTCTTAGATGTGCTTAAATTATTCAAATGCGCTAATGACCATGGCAGCGGCGGCTGTGTGACACAGATAGTACTTTTTATATTTTTTCTGCACTCGCGTTGCTGTACTTATGTATTATATCTTTGACGTGGTAGTATTAGGTAGAAAATTGTGACTAACCATTAGATATTATGGTGCTGTGGGAAAGTTCTCTATATCCCTACAAATGTACCATTGGACTCATTCGAAATTTTGATTTCTGAAAGGTAGCCATATTTAATTATCGATGATGACTGATTTTTTCAAACATAAAAACTATTTAGTTAATTTAAATCACAGGCTATTTTTAATCCTTTAAATTATTTTAAACTTGAGATTGTGAACATGGATGTTCATTTGTTATTTTCGTGCCAGAAGAACTAAATAGATACTGATAGCCTAAAGTAATACACTAGGCTACGTTTTCCTCTAAAATATATGGCCGTGGGATAGATATTTCTTTAATGTTCTCTATGAAATTTGCACGAATTTTTGAATGAATTTAGCGGCCAAGGATCATACACTTCTTGCGGAAATAACAAGAGATCCTCAAGAATGATGTACCTACCGAAGAAAGTCGCAGGCAAAAAGATAGTATCCACAAAATAAATACCTTAAGTCATCGTACAACAAACTTCTGTTAAAGCTAGACTGTTAACTAATAATAATAATAATAATAACTTTATTCAACAACAAAAGGTAACTTAAACTAAAATACATTTTGATACTTAGGTACCTAAACTAGGTCTAGCCTGTTCTTATAGGCACCTATGCTCTAGTGTGCATATAGGTGTGGATTTGTGTCTATATGGTCTATTGTAGTACAAAGCTTGTTAATTCAACACATTTTTTACGCACACATTACATAAATACACAGAATATAATGCTAAGCCAGTACATACAGTATACACAAACAATAATAGTAACAATAAATGTAGTCCAGTCTAGCATAATATTGTTAGCAATTCCTCTGTCTTGTCGTAGTCCAATGTCAAAAGCCATTCCCTTACTGTTGTTTTGCAAGTGTATTTATTCATGTCATGAATATTTATTTCTTGGTTAATTTTATTATAAATAAATGGTCCTGTAAAATTTAGAAATCGCTGTGCGAGCCATGTACGACATGGCTGACGTGTATGTATTTTGGAAATCCACATACTTTCGTCTACTATGAGTTTGTTTATTTTCAGTATCTGATCAGTTTAACTGATCGAGTATTAAAATTTTCTGTAGTTTCATTACCACTCTCTGAAGAACTTGCAACAAAAACTTAGCCAAGTTGACCAAAACGCCGTGCTGTACAGATTCAAAGTTGGGCTTAAGTTTTACTTGTCTATACATGCAAATATGGATGAAAGGGATATTTGAAAATTTCTCACTGTCGACAAAGTTACCAAAGACATTGAAATAAATTATTTATCAGTGTGAATAAACATTTTTCAAAATAGAATTGAGCTTTGAATATCGTATGAAAACATTTTTCATTGATATGCTTCTCTTGCGAAACGGACTGACTGAAAGTTTTTCTCAGAACGTTCCGTTCATATGTTACTGAATCATAACGGCTCCGAACAAAAAGCGGATCGTTCAAATATGTTTCCTCGCTATCAAATAAAGTTTCGTTCCGTTTTATTGGTATCGCATTTCTTCTGTTTCTCCCGATACGGAATTTTGTCTAAAGCAGAGTATTAGCTCAAAGTTTTTCCTGTTGAAAATAACCAGAATAGTTGTTAAACTTGGTTTTTTTATACTTATCCTTTGTTACTGTAGCAGATTATGCTTTCGTGTGTACCAAAATACATACGAAACTACGCCATATTGCAAACAGCACCTGTAATAAGATTATTTAATGTTAAGTTTTTTTAGTCTAAAAATAAGTTTCGTAGGTTATCAAAACTAGAGTTAAAATTATATTCAAACGTTTGGATTTCGTTATAAATACATTTCTGAAATTTCATTCCATTTCATGACCAAACTCATTATTCTTACACGAACAAATACTCCAACATACCTACAACAACAAATAATACAGTCACGTAGAAAAGCTATTGTTGCTTATATACTCTGAATTGCACAGGATATAATCCGGTCTGATTGAGGGATCAAGGGCTTTAGTGCAGATAAAAACATCTGCTATCGGATATCGGATATTATTTTTGAGAATAACCGGGCGTGCTTTAAAATACGACCGTTTGTGGATTACGACTGGTCTGGTATTGTTAAAAGGGGATTTTGTGACGCTCTCAATCGCTGTCTTAACATTTTTCTGTTGGATAGTGGATTGATTTTATCCGTATAATGTCCGTTTGTCTTTTGTGACTGTACTGGGAATGGATACGAAATCTTGGATAATAAATATCTCTTGTGCATTATCACTGAGGCTTTATGCTGAACTTTCAATAATTATTTTGGCGTAGTACTCTTTATTATATTAATTTCTGAGCCTTGATTGAGTTTCTTTATATCTTAACTAGCATCGTTCTGCGGATGCACTTGTAGTTCCCTTTTTCTCAAGAAAGAATAAAGAAGAAAGTTATTTGTGGTAAGAGATAAATTTTATTTCAATTAATAATTTTTACCTAGAATAAATCAGTCGTATGTAAAACTCGCTGATAATGTAAATTTCTATCAGAAAGAAGTTTTTTGTAAATATAATATAGCCTACATAACTTTTGAAAAATATCATTATCATTATAGCAGCCGAAAAATGTCCACAGCAGGACTTAGGCCTCCCCAAGAAAAGAGATAGTTGCTCATAATTGCCGCGTGGGCAAGGGCAAGCGTGGTGGCAATCGCAGACGATCGAGACGGGAATGCTGTTTCCCATTCCAGCCCTGTTACATTTGAGCTACACTGCATCGGGTAGATAAATCGCCATCTGTCGGTTTCGGTACATTAACCACGTCTTAAGACACCTGGTACAGATGCAGGTACTATTCTTCGCTGCCGGTACCAGACAGCAAAAAAATTATAGCATTCAATTATTAAAAAAAATCCAAAATTGGTATATAGCTATATATATAGTTTTTGTATAGGTTTTTGAATCAATTTGTTACAAACACAAATACAAGTATTTTCTCTTGATAATATTAAGCTATAAATAACTTAAATAAAAATCAATATGCATTTATAATTGTACCGATAAACATAAAAGCTGAAATTGCGAAGCTGAAATAATTTTATCATTATTGGCACAAACTCGGCCAACATAAAAAAAAAGATAAATTGCCCTATTTTGTTTTCCTTGCCATAAATATTAACTATCTATAGAGCCTGTAGTCCCATTTTTACCGTGGAAACTTTACTGTGTCTTCATCCGGCAAGTAATACTTATTACTAATAAAAATCTACAAGGCCGTTGATCTTCCATCTTTGTCTATCTTCATAAAATCTAAAAGAGATATTAAACGTTTCACAACTAGTTTATTGTCGTTTCCTTTAAGGGGACTGTTTTTCACAATAGTACTATGTGTGAGTGGCTTTTTTTATGTTTTATGGCCGGGTCCTTTGTATTTGCTACTTATTAACTTTTACTGTTTATTTATGAACGTATAAATTAGGTTTTATTCGTGAAGGAAGAGGAAAAGTACAAAGAAACGTTCCATTCTAATGAAAACACGTGATGCGCCTAATAGAGTTACGTCACATGTGGGTATAATTTGGAACTAATTTAGTAGTTACATCAAACTCTATGCTAACATTCTAGAAATAAAAAGCAATTTAAATTGTAATCTTAGTGATTGTTTTCACAAGTTTTTAACACTAAATTCGATTGGGATTTCGTAACATACAAAAAATATATATATTAAAAAAATTACACGACAACTCATTATGTCAATGCTTCCGAAATATACCGTTTCAAGCACTTGTGTTGCCAACATCAGACCACAGAGGAATCACAGATGTAACATTTTTAACACATAATTTATATAATAAAGTACACCCAGTCACAGAACAAGCACAAATAGTCATCATCTAATCTATTACTATTTGGGAGTCGAACCCTCGACTCTTTGTATACAAGAAAGACTACTGAATACGCCATCTTATCTATCAGTTCAAATAAAATTATTGATGAAAAGCTCACAACTAATCCTGAATAGTCGAAAGGTTCGTATTCCCATGCAGTCATCCTAGATTAGAAAACTCTCAAAGGAATATTGGCATACTTTTATAGATCCCTCCGGCCACACTTATATCACTACGCTACAAATTATATAAGGAAATAAATGAAAAATCCGATGTCTGACAGATATACGATCCCTCCGGTACTGTGTGATTCATGGGCCCAGCATTGTTTTGATCCCTAATAATATTTACGATCCAGTCTAGGAATAGGATTTTTATAGATGGAATGGTACCATATAACTCAAAGTAAGAATAAACGATTAAGAGAATCTCCAAAAAACTAGCTGAACTATCTTATTTGGAAATGATTCGATTATCGATTAAAAAAGATTTGTGGGAACTTCTTTGTTGTCTCGATAGTAAATATACTCGTTTTTTCATTCGCCTTGTTGATAAAATTTCGTAATTTAAAAAAGATTTATCGACTGAATGTACTCAAATAGTATAACTGAACTTTCATTTATTACGCACGAAAATACATTGGAGATTTTCTGGTCGAACAAAAGAAAGTGGTTTTAAGACCTTCGGTAAGTTTATTGTGAACTTCTTTATTCTTATTACTAAATATGCAGTTTCACCTGCGTATATAGTATAACCTTAATACTACCCTTCCCCCCCCTCTATTATATCTTTAAAGGATGATTAAAAAAAAAGTAACACCTGTTTCATGATTTTTAATAAAGAACCTTCTTAATTTAATAACTCAATTCATGATTCTTATCCTTTTAGTTTAGGCCCTGTGTTGGTATGTCAGTCCTCAGTCAGTCCGTCTGACTTACTCTCTGCGACTTCTCCTTTTATACTTACAGATACCGCATGATTTCACAAAATGGCCACTTTTTCCAAGCCAACGATGTTGACCGTAATGTGCCAGCAAAGTGGCCTTAACGCAGCAATAAAACACCAACTATTACAACGGATGAGCTTTCAGGAACCCCATGTAAAGCTAATTGTTTCACAGTTAGTGTTTCGAAACCGTAACACAGGATATTGCTTGAGGATACTATCATATTCTTATTCCTAAATATATTTAAAGGCTTATAATTCAACACGTTATTAATAAATTGCCAAGCTATTTTTTATTGTAATTTATATTTATAGATAAATAAATTTATTGTGAATAGAATTATTATAATTTATGAACCATTTATTGGAATTAATATTGTGATATCACTACATGAAAATTCAATAAACATAATCTCAGTTATACGCTAGTCTATAACAAAACCTCTCTCTCTTAACCATACAAAACAAATCCCTCAACATTTTATACATATATCCAAGATTTTAGTCCATTTAAATTTCTTCCACGTAATTCATTCTTTATTCTCCACGTATTCATAACTATGTAATATCTCGCATCGCTCGCTTAGCACGTATTAAAGCAGTGTTTATGATTCCATTGCTCTTACTTTAATGCTTGCAGTCTTGGTTTGTAGAAAACATCTTTACGGTGCAGTGTTGCTAACATAAACTGGTAAAGTTTGTGACCTTTTAAGAATTCTCTTTTATGTTTTTTTATAGAACAATTACAAGCTACGCAAAATAATTTTATTTTAGCAACGAGTTTGTACTACGGTTAATCTGATTCTCTGTATTGCCAGTAATAAAATTGATTATTAAATAAAATTAGAAAACTGCGCTTCCTGTTATTAATCAAGGGAAGAAATAATCTATTTATCAAGCCATTGGAGATCCACTGCATATTTATTAAATAAAATTAGAAAACTGCGCTTCTTGTTATTAATCAAGGCAAGAAATAATCTATTTACCAAGCCATTGGAGGTCCACTGCATATAGGATATTTCCCCATAATCGCTGCGCTGGGCAAGCGTTGTTGGCAATTGCAGAGCGCAGTTTTCGCGACGGGGGTGCTGCTGCCCGCCCCGCCCTGTGCATTTGAACTGCATTATTTCGGATGGATACTCCACCACCTGACGGTTCTGATACCTTCGTAGTCTCTTACGACTCCTAGTACAGTGGGAGATACTATCCTACCGCTACCACACGGCCAAAGATAACAGAAGCATATACAGAACTGAAAATATTAATGGAATGAGTTTTATCTTTGTTGTTAAGTTATTAACGTTAACAGATATAGCCCACTTTCCAGTCCCCAAAAGTCAATGTTGATAGCATTGTCACAGATACCACGCTTTATCGCACGCATGAAAATCCGTTGGCGCACAGCCAACCATTTCACAAGGAGGTATGATAATCGACCTGGTGGTGAATCAAGAATGCTTGGCGGAACCATGTTTAGCTCCACTCTACTCGCAGATAAGCTGAGTCCGCTTAACTGAGCAGTGCGGCTTGAAACTAAAACACTTAGTTCTGGGCCTTGTAAACTTTTTCCTTCGCCTTCTTGAGACGCTTTTAATGCGTTTTATTATTAGTACTCAAGTCTTTTAAAGTTTGTGTTATGACTTCATAATTTGTTTTAGTAGCTAAATGTTGAATGAGCCGCATTTTATGATTGTTATAAAGTCTTATCTTGTTAGAGTACAATGAGGATTTTAGTCTGTAATATATATATAATTTGTTCTGTATCTGGGTGTAAATAAATGTATATGTGTAATGTATTTGTGGTCTATGTTATCTGATGTCTGTAACACAAGTGATTTAAGCGACTTATCACGAAGTCAGCACGAGATATTCTGTAAATTATAATTAAGTATAACCTTTGAATATAGTATATATAAAATATAACTGAAATTATTCCACGTACGATAGTGAGGCGCGTCCGTAGTGGTAAATAGAAGGTTCTTAGTCTTAAATTTTTCTCAAATTTTAGTTGTAACAGCGTAAAAGAGCCCACCTAGCGGCGACATCAGCGATACGTGAGCTTCGTATTGACACTCTGGCGGTTTTCCAAGACGTCCTTTGTCTGAATCACAATCAGACCAGTGCAAGTTGGTTAGATGGTCTAAAAGCCTTCCAGTTGAGAGACATTTCACTATCCATTTATAAACTGCAAGTTGTCGTCGCTATATATTGTTTTCTACACCAGAATTGTTAGGCAAAAACGGTTTTATTTTTCAATAAACTTGACATAATGAAGATTAACTACTAATTCGGCATCTTTTTGACTGTTTGAAAATATGTTTTTTTTTTTTACTTTGATGTTATTTGTTCAGTAATTTAAATACCTTACGGCAATCGTTCACGAGATTAAATAAGATGTTATATCATTTGAAAGTATATAATTACTACCAACATTATACACGTGTGTGTAATTTTGTCAAGTATAAATAAATATTTAATATATTGGTATTCTAATTGCATCATATCTACTAGGCAGGCATGATGATAAAGCGCAACTTCCGCGATAAGGAAGCTGCTGCCCATCCCCACCCTGTTGTATTTAAGCTACGCTGTTTCGGATGGATACACTGCCATCTGTCGGTTCCAGTACCACAGTCGCTTGTTAATACAGAGAGAGATACTATTCTACTCTGACAGTACCCATGGCAAACTTACGTATATGACTTTTGTGTTCTAACTTATACACTCATTTGCAAAAAAACGGGCACCTAAGCAATGAACCATATCAAATGTTACCATTGGTTTGTTTGATAATTATAGGTAGTTTTACTTTCACAATTTTGTAAATTAATAAGCAAATAACCGTTTCGTCAGTATTATCATATATATATATATTTTTAAATTATGGGTTTTAATGCTAAAGTTTACTAGTGGTGTATGCTCGCTAGTAGTGAATATGCTCGTGAAGTAAAAGTTAACAAAGATTTTTGTTTGTTTTTTCATTAATAAAGTAAAAACAGATAAATGTTTATAATCGAGTGTGACCCCCTCTAGCTGAAATCACATCTTGAATTCTTCTGGGTATGCTAGCAAGAATATCCCGGATACTTGCTCGCGGAATACGTTCCCACTCCGCGGTAATCACATTCTTCAGCCCTCTGATGGTCTGCGGAGCCAGTTGTACTGATCTCACGCGTCGTTTCAGAACGTTCCAGACATGCTCTATAGGATCCTAGGGCCTATAGGTCGGGACTTTGAGCTGGCCAATCCAAACGACGAATGCCGACCTCTTGCACATACGCTTCCACATCGCCAGACCGGAGGGCGCGAGCGTCGTCGTCCATAAAAGTTGAGTCTTCGCCTAAAGCGGCCATGGATTGTGCATGAGGAATTAGAACTTCCGTTATGTGTCGATGTACAGTCAGTGAGCTGTTTTCAATGAAGACTAACTCTGTACGATCCATTAAATTTATTCCTGCCCAAAACATAACAGAGCCCCCACCATAAGGTGTGATTTCTTCAAAACAAGCCTCTGCAAAGCGTTCTCCTCGTCCCAAGCACTTGCTGACGTTGATTTTCACCAAACAGAGATATCCTGGCTTCATCGGAGAACAATACCCTATTACAGTCTTCTTGAGTCCATGACTCACAATTTCGAGCAAACCGAAGACTGGTAACTCTGTGCTCACGGAGTAACTTAGAGCCGCGGGCCCGGCGATGACTGCATGTATTGGCCACGAGAATCCGCCTCCTGACCGTCCATAGACTAATATGGACATTTCTTACTTCTTCGAGGTTGTTCTTAAGGTTCACATACGAAGACTTGCAATTCCTCAATGCGCGACTCACAAGAAAACGATCATCCCGTAGTTGGGTACATGGTTTTCTTCCAGAACCAAGCCTTCTCTCGACGGAACCGGTGTCTTGATACCGCTGCCAGGTCCATTGAACCGTCAAGCGACTCACACTTAGCCTCTGAGCCACGAAGCATTGGCTGCAAAAAGATTTTTTTTATAACTACAAGAGTTTGTCAGGGATTCGATTATGACATACGACCTAGTAAAGCATTAATTTGATGCTTCTATCAAATCCGCTATTACCAAGAACCCATAAAATATCCTTGGCTCCTTTAAAAGGCACTTAATTAAAAACTCATTTCGATTCGAGCACGTCAAAAGGCTCATAAATTACGGAGTCATTTACGATGTTTCATTTAAGCCCAATGTGTCATCAAAATCCCCAAACACACCTAATGAATACATAAAATTCTCTGCAATACTTCCAGCCTTTATGTTCCACTGCCGTTCGGAATTCGTCTTTAAAGTGGACTGATAAAGTTGGATTCAGCTTGAGCATAGCAACGATAGATATCTGAAATGTTGTGTGTGCTTGGAAAAAATACATAGATCCCTTTTTTATGTGTGTAGCAAACAAACCCAAGGAAAATATAACAGCCATTAGACGGCAATGGAGAGTGCCTAATGTGGAATTGATTTAGTTCGTGCCGACCTCCGTCCAGAATGTACATTGCTGGTTTGCTCAAATTTTGTGCTCTTGTTGGCTATGAGAACGATGACCTGTACAGCTATTCAAGTGTTTTAGACATTTATTGGATTTTTATTGGGCAATAAATGGATTGTGTTAGTATTTTTATAGGAGTTCAATTGATCAATGTAAGTAGAGGTTTTCGGTGAACAATAAATGGATAAAAAGCTTTGCGAAAATGTTTTATACAAGCCGTTCAATTTGTTTGATACATATATTTGCTGTGTTTAATACATATACAGTATATATTTCATGTTAGAAAGATAGGTATGTTTAATTTGGTTTAACAAACTCAAGAGTTTATCACGCAGTAGTTATTTACGATCGCAAAAGTTAAGCAACCTTCACAATTGATAAACAACGGTAATTGTTTAGATAGGTGACCCAATATTGATTACTTAAACCTTCACTGTGCTTTGGATCGCACGTTAAGCCCGGCACCGACAGATATATCCAACTGAAACAGCGTAGCTTAAATGCAACAGGGTGGGGATGGGCATTCTCGACGCAAAATATATTTTGAGTGCCACTACTTTTACCCAGGGCTGCAATTATGGGTAAAACTCCCTCTGTATTGGGCAGGCCTATGTTCACAATCTAATGCTACTATAATAACGAAACGCACCAGTCCATATTATTGGCTATAAAAGGTCAGAGTTCCTACCGTTCGGACATTAATGGTCGGCTTATATTACGAAATCGTTCGTAATTTAAATATATGTTTATAAAACTATTTTTAATAATGCGTTCACTATTTATAATAAATATATTTTTAATGGCTTTTAAAAGCTTTGTATCTCGTCTTTATATCGGACGTATCGATTATATTTTGCCAATGCCTGTATTTGTGATCTGCCAGTACTTTGATGTTGGCCTTTTTTAAGCCAATGTGATTCTAAGCAGGTGGTAAAATCGAGATATAAAGTATTTAAAAGTCTTCGAAAAGCGGTTTTATTATGAATAGTAAATGCATAAATATGATAAATATGTAATTTTAAACAATAGAAAAGCAATCGTGAAACCACGCAATTGTAGTGAAATGAAAAATAAAAACTAGAACACAAAGGTACGCAATTCCAAAATAGCGTAGCATTGCGAAATCTTGCCATTAAAAATACAAAGCAAGAATCCGTATAAAAAGATACCTCAGAACTCAAATAGTCTGTATGCGAAAGTCCCGAAATAGTAAAAGAAAAGTGCAACACAGTATTATCAAGTTGTATGCGCCATTGTCCTTGTTCGCTAATGAGCACCGTTAGTACCTCTACTAATCCAGACTCAGCTGGATTAGGGTTGCCGGCTAGTTGATTTATGTCCCGAATATTTGTTAGAAAATTGCCGACTCGCCAATTAAGTGTGACCCGCCATTTATTTAGTAGCATTACCTCGAATAATATGTGATAATTTGATACGACTTTTGTGCCAAATAATTTTAAATTTTGTAGGTTTTACACGTGTAATTTTTGCAAATATATGTAGATCGCATTGGATATATTTCAGGTGGTTATTGTGATATTATTTATAATATCTTTGATTAGATCGAACATTATCCTATTCCTATTAACATTGCTAATTATTTATAGTAATGGTTATTGCCAATGTTTTTAATACATGTTTTTTGAGACCTTTTTGGCCCTAATAACGCAAAGGAGCTTGAGAGAATAAAGACAATAATTTTCATATTAATATAACTTTTTCATTAAAGTCAATCCAATGTATTTTAGTATGACAGCTAGCTTTTGTTTTTGGTTAAACAATGGATAATAAAATCATTCAACATCTTAGGATATCATCATATCAGCCTTTAGAAGTCCAATGCGAGAAAATTTTGATTATAAATGCCGCAATCAATCACCGTGCGTAGCTTTCACGACAGGGATGCTGCTGCCCATCCCCGCCCTGTGTATATCATCTACATTGTTTCGGATGGGTATACCGCCATCTGTCGGTTCTGGTACCTCAATCGCTTCTTACTACATCTGTTACTATTCTCTGCTCTGCTGGTGCCTTACGACTTACTCTGTTAGGACATGTATGCACTAAACTGCCCCCGGCAGTAGCTTAAACTGTGTTCTGAATATCAGAGAACAGAGCAATTAAAATACATTTTTCAAAAGACCGCCATTTTTATCAGCCAGACGCAAAAAATACACACACCTTTATTACAGAAATATATGTCCTGGGTGGAGATCTAACCAACCAACCTTATGGCGCAAGATAAGGTAATAATCAAATGCGCTAATGCATTCATCAATGCGCCATCGGTACAGTCAATGCACCACTCGCCCAGTTTTACTAACCCTTTTTAAATCAGAGTTGTTTGTTCATTGTTATCTTTTTTTAAGGTGATCTCCTTTTATATAAGCTATACTCTAATGCGAATCAATTGATTATGGTCTAATAATAATTAGACATAGACAACATAGAACGAATAACACTCGGGCAGCAATTATAATATTGCTGCACACACCACAAACAGAGACTTTAGTTTTTTTTTTATATGTTACATTGATATGCAAACTATTTCAACTAATTGATCATACACATGAAAGAATAAATTTATTAACTGCCGCGAATATCGAATATTGCAATAAATTACCATATGGAATTCGATTAACCGCAAATGTGTTAGCGAATTATGCGAACATTATACGCTATAATTTTAAAAGTATCATCACAAATTTAATTTTCCAACAACTTTTTAATGGTTTACGCTGCAAATTCATATTACGTGTACTTACTCGTTTAATCTGTGCAGGAGTAGCAACCCTAATGTTTCACCGAAAAGTATTTTCATAGTCCGCTATTTGTAATGAAACTGTTATATTACGAGTATATAAGCTACGAGAGGTTTTTAGCTCGAACATATTCTAAATATGAGAACAGTTTATATAAATACAAACAATCCGATTTAATAACTAGATTCTTTGTGCTGTAGGTATCATCATCGTCATATGAGCCACAAGACTTCCACTGCTTGACGAATACTTCAAATAGGACCGGTTATATGCGGCATGTGTCCAACGCGATCCTGCGGACTTAGTCAGATCGTCTTTCCATCTTGCGGGTGGACGTCTTAAGACATACATACTATACATTAATATTGTCATTATGAAATTTTACATCAATATATAATAACAATGATATTTTCAGGCCACATAAAAAATTGTACACAGTTGTAATGAAGTCCTTGACCTCTATATAGGTTTATCACCTGTGTTTCAAAGGTCAGTGCCCTCCTTAAATGAGCTAAAATTGAAAATTTTATGTTAATAATATGACAAATAAATATTTTAAAATTAATCACACTTATTAATCTATAAATGTGAGTTAAAGTATATATGTTTAGTCGTACAATAATAACTCAGTTTTGTCATTGTTAGCAATAATTTCCTCACCTACAATTGACATACTACTTTAGCCTCCCTGAGTTGAGTGCTAATGGGTAAAAATCAACTATTCTTTACTCTGATGTAATGTATTTAGAGAATTTAAGTAATTTGTGAACCATGCCATCCTATTTGGCCAGTACAAGCAATTTTACCGTGCTAACTTTTACCTTTTTTGAAAGGCCTGTCATGATTTCCGATGTTATGATGACGATGTTGATGATAAAGGAATTATTGTTTTAGTTATAGGTTTGCTAAAGCCGCAATATTTGATATTTATCTGAATTAGATTTCGGATTAGATTTCATTTATAAACCTACCTTGTTATAAATAAAAATAAAAAACAACTTAAACTAAATTTAAATTTTGTATATAGTAGATCTTTGAAAGCTAATATATATAATGCAACACATCACCCATTGTAAGTAAAGTATTAACTGTTCCTACAAACATCTTTAATAGTTTCTTAGCCTTATCCTTGGTCTGGAAGAAGCCTCTCTTAATAATAAGAATAAGCACGGATATGCATTATTTTTCTGTGCGAAAACAGATTTTTCATTATGTTAATGATCTAAATCCAGCAGTATATTTTGTTGTTTTACAAAATGTATTTCATTTTATATTATCATCCATGACACACATACGGATATATTTTCAATTCATTGCGCAATTTGTCAACACAAGCTCAATATCAATTCTCGTTTGGCATACGGTCACTCTCGAATCATAAAGCCGGTGCAGTAAAGCTGCTTACTGGCGCGGCTTTCAGCCGAGCCGCGGCGGATCGCGAAGCACCCTCTTTGGGGAGAGGCTGGCGGGCGGCCAGCAACGCTTTTCTTGCAATTTGGAATTTTCCCTTTATGCTGCGCCCGAAGTTTTGCTTGTAAGAAGTGGGATACATCACTTTTGATAGATTGGTTTCGTTAATGTTCGTTTGTATCGTTTAAAAACAACTTGTTTGAGCATATTTCTAGTAATACACTCGAAAACCCTTTTTTAATGAAATCGAGTTCGACCTCTTTCTAAGGTCGTACGCATTGGTTCCTCACTGTCACCCATGTATATCAGCAAATATCAATACATGCATTTCTATCTTATAATTTGAATGGTAAGAAATTCAGTAAAATTACGGGTTGGTGACTAGTGATATCTTTGTGATAACACGAGTGTCTATAGGCATAGCCACTTTTGCCATCAACAAACTGTAAGCTTGTTTGCTGACTTTGTTATATAAAAAAAAATAGAAGTCTTTACAAAGGATGTGGGGATCAGTATTTAACTCCCCCTTTTTTCTGTTACTAAATCATTATTATCATCATATCAGCCGTAGACTATTATATCTACTGCTAGACAAAGAACTATTGGAATGGATGAAAGGATAAGAAATCTCTTGTGGGCCTTTGTGTTTAGGTCTAGTGGAATGCGAAAGCGTCCAGCTCATCATGCGGTTTTAGTCATATCGTTTATCCATGTGTTGTATTTGTGATTCCTCTGTAGTCTGCCAGTAACACAAAGATGTTGTGTCAATTATTATTATTAACTTTACCTGTGCCAAATTTCACGTTCATCCGATCCCTTAGTTTCCTCTACAACGAGTATAAATTATTTTTTGCTACATATATTAATGTATAGATGTAAAATAAACATACATAAAAATACAAAGTTTTCCACCGAGAAATATCGCAAAAGGAACAATACAATCTGACACATGAATATCCAGTTACGCTAGAATAGTTTGCAGATTATCAAGACCTAGGAGTCCCGGGCAAGTTGTGAATCGCTACGAAGGAGTTTCCTATTCCGACTTTATTGTGTTTTGTTCGGCGAAAATAAATTTTATCTTGTTTTTCGCAGTAAACAACTTCGTAAGATATCTCCTTTTTCCTTCTGCTCAATAGCTTAACTCGCAAGATCTATGTTTCTCGAGTAAATCTTCAAAAATTTTTGTCTTAATACGACTCGTATATAAAATTTAAAAAAAATAGTGGTTTAGTAGTCACATACAAAAGATTGACAGACGATAAAGCCGCGGGATTGCGCTGGACACAGGCCGCATAGAACTGATCCTGTTGAAGATTATTTAGAAAAGCCTATGTCCAGCAGTGGACGTCTTATGGCTAATTGAATTATGCCGAATTGGAATTGGCAGCCATTGGGGAAGTCCACTGCAGGACACAGATCTCCCAATCAAGCGGGAATTTCGCCCATAATTGCCGCACCGGGTAGGCGTGGAGGCGATTGCAGAGCGTAGCTTTTACGACGGGGATGCTGCTGCCCATCTTCGCCCTGTGCTATTGAGCTACATTGTTCCGGATGGATATACCGCTATCTCTCAGTTCTGTTACATTAGTCGCTTCTTACGATACCTGGTACAGGGAGGGCTACTATTTTACTCTGCTAGTACCTTACGGTTTCATGTGAGGCGACTTAGTTTAAAAGTACTAAAGTGAGTATTATTACCCCTTGGGCTATTTCGAAAGAGATCTGAACTACTGAAACCGATAGATGACGGTATGTCTACTTGAAACAGCACAACTGAAATGCAAATAGACTCGGATGGGCAGTAGGCATCACGATGCGAAGTTACTCTCTGCGTTTATCACCACACCTGCCCGGTGCGGTGATTGTGGGCATAATTCCCGGTAAATTGGGGAGGTCTACGTAAGGCTACTGATGACGCTCTGCGGCTGCTATAATAATGTTAAAGATTGATTTTTTTTTAAAAATATTACAACCTAATTTTTTTAAATAAAGGTAATATTTTAATAATAAATTACGTTTACATAATCATCATTAGATTCGTGGAATATCTACTGGTTGAGACTAATTACTCTTTACTGATTACTGAGAGTTTTTTTCCGCAATTGTCGCGCTGAGCGTGCGTAGTTCCGCGATAGGAATTCTGCTGCTCCTCGATCGTGTGGATTACAGCCATCTGTCGATTCCTGTTTCGGTTTGGAGGGTGAGTGTGGCAGTGAAATTACTGGGTATCTCCAGTTCACGAGATTGGTTAGACACGCTAGTGATAACTTTGTGATGACACGAGCGTCTATAGGCTTACCTTCATTATCAAACGGACCGTATGCTTGTTTGCTGACCTCATAATATAAAAAAACATGAGATTTACCAGTTTGAAGCGAGTAACCCATGTAGACAAAATACGATTTATAAAAAGGAAGTCTGGGAAAAATAAGTTTGTAAGTACGAACCAGCATTATATATTCATTCACGTTAAAATTTCACGTGATTTGTCGGAGCTTTTTAAAACCAGTTTCCAAACCGAAAAATAGAAAGGAATCCATAAAAGTTTGAATAATAAAGTAGCCGAAACGATTGGGAACCAATGGTGATTTTATATAATGTCGACGTACACCCGAGTGGGTCGAAGTGTGAAGTTGGCTCGGGGCCAGGTTGGAAATGTTTACCGAATTTCACGTGATAAATTAGTTTCGAAGGAGTTTTAAAGTCACAGACAGTTGGGAGCGTGACGGTACGGGAAAACGGTAAATAATTAGTTGAGTAACGCTCAAAATATACCTTATTTTTGAGAAATTGAATGGTTTGGTTGGCTTGGCTTAAACATTTCAGGAACGAAAATATATTGATCTCATCTGATATTATTCACTTATGGTATTACTCTTCTCTACGGAATGCCACGCAACGAATTCAATAAATTTATTGAGTCATTCTATTTGTACTTAGCCATACTAACCCAACTGAATTTTTTTATAATAATAATACATTCCCACAACATCTCATACATTGACCTGACTCCGTGGTAAGTCGCTTAAAGCACTTGTGTTACGGACGCCAGACAACAGAGGAATCACAAATATACTACTTAAATACATATATTTTACACCCATACACAGAGCAAACACAAATATCATCATATAAATATTTGCTCTGGGTGGGAATCGAACCCACGACCCCTAGTGCACAAGACAGGATCACTACCATCTGCGCCATCGGGCCCGTCTTTATGAAAGTTAGACTAGAATTGCTGGGTTATGTGACATAATATCTTCAAGTCACAAGGTTAACAATGCGTTAGTGTATGCAATGATGAAAGTAAAGCAATGATGTTTACTATTATGCTGACTGTATGCTTGTTTGTCGACCTGGTTTAAAAAAAATATTGATACAGTAGTGTCATAGCACCCTTAAAATCTACTGGTGAACATTATAAAAGGGAGGATTTACCCATAATTGCGGCGCTGGGCAAGTGCGTTGGCAATCCCAAAGCGCTTTCACGGCGGGGATGCTGCTGCCCATTCTTGCCCTTGGCATTTGAGCTTTTTTTTTTTTAATTTAATAATAATAAATTCCCACAACATGTGGGTGGTGGTAAGTCGCTTAAAGCACTTGTGTTACGGCCGCCAGACAACAGAGGAATCACAAATATACTACTTAAATACATATATTTTACACCCATACACAGAGCAAACACAAATATCATCATATAAATATTTGCTCTGGGTGGGAATCGAACCCACGACCCCTGGTGCACAAGACAGGATCACTACCATCTGCGCCATCGGGCCCGTCGATCGGCTACACTGTTTCAGATAGATGTACTAATATCTGTCAGTTTCGATATCTCAATCGGATCTTATAACACTTAGTACAGGGGGAGGTACCATTCTAATCTGCCGGTACCCCACGGCTAGTAGTGTGATCATGCGTTAATGGTGAAAACCGTCCATTTCCTATTCGTAACGCTGTCTCGGCCGTGGTAATGTCACGGAAATTACATTTTTCAAAGTCGCCCGGCAGTTTTGAGAGCTGCCTCCCGTCGCTTCCTGCTCCTCACAATTTTGAACTTCAAACATAGTGTAATTTCCGTCGGAGTAATTTCGCGGATTAGATTTGGGAGAAGTCTTAGCTTTTCTGTTGTTTTTATGCCGCTTTAATACGTTTCCCTTTATTTATCTCGTGCTTCTAGTACTTTCTTTTGAGATGAACACTTGGTATTGCCAATTGGTATTAAAGGAAATAAGATTTTTTTTTTTTAATTTAAGTGTTCACTGGACATATTAAATTGACTTTTATAAACTTTGCTGGTCCAAAACGACTAATCTTCAGAACGTTTTCCGCAAATTAACTGTATCCTCGAACAATAAATGTAAATATTAAATAAACCGCGTTTTAAAACCGTTAAAAGTATTTTTTATAACTAAACGAAAAATATAAACAAATAGGTGAGAGAGGCAATGAAATTATTTGGTATTGTAACATAATATGTTCAAGTCACAAAGTCACGAACGCGCTAGTGATATATTTGTGATATTCCGAGCATCTACAGGCTGTGATCACGCTAAATATCACGTGAACTTGTTTGTTGACCTGGTTTAATTTTAAAAAAAGAGAAACCAGAAATAGCAAGATATAACACAAATAGTCTTTTGCTGGTAACTGGTACAAGTAAATGAATTTAACTTTCTATTAAAATTACAAACAGATTTACCAACGCAGTGTCAGCTAACTTGCTTATCTATGTCGCTATTGTTAAGGCTTTGTTCTTTCCTTAAAAGATTTCCGCGAGAAAATAATTAGTTTCTACATACTTGTCTACTACTATTGTAATCATTTAACTAGGTTATCTTAATCAGCACCCAACACTCAGCCTTTATATCCGAACGCAACTTGTCCTAAAGAAGCGCTCACAAATATTAACATTACGTTAATGCCAAATATAACATTTTCCTGCACCTAATGAAGACTCAAATGTGCATGATGGGCCACCATAGCTTGAGCCGCCACAGACCAGGCCCCATTTGAGAATGCCCAAGAGATTTCCACTGCCAGGGGTCCCAGTCGCCGGTCGCTGGCGACAATACGTTTCTCGTACAATGGAAAATAATATATACTTCCCGAAAGACATCTGGCCTGCCTATCATTTTTTTCCTGCGGTTGGAAAAATGCCCAGTGATATTAATTCCAATGAGATATGATCCAACAAAATGGATCGCCGTTTACCTTGCTTCTTTTTTTGTGAATCGGACAAGCTTTATTGTAAAATGTGACAATGATAAAATGTATTTGTATCTGGGTAAAAGTTTTTTTCATTTGTTGAAGATAATGAGAGTAGCGTTGGATTGCGTGTTGTTTATTTTTATTAATACCGTGTTCAGGGTGTTCATTAAGTAGAGGCGCGCATGGCGCTATCATTGAAGTAAAGTAACGTGCGCAGCGGTTGGGATGGAGATGGGCGAAAATACGTTGTCTAAAGCAGATGCTCCTCGGTATTGAGTCTACCGGTACCACGGGTTAGGCCAGTCAACTACTAAAAATTACAATACAAACATTGTCATCATTGGTACCTCACTTTCATCTATAGATATAGGTGAAACTGCAGCGCCATAGCAGTGTGTGCATTGCTGTATTCCAATTTGAAGGGTCAGATAGACATACAATTTCAATACTGGGAAATATTACAGATAATATCTTTAAGTCATAAGGTTGACAACGCACTAGTGTTATTCTTGTGATATTACGAGCATCAATAGGCTGCTGTGACGCTTACTATCACTTGTATGCTTGTTTGATACGTTAGTGGTATCTTTATGGTGCCTAATATGTAGAAACAGTACGCACTAAGCTATATTTCTAGCCAATCTAGTACAATAAATATAGGCATTTGTCAGACATCGCCAGTTTCCAAACTATGAATACAACTAGTGTTGATACTTTAAAAATGTGATACATCATGATGATACATTTAATAAAAAAATTGTGTTACATCATTCAAATACAAAACAACCTAAATTTATATTAAAGGCTATAAAAGGATCCGAAAAGACACCCAAAGAATATGTTTGTACAATATAACTCTCAGTGTTGGTATCGAACTGCAAACATTTTCGAGATAATGGCTCTCCGTGGGGCATACAAATGTATATTTTATTTGTCAAGCCCAGGCGCGGTCGGCTCACGCACTGAAGAGTTCCCGACAAAAATTATTGAGGCATAATTCTGCCTAGACGATTTATTTTAAATAACTTTTCCTCTAACGCGCGGCTATTGGTACTTTAGACTCCTACCGTTAGATGGCGGTATAAATTTGAGCTGCGAGTGCAACAGGGCGGGGATGGGCAACATTTCAGTTGCGGAACGACGCCTTTGCAATCAATGCAATTGAGGCAATATTTACGCACACAACATCTTAGGTGAAGCACTTAAAGCATTTGTGTTACATAAGCAACAGAGGAATCATGAATATAAAACGTAAATATATATTTTTTATAGCCAGGC
Organism: Heortia vitessoides; assembly: GCA_020976665.1. Taxonomy (NCBI): domain Eukaryota; kingdom Metazoa; phylum Arthropoda; class Insecta; order Lepidoptera; family Crambidae; genus Heortia; species Heortia vitessoides. Next base: position 1,326,429 of record JACJUM010003085.1, read on the forward strand.
ACAGAACAAATCCAAAATCATTATATAAATGTTTGTTGAACCTATGACCATTGGCGCTATTTTTCAATTTTATTTGATTAACTCGACAAACAAGCGTACATTCCGCGATAGTAAGCGTCAAACAGCCAAAATACGCTCGTAATACCACAAGGATATCACTAGCGCCTTGTGACTTAAAAATATTAATGTGACATACATTACCCAGTAATTTCACACTTTTTAATTAGTGCTATTTGGCGACAGAAGTGGGTGAAAGTGGAGTGAGGAATTAATGCAGATGCTGCAATAATACAAGGTATACCTCACAGTATAGGATCACAATCATCCACGCTATCGGCTCGTCTGAATCTTTCTGTATATAGCTGAAAACTGTATTCCGTTCAGTAATTTGAAAGATCTCAGCGAAATGAGAGCGAAATTGACTTTATTTTATACGATGTAAACACAAAAGGTGTAAGTTTCTATTATTTCCATGCTAGACGAGACTGTGAAGTCGGAATTGGATGTGACATCCCTCCATGTGAGCCAGTGTTGTCCTACAAAACAATCGATTAATATCTAACAAAAGGATTGCTACGAGTTGATCGAGATGCCACGTCCGCATTGTTTGCCCCCGTAATTTCCATGGTAATACCACAACCTGACAATTCAACCTTACCCTCAAGGATATAGGGTCCGCACTCTCTTGGCATCTTTGACGACAATGTTTCTAGATTTTTTTTCCACTCATAAATATGTAGACGGACGATGCTGAGTTGGTTATTGTTTGGTTTATGATTTCGACAGGGCAATGGCTTGGAAACGGGTTGCAGCCGCTACAGACTTTTTGTTATGTCTATTTTATAGTATTGTTACAGTAAATAATGCTCGTAAATGTCTAGGCATAAAGAATATGTCTAGTTAGAGCCCAAGGCTTTTTACAATTAGTCTGTTTTATCTGCCAGATTTGTAAACGTGCCTGTTTGTAATTCCAAAATAACAGCTTTTTTAACTTTTTTTCGTATTTTACTAGCAAATTGCTGATATTATAAAGGTAATTTGCCCACCGTGGCGATTATGAGCAGATTCCCCCTTTCGTAGGTGGGCCTGTCCAGTAGTTGAGGTCTAACGGTTGCTATGATGAATCTATATTGTTATACAAATAAATTGAATTAGTTATAGAACTATTTTAAATATATAAATGCCTCCCCGTCCATGTTGAAGCTTGGATCTAATAAAAATAACAACGCAGGGCACTAGCGCCACCAACTTGCAGCGGTAATTAGAGAAAACTTTGCGACGCGTCGTACTTTGTAATTAAAACTAGTTTAGCAATTTTGTGTTCATTTTGAGTTTGCCTTTTAGACAGGTCATTGTCCGGCGAAAGTTAGAGCAAGTAGTTATACTTGGTACTGACTGACATGAGTTTAGTTTATTTTTTACTACCACGACCCGTCCGGCTTCGGACATTTGCAAAGACGATAATAAAATATTTTTGTGGGTTATTCTTAAGTGGGTTATACCATCGCGGCCTTTTCTGTAGACCTTTTTAGTGTGTACAATACTGTACATTATTTGATTTATCTCATAGGATTTATTCAGTATTTGCAATGTAAGTGCAATCTTCGTTCTAGAGTAAAGTAGGTAAATTCCGCGCGATAAATTTTCATTTATTAAATTTTGAATGCAGCAACGGTCGATTGGAATAATTCAACACCTCGTGTTCTTATTTTAAAAAAAATCTACAAATCCATAGCTCTCAGAATACGAGATTCCGAATGAAAATAATCGGAACTGGATCCTGACTATTATACATTTTTCCGTTCAAAACTGCGTCGAGGATTGAACGAGATTTCCATGAATTTGCGCGGAATCATTTGGCTCATTTCTCGGACGATGTAGGAGGATACTGTTACGCGATTATTTTAATCTCTCGTGAGATGGGTCGCACAAATTCTGGGGGGAGGAAGAGGGGGGTGACGCAGAGTTTGTCAATTATTTTACAGTTACGGTAATTCGCACGTACACAGGGGAAATAAAGACATTGTACGTGAATGGCACACTTTGTAGTATGGTTTGGGTTTGAGAAATAGATTTAAAAATAATGTGATAAGAGATCGTTGTGGTGTAAAAGATGATGTTGTGACAACAATAGAAAAAGGAATGTTTAGATGTTTTGGGCATGAAAAGGTTGGATGTAAGTACAAAAAGATATATAGAAGTTAGAATTGGATGGGAGAAGAGTTAGTATAGGACGACCTAGGCAAATATACATTAAACAGGTAGAAGAGGTATTAAAAAAGGCTAGAAATAAGAACGATGTGAGAGGAAATGCAAAGGTCGCAAGTAGAGATCCATTGTCTCTGCCCACCCCGGTGGTAAACAGGCGTGATGTATGTGTAATCAATATCATTATCAGCTGAATTAAATATTTTGTGGTCTTCATTGAACATTATATGGTTGTAATAAACATTCCTTAAGAAATCTCCATAACTGTGTTAAAGGTAAAAACGAAGAAATTCCAGTAATGACAGTGGTATGGACAAGTAATTTTTTTTTCTCGTAAATATCACAGTACGCAACAATATCGGATAAAAATCTATATCCAGCCAAATGAGAGAGAAACCAATGGAGTTTTTATAAAATCCAAATAAGGTCAGTCTAAACAGGAAACTCTCGCATTTATAATATTTAATGTGATATTCGGTCCCGTGACGTAACGCGCGCTGAATCCAATATCCCATAAATCCGACGTCCAATAATGCCCATAATTCGCCACCGGGAATATTCGGGAGCCCGGGAATCGCTGACCTGTCACATCCCTATTACATTTAATAATCTATACCAGTGGTTCTCAATTTTCAAGTCCCCCCTTAAAACCTATTCAGAGTATTACTTATCTGTGAGAGACCGTAAGCAGAGGTCACCTTAATCTGACCTCACCTCACTTCAGTCAGCATTGCTGTGTTTCAGTGTATTACAAGGCTTGAAAGACAATTTTTATTCCTATAATGTTGATTAATGGGCAGGGCAATTAGCCCGCAGGACCGATGGTCGATAGAGTCATATCGGAATGTAGACCACGTACCTGCAACGTCCACCTATAAGGTGGACAGACGATTTGACTAAAACCGCTGGATCACGCGGGACGCAGGCCGCATACAACTGGTCCTATTTGAAATTACTTGGAAAGGCTTTTGTTCAGCAGTGAACGTCTTTCCGGCTGATATGATGGTGATGTTGAATGTTGATTATTATTGATAGTCTGGATTAAAACATAGCTTAAATTTTTAATTTCAAAACTTGTTCTCGTAATATAGACCTAACTTTTTATTTTTGTCTAAGAAAATAGAAAATAGGAGTCCACAAGATTTATTGCATAATTCGGCTGTTAAAGAGACACATAGACTTCTTTTTGAATGAAATATAAAAAAAACAATGTCACTGGTAGAAATCTAGTGTATAACTGTTAAAAAACAACAACTGAACAACTTATTATCCTCATATCTACTATGTCGTGAGGTACCGCTAGATTAGAATAGTACCTCTCTCTGGACCAGGTGTCGTAAGAGGTGACTAGGGTACCAGTCCACCAGATTTCCAATGGCTTTAATGATGAATGATAATGACGATCTACTGTAGAATATTCACTGCTAGACATAGAAGTGGGAGTTAACGTATGTCTAAACAACTCTTGTTTGCTCAGACTGACCTCGAAATGAAACGTGAAAACCTCACATGGCTCATGGCTCACGTGATCGGAACAGGGCTTAGAAACGTTATAGAATACGGATTAATATTATAAATGCGAAAGTAAGTCTGTCTGTGACACTTACACGACTAACCCGATTAAATGGGAAGTGGATAGATGAGCTCTAGGGACATAGTCGACTATTCTCGGGAAAATTTCGGGACTCGATATAAAATATGCTCACGCGGCTGACATCTATTGTTTTAATGTATATAAAAATGTTTATTTTATGTAATAAAATAATAATATTTTTACATATTATTTATGCAGCTGTAAAACGTTCTCTACTATTCATAGGCCTTTTCAGGAAAGGGGGAATTTTGATCATAATCTCCGCGCTTTTTTATTTTCTTAAATAAAGTTGACCAACACGCATTCAGACCGCGTGATTGTACGTATTACCGCAGTTTATAGACGCTTGTATTATCACAAGGATATCACTAGCGGATTGCCAACCTTGTGAATTTAAGATATTTTGTCGCATTACCAATTAATTTTACTGCTTCTCCCACCCTTCTAACTGAAACACAGTGATGCGAACACTGTTATTGATGGCGGTATAAATAGGTGAGAATGAGGTACCGATTCAGGTGACCTTCGTTTAATCAACGTCTATAGGTAGTGATGGAGCTGCCCATCACAGCACTGATGGGCTACTTTAGTCACCTTTTACGATACGTTAATACAGGGGAGGTACTATTCTTATTTGCCCCACGACTTTTGAGTATCTAATTTTGATTATTTTTCTGCTGTCCAAAAACAATAGTTCAGATATAGGTGTCAATAGGGCGGGGGGAGTGGTCCAGTGCCCATCCCAGTATGTATAGCGACCGTCTCAAAAGTTATACATAGAACGTTTGCTGTGAGTGAGCATGTTATCGTTTCGGCAGCAGCCCTCCGAAAATCAACTCTAAATACGCCAACGACTACAAATAACAAGTGGCGTGTCCAAATCTCCATTCAAACGACGCTGTTAACTATCACAGCCATTCCTCTTAAAAGTCGTAAAAAATAATAAAAACAATTTCACGCGCGCGAAGATAGCGATTTCGGCGCGTTTCACCGCGTTTCCCAGCTAATCAAATAGATGGTCACGCTATGTAGCGTGTTTGAACTGTATCACGTGATCACTAACAAGACACTGACACGCGATCTGTCCCTTCTTATTGGGCAGATTGCTAGCGGCTACAGTAACTGATATGGCTGTACTTTGAGGTATTAATGGCCTGATGATCTTGGATGTACCCGCTATTATATATCTGAGACGTTACTAAGATATGTAATTGATTTATAATAGACAAAGTGTTGTACGTCTCGCCAGAGACATATTAGAAGTCTACTATTTATTTTCGTTAGCTGAAATAATATTTTTTTTGTTACGTACTCAATATATGTTATAATACATGTTTCTGAAATATATTTTTTATTTTATTTGAATGGATCACCTGCGATAATTACATATATCAAACCATGATTGTTTGGAACTCAATATTGAGGCTAAATGAGGATTTTTTACATTTTGATGCTTTTCATCTATATTATAGTTCATTTAGTTAGTAAACTTGATGAGCATTTGTTTAACTACATATATTATTTATGTACTAGGCATATGTAGCTGTCTTATTAAGCGCCTATAATCAGCTATCTTTTATCTATGAACGCTCATTTCCTCATCTCTTTCGATACAACATCACTCTCTTTAACCAACCCGTTTTGGTAAGCACACAATTCATTTACGGCAAAAAATTAAGCAAAAATACTTATTAACGAAAGTTTGAAGTCTTACCATACAACAGTTACGATCTTTTCCTACCAATCTGAATACACGAACCCTACTCACAACCTCAGGAGACCAAGAGTTAACCAATAAATTATTTCAAGCACGTACCGAACTTGACTTATAGAATTAATTCCAGAACTTGCATACTAGTTGACTTAATAAAACACCTAATTTAGTGCCGTGGAGTTTATGGTAAAGCATACTTGTTCAACCATTTGGAATAGAAACTTTATGCCTCTAGAGAAATATTCCGATTTCATTTGCATGCATGTTTTAGAAATTCGGTTTCGAAATTATCTCCAGTTACCTTGGCGGGCTAGCGCGCAATGCAATATTGCTCGCACTGTGAAATATGAGATGAGAACAAAGAGGTGGCCCACTAGCTTGGAATTGAGTAGGTTTATCGTAGGCTGCTAAATCCTGACCATTGTTCTGACCGATATTGGATTCAGATACAACAAACTACGCGGGTTGTGAATTATGTAAATTCATATTATGTGTTTCTGATGTGTATCAGCTGTTTGCTTTACCTTATTGCGCATTTGGTCTATAAAATCCTGAAAATCACGTGTCATTTCTATATCATCACATATCTAATCATCTTTATCATCACCAAAGCTGCCGTGTAACGTCCACAGCTGTACATAGGTCTTCCATCAATTGCCGCGCTGGGCAGGTGTCGTGGCAACTTCTTTACTGGTCTGTTGCATTTGTTTTATGCTATTCTCGAGGTACTATTCTACCCTGCTGGTAACCTTTTATATCATATGTAGTTTTTGAATTTATTTATATAGATTTATACAAATATTTGTGTAACATTTATCTAATTTGTATATATATTGTCTGCACCACTATATATATATTTTTTATGTTTTGTGTATTGGTTGAATGGGAGATAATGCCAACTGGCATTAAATCCGGCATTTGTACATTTTGTAATATTTTGTGCAAAAAAGTTCAATAAATAAATATATAACCTGGCGGAGATATATATATAAAAGAGGAAACTGACTGACTGACATATCAACTTATACTATTAGGTTTATACTATTAGGGTTAAAAGCTTGAAATTTTGCACAGGGGTTCTTTTTATAAACTAGTGGAGCACTAAGAATATATTTTAAAAAAATCCTCCTACTGGGTAAAAGGGTTCTGTTTTTTAAGTTATTTGAATTAAATTCAGAAAAAAAGGTTCTTTATTGAAGGTTATGAAACACGTGTATTTTTTCGAAATCGTCTTTTTAGGAAGAAAAAACGAGTTGCAAAATTAGTATGGAAGTTCTACTATGCGGGTGAAGTCGCGGGGTGCTACTCTGTATATATATCTTATTGTATATATTTATTTATTTTTATCTTATTGTTCATATATATATTGTCTTATTGTATATGTATATACTTATTTTTAGCAAATATTTCAAACAAATGTTTGAACCAACAAACTTATCAAACATGGTTTGATAAGTTTGTTGGTTAGTAAATCCTTTGGTTTGGTTAATTCTGTCCCATTTAAAGCTCTGATTGAACATGCATCTAAATATAATATATGCCAACATTTACGCATTCAAATTCTTTAAAATCCTTTAAAAAGTTTGTTTAGTAAAAAAATATCACACGTAAATATTTTTAACTCAAAACTTAAATTACTTGTACATCTAATATTTTAGTTATTAATAGCGTTTATATAAATATGTGAGAGACGTAGTTGTATTGTACATTACGGCAATGTACATATAATAATATGTAAAATAAGGTGAGGTACCGGCAGAGTAAAATAGTACCTCTCACTGCACTAGGTGTCGTAAGAAGAGACTAAGGTACCAGAACCGATAGATGGCGGTAGATCCATCACAAACAGTGCAGCTCAAATGCTCAGGGTGGGGATAGGGATGATGTAATATAATAACAATGTATTCATCCCAATCCCTAATTGTCAAATTCGTTTTTCCCAAACTATAATACACACAACACACCCGACTCATTAAAGTGCTCTCGAGGGGCGGCCGGTCATTTCTCCCGGATAACCGGTTATAGGGCAACTTCACCCGGTTTAAACCGGTTTGTATCTCGCCCGGTTTTTTAAGCTCCGTCGCTTCGACCGCTTAACTCATTTAAGCGGTGACGTAATTTGTCATGTAAATAGGACTTATTTAATTAATATTGCGGTGGAATTTCGGAGTTTTCGCTTTTTACTGCAGTGTACAGAATACTGGAGTGAGTTGTTTCCTTGTATTTCTTTATGCTGTTAAAATGAAATGAAATGGAAAGTGATGCGGTGGTTCGGAAAATATTTGACGAAAATTTTTTGACACTGAGGGCTTGATGTAAAAGTATTTGAATGTGAATTAATTATTATTATTATAAATAAAAATAGTTCTGACTCCGAGATAAGTCGCTTAAAGTACTTGTGTTACGGATATCAGACTAGAGGAATCACAAATAGAATTAAATACATTTAACATTCACACAGGACAAATATAAATATGCATCAAATTAATGCAATAAAGGTTTTGTAATTCGAATAAGCCATACAAATATTGCAAAGTCTGTCTGTTTTGGTGCATCGATGAAAGGAATCATCCATCACTACCCTGTCTGGATAATGGGTGAGTAAAAGAGGATTTAACTGATTACAAGATTACTGTAATCAAGATTATATACAAATAGAAGAGAAAGTAGTATATTCTTTTCTAAATAAATAATTTAAAATACTTTTACTATAGACAAGGTTGGCTTATGGCTTTAATGGATTGAAACGCTACATTAAAACCATTGTTCTTATTGTGCTTAAAGTGAAACTGCAAGTAGAATTAAGAACGAAACTATGAAAAATATGACATTTATTCACAGGTTCCTTAGATAATTTGTATCGTTTCCCTAGAAACGAGCCATAACTGAAATCTGAGACAAGTTGTTTTTTTGCTAACAGACTGGTCAAAAGTAGGCCAATGACCTATTAGACAGGTCACTAAGGCCATCAGCCATTTATCAATATTTATAGAGAAATATATTTTTGTATGCATATATTAAAATACAATAAATATTTAATTGTGTTTGTTCGTAAAAATGCCTCAAATATTAGATTTAAATTGATTTCGGTCAATCGCAGAGAACAATCAATGGATCTCATAATAAAACAAAATAAAATATAGATGTAAAAGTTTTTTTTTGCATAATAAACTTTGATACAAACAAAGGCCCCAGAAACAGATAAAACGAAGTTTATGACTTTCAAAAAGTTAATTAGAAAGTATAATCAGGGAACTGTAATTAGCACCGTCCGTTGTTCACCGATTGGCCACGGTTCATATTGTTTAATCTATTTAATCTACAGGGATTTAGCAACGGAGTTTTATGGTTAATATTGAATTTGTACAGAAATTCGATGTTGATTTATTTCGATTCGGAACCATTAAGGATTGATTGGAAAAGTTTAACGCTATCTTCCTTCTATCGGTGTTTTGTGCGGATGCGAACTTCCTTGCGGTATACAATACAAATATTTTTAATAAAACTACTCTTTAAACGGCTTTAGATCGCGATTTATTTAACTATAAGATTTAATCTTGAGAACGGTAATCGAAACGTCGAACAAAAAAATAAAAATGAAGCCGTTGAACTAGTAGTTTTTATTATGAGTAGTGAACGTATAAATGTTAGACAATAAATAATGAAATATTGTTAATATCTTTTTAAATGTATTTATCGCCCGTAATATAGAGCTATCTATAGTAATATTATTATGGAAATAGGTCTGCTTTAAACAATCCTTTTAGTATATAGCCGATTTATAGAGCATGGCTATATTATCATCATACCAGGCATTAGAGGTCCACTGCTGGACATAGGCCTCTTCAAGAAAGGAGCGCTGGGTGAGCGTTTTGGCAATCGCAGAACCCAGAGATCGCTACAGTGATGCTGCTGCCCATCCCCGACCTGTGCATCTGAACTACACTGTTTAAGATAGTTATGCCGCCATCTGTCGGCTCTGGTACCTTAGTCGCCTATTACAATACCTGGTACAGTGGGAGATACTATTTATTCTAATTTTCCGGTACCTCACCGCAAGGCTATATATAGTATTCACGAAAAAGGCGTTAAAATTCTATGAGCCGTGTAAAAAGTTTAAGTTTAAAAAAGTAAGCATGATATAAATTGTAGCCTCTTTAATAAAATTAGTCATTATAAATATTTAAGTAACCTTGCAGCAATCGTTCTGCAACGTAAACATATAAAAGTTTTATTAACCGCGTATTAAAGCCGTTAAAAGAGTAATTTTATTATGAGTACTGACGTGACGTAATAGCAGAATAAAATAGTATTTCCCCTGTACCAGGTGTCGTAAGAGGAGGGGACGGTACCAGAAGCGGCAGATAGCGGTATATCCGTCTGAAACTGTGTTGCTAAATGGGCAGCAGCATCCCCGTCGCTGGAGCTAAGCTCTATGATTGTCACACTTGGTTAGCGCGGCAATTATGGGAAAAATCTCTTTTACGGCTGCTATGTTGTGATGGTATGAATGGAGTCAAAATGTTTCGTACCCAAAATTAAAAGCTGTATTACAGTTTTTTTTAATAATACTTTTTTAATTATAGCGTAATATGTGATAATAAATCGTCTAATAGGCAAAAACAAAAATCTAGAATCTATAGTTACATAATAAAGCTGAAAAGTTTGTTTGTATGTTTGAAGGCGCTTATCTCTGGAATCGCTGGTCCGATTTGAAAAATTATTTATTTATACATACCCTTGAAAACACTATTTTACGCAGATGAAGTCGCGGGCCCTGCTAGTTAATACATATCAGTGTTACTAACATACTATGGATATTCTTGAGAAGTGTTCTGGTAAAGGTAACGTTTTCACTTACCACCGAAAACCTACCGGATATCTCTTCGAACACGTAAATACAGCCGCATAAAAGCCCGCCATTTAGAGTGCGACTTAGATTTTTTCGTCGCTTTGCGTCGAGTCAATATTGACCCAGCGTTTCGTCTCGATAGTAAATCGATGGATGTTATCATTGAATCCTCCTTATTCGAGATTTGATGTGTTTGTAATAATCTTGGATTATGGGTTCTGTTTACGGTTTGAATTCTTTGTTTTAGCGGAAATCTAAAGAGCCTAGCTGAATCATTATTTTATATGATATCATCATTTCATTCGTTCCATACTATCACCTATTTCTACCGTCAAATAGCAGTGTTCCGTCTTGAAGAGTTAGAAAGGCAGTAAAAATACTGGGTAATGTGTCATAATACCTTCAAATCAAACTGTTTTCACGTTAGTGATATCCTTACGTACTGGCTCTTTCTTCATGTTTCTTTTTGTTTATATTTTATACTTCATACACTTATATGTAATCTGTTTGCACATGGATAGAGTTATTTCGATCTTTAATAATATGAGAACACGGAGCATTATATATATTTTACGATCGTTAGTCCAAATAACGGTTTTCAGTGTAATTTGATACGCTTTTTGTCCCCAGTTCGTGTAATTACAGAGTTTCTTTCAAACGGAAAAATAAACTCGAATCAGAGAGACGGTAAATATTGGAAGAAGGCGAGGTGTTGAAATTAATGTGGGTGCGTTTTCGAGTTAATTATTACCAAGAAAATGGGCTCTAATTTCCTAGATTTTTAATGGAAAAGTCTCTCTTTCTTGTGTGTGTCACTGCTTTATGATTAAAAAACGTGTTAAATTATATCTCTCGAACTTAAATTTGTAATACTGCTTACCTCAGGAAAAAGGGAATTTGCCCATAATTACCGCGCTGGGCAAGCAAACCTTCGCAACGGAAATGCCAATATCCGCCCTATTGCATTTGAGCTACACAACTTTAAATGGATACACCACCATCTATCGATTATGGTACCGTAGTAGTAGTATTCTTTTCTGCCGGTACCTAACGGCCAATGCCATAAAATACAAAAAAGAAAAACTTTCACTTTCATATAATTTATATCAAATCATCGAACTACTAAATAAGTTGTAAGCAAAATAAATACCTAGTTCTAAAATTACGATATTTTTACACAATCAAGGAGCCAATGTCCATTCTCAGACTTCAGACTTATCACTGTGCCAAATTATATTTAAATCGGTTCAGTAGTACGTGAAAACGTGACAGACAGACAGATTACATTCGAATTGATAGTATTGATAAGGAAGTAAGGATTTCGTTCGTTTATTACCTATTCATTTAAAACCAGATGTTGACTTTTACTCTCAGTAAAACTCAAACTTTCTTTATTAATCCTAAGAAATAACAATAGTTTAATGTAATTTTACTATTGTTAACGCCATTAACTCTTTTATTGATCATCAATAATTAGAATTAAAAACGTACACGGCAATGTACTGCATACACAAACAAATCAAACACCCACTTTGCCGGTTTAATTTCGCAACTCGAGGTCACAGTTGCCGGTAGAAGGGGGTCCAATGATTTGTTACAGGCAAGGGTTCCTTTAGAATGCATGGGGCCGTGACACAAGAAATACCCCGATATTTTATCATTTGTGTTAATTAATTTTATCTTTATCACGAAAGAGTTCACTTTTAAATTTGGCTGCTGGTTTTGATACTTAATTTTATTTATTAAGTCTTACAAAGAAAGCTCTTAACCTATAATAGGTTGGTAATTGATTTATTTTCTCTAACATAATGAAAATTGTTGCCTTGTCACTTCTCCAAACTAGTGGAAGGCAGATTTATCAAATTATAAGAATTTACACAATATCTTATACATAAAGCAGTTGTGGTCAGGATATCATACAGGAGAGAAATTATATGTATATATAATGAACTCAGGAAACAAGTATACGGTATTCGTGTCATCGCAAAAATATCACTTGCGTATTGTCAACGTTGTGAATTGGTGATATATTTACCAAGTAAATTGACTGCCTCTTTTCCCTGCGAACCGGAACACAGCTATGCGAACACTGCTATTTGGCGGTAGAAATAGGTAATAGGGAGGTTCCAATGGAGACAATCTTTGTATGAGGTCTACTTCTAGTAAATACATATAAACCCAGAACCTTAACGTACAAGATAGAATAACCAAATACACCAAATTCTCCACCAATTGGTACATGGTATCCATTACAGAACGTAATGGTTCCATCGACTTGCTTCGCATTGGATTTTGTACTGCGTTAGACATTGCTAACTTTGGTTTCTTATGAATCCCTTCATTCCTTTTCCATATTTGACAAACCTGTATCACATACTCAACTATCAAATTATTTACTTGGAAAATACCTTTATTAAACCTTTTGGCTAAATTTTATTTTAATATCCTTAGACAAAAAATCAAAAGCTCAAAAAAAATATCAGGTCCAAAAAGTTATTAAAACTTTTTACCACGAACTCTATAAGTTAGAGCTTGAGAACGCTGAAGTTGTTAGATGTTTTGGCATAATAGTGAACTGATAAAAAGTGAACTACTGACAGGGTAAAATAGTATTACCTCCTGTTCTAGGTGCTGCAAAAGGCGACTGAGGTGTCGGAACCGACAGCTGGCGATATTCCCTACTGAACCAGCGCAGCACAGTTAGATATACTCTGCGATTGCTGGCACGCTTGTTCAAAGCAGCAATTATGGGCAAAATCCCCAATTCTTGAGGAGTTCGCCATTAGAAATCTAGCTAAGCTAGCATGCTGGCAATTGCAGAGCGCAGCTTTCGCGACCGGGATGCAGCTGCCTATGCATATGAGCTGCACTGTTTCGGATGGATATACTGCCATCTGTCGGTTATGGTACCTTAGTTGCCTTTACGATGATGAAACAGTATAAGAAAAATGACTTCTTAGTCAATATATATTCTTTCTAACTAGAAACATGATTTTGCGTGGTTATAAGTTTTACCTTCAAAAATTACTTAGGACTACATCATTGCCAATGTCTTAAGCAATTAGTGTAAAATGTGAAATGATTAAAGTAACTCCAAAGCTCAATGAACGAACTTATTTTATAAGAATCTTGAAGTTTAATACTTCGGTTAATTTTACGAACGAATAAAGCATGCTTTAATAGCGTCATTAAGAATAGTAAATTTAATATACTCCCCATTACCCTGCATTTGACTCCATAAAGTGCGGCGTTGACACATCAAAACTAATGTAATTGCAGCGCCTAAAACTGGCATTACCACGAAAATTGCCAGCAACAAAACATTGCTAATTTCAGCACAAATGAAGAATTACGCATTAACCTCCACTGGCAACATCGGCCTAAATTATTAACATAACTTTAGCAGATTATGTTTTGCGTGTTGGACGGGTTGCATGTTTTGACATGTTCAACAATATACATTGCAGGTTAAAAAGTTTCAATGTATGCCGGATTTGTTCTCTTTGTTAGATTTATATTGGTGTTCGTTTAACATGTTTGGTCAGATAATATGTCTGTCGTTTTTTTTTACATTGAATGATTTTTCTGACATATCGAATTCTGGACTACTTAGACGTTAATTCCGGCATCACTGAACTAGAGGGCGAGGCCACTCTTGAGTGAGCGGCCTCCACGTGAGACGTCCACTGCTGGACATGGGCCTCCCCAATTAATCTCCAATAGGACCGGTTGTATGTGTCTAGCGCGATCCTGCGGTTTTAGTCAGATCGTCTATCCATCTTGCGGGTGGACGCCCTACATTGCGCTTGCCAGTACGTGGTCTCCATTCCAAACCATTACGACTCCATCGGCCATCGGTTCTGCATACCAAATGCCCCGCCACTTCAACTTACTAATCCAACGAGCAATGTTGGTAGCTTTCGTTCGTTACGAATCTCCTCATTCCTGATTCGATCGCGCAAAGACACTACGAGCATTGCCCTCTCCATAGCTTGTTAAGCTACTTTCAGTTGGCCATTGAGGCCCATGAGGCCAATGAGGTAACACACACATTAATTAAAAACTTTCGACTTGAGGCACTAAGGTATGTCAAAGTATGGATGTATTTCCTTGTCAATTTTATTTAATTATTTCATGAATAGTTACACCTTTTTCATATACAATAAGTAACAAATTTATATCAAACAGCATTTGGCAGCAAAACATTTAGCATAAAAAAATAAGTTCTCTAGCCTTGATCGGCTATTACAACAAATCCGCCATCTTGCCAAGTTCTGTTGCTATGGTAACGCCAAAATCGAATTACGATCTCCGATATTGATACAATTGTACCAACAGAACGGACCAATGTGAGCGCTATTGAGAACTAAAAGGAAAAGGCTTTTTGTTCTAAAGATATATTTTACTGAGCAGTATTGTTTTATGAAGATACAGAAAATATGCTAAGTTATCAATAGACAATGCAAAGAATACTATAACTTCTATGAGCATTTAGTTTCAGAATCACAAAGGCTTAAAACAGTTTTATATAATAGTATTTGGATATTGATAATTTGATCTTTGTTATATCTAATTTGCCTGAAGGCAGTCATCATTCATTATCACTGCAGCAATACAACGTCCACTGCTGGACATAAGCTTCCCCAAAAAAGGAAGGGAGGCTTGCCCATACTTGCTGCGCTGGGCAAACAGCTACGTGTTGGTGATCGCAGAGCATAGCTTTCGCGTCAGAAATGTTGCCGCCGCCCATCCCACCCTGTGCATTTGAGCTGCACTGCTTGATCTGGGATCTTGGATCTGTCGGTTCTGACACCTTAGTTGCCTCTGACGATACCTGGTACAGGGGGAGGTACTATTCTACTCTAACGGTAGCTCACGGCTTTCTGAAGACATTGAGAGATATCAATTCCAAACGACTGGATATTGCACACATCTCAATAGGAAATTAAAAGAAAATTTTTAAATGCCTTACATATAAAACTCGTAAAATGTGTTTTTATTAATTTTACTATTCTCAACTATTTAACTTACATTCTCCAATGATTAAGCAAGATTGAATGCAATGAATTCTATTTTTATACAATTTTTTTTTAAATTCTCTATTCAAAAGCCATTTAAGGCAATCTCTACAAATGTCAGCCATGCTGGCTAACCATATTTTAACCGTAGTTTCTTTTTTAGCAAATCCAATTTTATATTGTGCAATAAAACTGGGACACGTTAGAGATTTAAATCCAGCGGTATAATGAAATTAAGCCCGGTGCGGTACGGGCGTCCGTCCACGCGTGCTAAAATTTATTTTAATTTAATACGTCACGTGACTGCGCTGTCGCTATGGCCAAATAGTTCAGTTAATTCGGAGGTTTTATCAAGCAATAATTGGGTAATCATCCTCATCCTATCAACCATTGAAAGTCCATTATTGGTCATAAGCCCTCCTAAGAAAGAAGGATTTCTTTCTTATAATTGCCGCGCTGGGTTGGCGTGGCGGCAATTGTAGCGCGCAACTTGGATGCTGGAGTATACTGCTGCCCATGCGCACCCTGTAGTATTTAATTTGCGCTGTTTCGGATGGATATACCACCATCTATCGGTTCTGGTACCTTTGTCGCCTCTCACGACACCGGGTACATGGGGAGGTACTATTCTACTCTATCCCACACAGCAATGGGGTAATAAGTATTATATTTTATTATTATTTGAGTGTTCTTGTTGGCTGTTAATAATTTCTTAATTTAGTACACAAATCATATAAAATTTTAGAAGTGCATTAAATTTATAGAAGAAACGTTTTTTTTGGATTTGATATTCTTTTATAGTCCATTTTTACACGAGGTAAACCTCTTACAAAGGTCATTTACATTCGTACCTTACTCTCACCTTTTTTTACCGCTGTATAAAATACAAAATATAGTGTAATATATATTTGCTGTATTCATATTGCTGTGTTCCGGTCTGAAGGGTGAGAGAGGCAGTGAAATACTGAGTAAATGTGACATAATATCTTCAGTTCACAAAGTTTACTACACATTTAATGATATCTTTGTGGTAATACGAGCGTCAATAGGCTGCGGTCAAGTTTACCATCAAGTGGACCGTATGCTGGTTTGCTGACTTCGTAATATAAAAGCAAAGTTTGCACTACTTATTCTTCTTCTTATATTTCTTCTACTTATATTTCTTCTACTTATATTTCTTCTACTTCCACTAAATATTAACTTTAGTAAATATTATTTTGAAATCTAAAAAAAATGTGTACATTTTAATTTCAGACACACAAATACGCGACATAATTCTTACGTCCATTAAATTCTCACACACTAGCCTTTGTCAAGTTGACGTACGCCAAAATTGAAAATTTAACAAAAGCAACATTAAACAATTAGCACCACGTCTCTCCCTTCTTTTGTCTTTCTCACTGGAATTAAACTTGGATTTAGGTACACATGGCTGCTAAGAATGGTATATAAAAGTACTTAACTTGTTTTTCACTGTTAAGAAGAGGCTATAGATATATTTCTATGGGTTCTTGCATAATATGATTTATTTATATCAATAATTACGTCTGCCAGTGAATCACGCTGGATCAAATTTAGAACGACTTCTTTTATTTATTATTATTTATATTTTATGAGACTTGGTATATAAACAAGTATACATTAAGAGTTATCGCAGCCTGTAGACGCTTGTAATGCCACAAAGATATCACAAGCACCTTGCCAACCTTGTCACTTAAAGATATTGTTGATAATTAATTTCACTACCTCTCTCGTCCTTAAAACTGGAACATATCAATGCGAACACTACTAATTAGCATTATAAATAGGTGAGAGTGAGGTATTGAGAGAGACATTGACATTACCTTTAAAAATATTTTTTATTTCTATTTTACTTCCATTTCATTAACCACATTTAATTTAATACGTGAAATGAATTGCCAAAGTGTATGTACTCTCATAACTTTAAGACGGTTGCACCACATTTATATTTCACTAATCATGCTATTTCTAAATTTGTCATTCAGTTGCATCATTCAAATTCATCAGACACATTCACATCTGACTAAGACATTATTTTAATCGAATTTTGCTTATTTTCTGATTCTTCTGCATAACACAATTTTCAGTTACAATTTTATGTAATAACTAAAATATATGTACATAATAAATTGACTGCTCACTGCAGAATGCATAACTCCATTGATTGGGTCTCCTACTTAGAGTTTCCATTCTATATCATCATTACATTTGCCATCTCTTGTTATGAATCTGACATAATATCCAATTCCAACTTCAAACACGTTATCTGTATGTGTGCGTACATAGGAAAGACACTCGAACAACTTTCGCATGCAGACCTCACATGAAACTTTGAGAATCTTCCAAATGATTGTACGTGACAAATTTTCTGAGAGTTAAATTCGTGTTTTATTATCCTAACGGTACTTTTGTTTGACGTTTTCACGTAAACTTCGGTCTGTGATTTGGCATTGGTACCAGCGTTTATAGTATTTGCCTAATATTTTCAATAACACTATAAAAAAATCTTTACATAAAGGAAGTCAGCAATAGCTTTGCCGGCTTCCTTTATGTAAAGATTTTTTTTTATATTATGAATTTAGCAAACCAGCTTACGGTCCGCTTGGTGGTAAACATGACAGCAGCTTATAGACACTCGTATCATCTCAACGATACCATGAATAATGTCATGGCGGTATTGATAATAATTCCCATCTTTGATTGTATATAAATTACGAGTTTGTTTTAGAAGTACATCGCTCTATTCGTAGTTGTTTTACTCTCTTACTGCTTCTCTAACCCCTAAGTTTCTGTCATCATCCAAAAAATAAAAGCCAACTAACAAATCCCCATCCAACGCCTCCTCATTAATAATACAATATTGTTCGAGCTCTCGTTTCCACCAACAATTAACTTCTAAACGTGAACGCAATTAATTTTAATTAGAAACACTTGGGGTGGAGAAAAAATAACAATTTTCTGAAAGTACTCTTGTCTTAGGCCGGGACGGGGAGATATTTTTCCCGGAATTAGAGGTTATCTCAGGGAGAGGAATAACCTGATTATATTTCAGGCAATAATCATTTTCTTTCATGGATAAAATCTTAATTTAAGTTGGTTACTTTCATTATCACGTAACATACAAATGTTAACGTTCTAATGTTATCTTTAAAATTAATGTTTATTTGAATTTATATTCACCCCACCCCAAGTAAGGAGGAATTCTGCCATAACTACCACGATGGGAATGCGTGTTGCCAATTACAGAGCGCAGATTTTACGAGGTGAATATTGCTGCCCATCTCCATCCTGTGCATTTGAGCTAAGTCTCGGATGGATATACCGTCATCTGTCGGCTCTAGTACCTTAGTTGCCTTTTACGACACACAGGTACCTCACGGCAATATTAAATAGTAAATTTTGTATAACAATAAGTGGAGGTGGAGTACAATAATACCTCTCTCTGTACTTGATGTCGTTAGAGGCTACTGAGGTACTGGAGTCGACAGATGACGTCAGCTGTATCATCGTCGTAAAGCTACGCTCTGCGATTGCCATCACGCCTGCAAAAATACCCCAACCTTGGGAAGGCCTACGTCCAAAACTGGACTTTCCGTGGCTGATATGATGAATAAAAAATATTTAATATAATGGTACATACAAACATTTTAATAAAAATATTTCGCTCCACATATCTGAACGTAGAACTATGGTTTACTTAAATGCCTGTATTCGTGCATTAATGCAATCCTATTGAACACCAAGCTGAGCGCCACAGACCCCGCCCCCTTTAAATCACTTCCGGTGTCCACCAGCAATGGCGGCCGCACTTCCGGCCTGACCCACTACTCGGGTATTATACACCGAGCCTATTAATTGAGTTCAACCTCTTGGGCCCCTGGGCGATGAATAGGTGACAATTGGACATTTGTGTACTCAAATTGAATTTTGGCAAATCGAATTGAATTATGTTTGATGCTGAAAGGTTCCTAACGTGAAACACTTGTGGTATTTCCGCTTGATATGCGAGTTTCTGCTTGACCTTTGTCACGTGGTATTAAGCACGTGTAACGGTAAGAATTGTGCCCAGATGGCCCTAATAATTATATCTTGTGCGTGTGTCATGGGTGCAATCCTCAACAGGGCAAACAAATATATATATTGAATATTTGTTTTTATTCTCTCTAAGTATTAGTTATATATTTTATCTATGGTTTTAGTTGTAATTCCTCTGTTATCTGATGTCCCTAACGCTTAATAATCATTATCATAGGATTTCTCATCATCATCAGGATATCAGCCGAAGAAAGTCTGATATATGCCTCTTCATTAAAACTGGATTATGGTATAATATAATATGTAGTATACTATATATACACTATAGCTTACGGGAATGCTGTAACCAATATATGCCTTGTTGCAATTGAGTTACGCTGGTTAAGATAGATACACCGACCTCTGACGGTTCCAGTACCTAGTTCACCACCTACGACACCTGGTACAGGGGAAGGTGTTATTCTACTCTGCCGGTCGAGTTAGCTGGTTAAATTTGTATTTTACTGTCAGTCAATGTATGAGATGTTTTCTGAATTAATTATTTACATCCAATGTAACCTCTAGAATCATTCGAGAACTCGCTTATGTTACAAACGCAAAAGTAATATAAATGTATAATGAAACCAGCTATTGGAAGTCCACTGCTGGACATAGGCCTTTTCAAAGAAAGAAGTATTTTGCTTATTATAATTGCCACGCTAGGCAAGAGTGTTGGCACGACGGGAATACTTTTGCCCATCCCGTTATAGGCATTTACACTGCACGGTTTTGAATATATATTCCGCCATCTGTCAGTTTTGGTACCTTAGTCGCCTCTCGCGACACCTGGTCCAGTGTAAGGTACTATTCAACTCTACCAGTATTTCACGGCGAATGAATTTTGTTTAAATACCCCTTAATTTTTTTGTCTCCGGCGGCAACTAACGAGGTAATTACAATAACAATGACGACTGCCGTGAATGGGAGAATGTTTCAGTCGGCAACCCCATTGTGCTATTTATTTCTGGCAACTCATTCTCGGTAATTATTTTCTTTTTTCGCTCGCATCATACTTTTTTCGGTGACGAAACTTTCAGTAAATGACCGGATAGATAGTGGTTAAGGAGTCTTAAAACAGGGTGGCGAGTGTTGCCATCATAAATACGAGGAAATAGCTATACAGGGTGAACCGTTAAATGAGCTGACCCAATTACGTTTTTTGGGCTTAATTAATTTGACGCAAAAGATCTAATTTTCTGCCGCCTACACGTCTAGCGCAGAAAATATAAAAGCAAATATTGATTCTTATTTAAGTAATGATTTAAAGTAGCTATTTACTTTTAATTAGAAGTGTGCGGTATACAACAATCTTTCTGCATCAGTACCTCATTCTCACATATTTCTACCGCCAAATAGCGGTATTCAAATTGCTGTTTCGGATAAAAGGGCATAGGCAGTGAAATTACTAGATAATATGGCATAATATCATCAAGTCACATGTTTAATGGCTCACTAGTGATGAGACAAGCGTCTTTTGCAACGGTGTCGATTCTCATCGTCAGTACCTTTTAATGATAATATAATGGGGCAATAAACGGCCTTTCACTTGATTTTCCTAGCCTGTCATTTGCATTATTTGTTCATACGAAATTCCACCTATTCTACCACTTTTTCTTTTGTCATCATCATCACTCTAGCATAGAAAGATCACTGTTGGACTAAGGCCACCCAAAGACAGGGGAATTTCCCCATAATAGATGCGCTGGGCAGGCGTGGTGCAAAATCGAAGAGCATAACTTCGCAACGAGGATGCTGCTACCCATACCCAACCTGTAGTATTTAAGTGGTGCTGTTTCGGATAGATATACTGCAATCTGTCGGTTCAGGTTCCTTAGTTGCCTCTTACGATACCTGGTACAGACGGAGGTACCTACTATTCTTCTCTGAATGTCCTTGAGGATTAGAGGAATCATTGATATCATATTCAAATTGAAATAATGAAAAATCATTAGTAGTATAATCCAGAAACCCGTGTGGAGAAAGAAGAAAAAATGTTGCAAAACACTTTTTCTCTTTGTTACAGAAGCCGATTACACACTGGACGAATCGTTTTGGAATGAAGAAAGCCCAGTTGGTGAGTACTCGGCCTTAGAGTAGACACGTAGAAACCAAACACAAGTCAGCCACCAAAATGCTGCCCGTGCAAACTTTAGCTGCATATTTTTACAAAACTCTATTTAAAAAAATGGAATACACAGAACTTGCTACAAATTTATGAGGGCACAGATACAAATTTTAATTATATCTCTTAAAATAATAAGGTATACTTTTAGTTGTACAAGGATAACTAAAGAAACACATAAGTTACTAAGCAACTTTTTGTACATATAATTGTTCAGAAGTGAGATAAAAATCTATATCTGTCTTATTCTATCACTAAAAACATGTGCAATCTAGATTCGCCCAGCTTGAGTTCTTTGGTGTGTAGGAACATAATTTAGAACTTTTTTTATGAATCAATTACAAATAGTTTTAGGATTTTCCATTGTATCTAAATTTTATACTACTATAATAATAATAATAATAAATGTATACAACATTTTATACATAGACAAGACTCCGAAATAAGTCACTTAACGCACTTATCAGTCACGTCAGACAGCAGACATCACAAATATAGTGCATATATCTAAATACATATATTTAACACCCAGAACAAATACACATATTACGATACAAATAATTTGTCCTTGGTGGGGATCGAACCCACGACTTTGGGCGTAAAAAATAGAATAACTAGGGCCTATCACGATATCAATTTAATATTAACCATACATGTGTTTTCGTAGCATAAACGATCGTATCTTTTTTCAGGTCAGTTCATAGATTCTAAAGGCCACAGATTCTGTTGTTCTAGTCTAAGGGTTAAAAAAGGTGTAGTAGGATATATTTGTCTTTTAAGATGTATAACTTTCACCAAAAAAATAAATATTAAATTTAATGTATAATATTATATTGATCTAAATTGATTTAAATTAATAATATTGATCATTAACACATTTTTTGCGATATGCCTTCTTGGTAGACAATAATTGACATACGTCCCAACCTTAAGTAAGCCTGTCACAACCTGAAAGATTTATCTCCTGGAATTCGAGTTGATTTTTCAATTGACGTACCATTTATCCGACTAGTGTAATTGACAATATGACAGGCTTTTCAGGGAGTTAATTCAATTATGAAATGTTAAAGATAATTTGCAGTGTACTACAAAGATAAAGAAATGATAAATACATATAAATAAATTAACGCAAGATCTAGACATAGAGATAAGCCACTTAAAACAAATGTGTAAAACAATACATGTATCACAAATATAATACTGAACCCTCAAACATAAAAGAAACACAGATATTAATCATACAAATGTTTGATCTGGGAGGAAATCAAACCCACGACCTTTGGCGCACATGGGTACTACCATCTGCACCAGCTGGCCCATTGATTGACTAAATAAATATCAAATTCTGTAGTTAGTATGTACATTGAAGTTACATATATACATAACGGAACTACATATTCTCAAAGCCGAGAGCATACAACTATCTGTTCTCGCATCTCCACCGGCAACATTTATCATTGCACATTGTATATAAGTCGACACTTTAAAATAAATACATTCCCACAACATCTCATACGTTGACCTGACTCCGTGATAAGTCGCTTAAAGCACTTGTGTTTCGTACATCAGATTAATCGCAAATACACTACTTAAATACATATATTTTATACCCAGACACAGAACAAACATAAATATCAAGCTGGCAAGCGTGTTTGCGATCGCATATCGCAGCTTATGCGACGGGGATGCTACACTGATACGGATGGGTATACCATCTATGGGTTCCGGTACCTCAGTCGTCTCTTACGATACCTGGTACAAGGGGATGTACTATTCTACTCTACCGGTACCTCACGGCTAAATTATTATATATAGCTGCAGCAAGTTCTAGTGCATGATTTATATGTGTATAGACATTATTTCACTGTGAAATATATTTATTTAACTTTTTGCACATTAAAAATACAATGATTACATGGTGAATTTAATGCCTACTAGAATTGTCTTACCAGTCAACCATCGGGCAAAATAGAAAATAGATCAGTTGGCACAATACACATCATTGATAAATTACAAATATAAAATCGAAAATATTTAATTATATATGTAAGTTATATACATATTAAAATAACAATACATACACAAATACATTAATTTAATATATAAGAGGAAAATAAATTTCTAATGAGCATAAACATCTTTAAATTTAAACCCAAATAATAGCATTTGAGACTGTCAAGTGTAGCTAAATACCAGTCTACCCACAAATTGGACAGACGATCTGATTAAAACTGCAGGATCTCAATGGATGCATGTCGCATACTACCGGTTTTTTGGAATTTTCCTATATATGTGGCCCTAAATTTGACTATCCCTCAGCTAAATTATTTTAAAATTATCAATATATAATAAAACCCATATAACTTTAGCGTCAAAGAAAGAAATGCATCATTGAAAAATCCACTCTTAAAATTACAAACGGAATATTTTCAATTCTATCTCAGTCAGCCTTTGTTTCAATCCAAAGCGATTCCGTATCTTAATTCGATGCGGGACGCGTTATTGGGATCGACCGGGATTGTATTCGACTCGTGTCCGAGGCATACACACGGTGAATGGACGCGACGGGTTTTCGAGTTCCAGGAATTCACAGCTGCATCTCGGTACACGTTTGTGGAATATGCTGGAATTGTTGCTATTGATAAATGGGTATTGTTAAGACGTGTATGAAGTTGTATGGAACATGGTTATGTATAACATTCGTCTTGTTGTCGTATAGGTATAACTATATATAGAGGTAGCTGTGGTATTCCTACTATATGAATTTAGGGTCATTTAATTCTATAGTGAAGGGTTATATAATATTAATATTTTTTGTATTATTTGCTTCGATCGATTGATTGTAGATAGAAATACATTACTAGGTCGACACTAATTGATCACTTCTTAAATAACTTCTAGTTGAAAGTAGACCAAACTAAATTTATTGCAAATGTATTCAATTTGGTAAACTTATATACTTTAAAAATTAAAATAATATATTTTATATACAATTAGGCCTAACTTTAGACAGTTTTAATAGCTTCAGACAGTTTTAATAGCTTTAGACAGTTTTAATAGCTTTAGACAGTTTTAATAGTTTCAGACAGTTTTAATAGTCAAGAATAATTAATGCCCAGACTATGTACTCTAAGCGTTAGTGCGCTGGCGGTACAAAAATCCTAACTGTCATCATGCAGCAAGCCTATCTGAGGTCTAATCTAGTCCTTATCACTGGACGGATCTTAAAACAAAACAGTTGGAGTTGATACCATTTATAAACGCATCAACTCACTTTGAGAAATTGTAATGACACAATACATATACACATACACACACACACACACACACACACACACACACACATATATATATATATATATATATATATATATGTATATATATTATATTATTGGGGATTTTTAAAATAAACAAATTGTTTTTGTGAAAATACAAAGGAACGACATTTAAGCTTATTAAAATCGCTCCCTCAATTGTATCCTTTACTTTTCTCTATTTGGTTTATATTTGCTTATACAAAATATCTTAGTCTCAAACGCCATTGAATGACGCGTCAACCCAACGCGCCACAGATAAATAACTTCCACAGACAACTGACAATCGCGCGGAGCGCGGCAAATTCCTAACACTCGAATCACCCGTTAGTATATTATTATTATCCTTATATATTCACAGATACTGCATGAAACTAATACAAAAGATAAATGACTAGCAAAACGACGACCACTTTCAGTGGTCTATGTATAACTATATATAACTCTTAATAAAACTCCAAAAACTGTCATCAAATATACGAGAATGTTTTGTAAGCAAACCTAGAAAGAGCGATGTAAGGTTTTCGTTTATGAAAAGGCCTTCAATATCAAGCCACCCCATTCTTAGGAAAGGGTTTCAGGCTGAAACGTAGCGAGGGCGCAATTCCTGTAAGTTTATCACCGGCAACGAGATGTAAAAATGCCCGGCCCGGATATCCGGCAGGCGGTCGTATATTATGCCCGGAAGCGGGGGTATAGGCGACCCGCGCGGCTTCGCTCGTTACGAAAATTAGAGGTGATATTTTAACCGAGCAGAGCTGAACGTTGGAGCTGGTTTGTGTGTGAATGGGCTGTGAGACTGTTTGCACATCCGGCTTATATTTTTATTGCACTCTTTTGAATTTCGTTCGCAGTAATATTTTGCAACATTTACGCGTTAACAACACGTTACAATAATACATTTTTTAACGGCTTTAAAACTTGCTTGTATTTTGAGCACCAAAAACCGAAACGTTGGGCAAAAAATATATGAAGTATAGAACAATATTTTTTTGCAGTATTTTCTAAAAATATTTATAAAAAAGCTTTTGAAGATTATTCTTTGGTTGCGTGGTTGGAATTTGCTCTCAAAAATATGCATTACTTTTGTCTATATAAAATGTAAGTACTATCATGTAGAAAAACCTAAAACATATTATAAAAAATAAAATGCTTGCAGTTAATAAGACTCAACATGAATAGTCAGAGGGACGTCAAAAAACACGCCGTATTCCCAAGTTTGGTTTCGGGAGGAACACGAATATGTACTTTTTATAAAAAAAATCGATAAACTAGTATACGGTCCGCGTCATATTTTTTTCTAAAATCATACCTTAAAGGGGTAAAACGAGGCAGCGAAATTAGTATGAAATTTCTATATCTTAACGCAAATGAATCGGCGGGGCACTGCTAGTTTATTTATAAATTTCACTTACTGTTTTCTGAGTAACGATTCGATAAAAAGCGAAAAAGGCACCGTATTTTACGCAAATACAAAATCACTTCCACGAAATTGAGTAGCTTTTTGATGTTGTTGGGTTGCTTCCATCAAATTCATTATTTATTTCATAACACAAATGTTTATAACAAATTTGTTATTATATCTCGTAATTTCTGAAATATAACGCACTAGGTGGCAAATATATAAACTGAGATGATGATATATTAAATAATTGCGTGAAAAATAAACTTATTGCTAGAGCTGGTTGAAAGATAATATTAATGATGAAACTGATTGGGGTTGAATTGAACTGCTGTAACTTCTACTATTAAGACAACGGTTAGTTAGCACCGACGCCGGTATAGGTTCCAATAAAACCTACCATTAGGTATTATTGGAAAGCTTATGTAGCATCATTAGTTTTTCTTGCAACTTCTTTTTGGTGGTTTGCGTAATGAATCTGCTCTGCTATAAACTTAGTTATAAGACCTCTTTGGACACTGAATGACCTAATTGTTTAAATGCCTCTTATGTATTATATAGGGTTATCAGTCATTTAAAAATATGACAAATATTTATGTTCTGTGTCTGGCTGTTATATATATATCTGCATATTGTATTTGGGTAAAAATAATATGCAAATATATATTTACTTTAAACGACTTATCTTAGAATCAATATGAGATACATTTATTTATTATTACAATTTAAACAATATTGTTGAATATAGAAACTATCCCCCCAATTAACTGATTATACATATATGAAGTCACAGCAGCACTCCGAGGGAGCGCTCGCTCGCAAAACAATAATTCACCCAAGCAATAACACACGAACGACGTAATTTCACCGTGAAACTTTCACGAGAACGTGACACGAGATGCGTGGACGCAGGGAGAGGGGGTGGAGGCAAGGGGATAGGGGGGGAGTTTGAAGGGTCACGTGGCACATGACGCGGGACGCGTGATATTGTTTGGGGCGATGAAAGTGGTCATGTACATATTATATTTATTTTATACTCGTATACATAGAGAATGTTTCCATATGTTGATTTTGTTTCTCCGTTATTAATTACTCTTAAAAATATGTTTTGAATAATCTCTCTTCTTTGCTTTCAAGCAGCTAAATTGTACTGTGGAATTACTGGAGATATTGAAAATTTCGAAAAGTGTCCAAATACAACTAAATAAATATAAATGCATCTAAAAATGACAAATACGAGCCGAATAGCGTAGATGGTTGTGATCTTTCCTTTCGCGTCAAAGATCGTGGGTCCCAGAATAAAAATGTATATGTAATATTTGTGTTCCCTATCTGGCTGTTTAATATACGTATTTAATTACTATTTTTGTAATTCCTCTGTTACTTATCCCGGACAGAAATCAATATAGTATGAATTTATTTATTTAAATCTAATGACAGTTATTATTACAAATAATTTGTGAAACTGCGGCCATTAACGGCTCCAAACGCCTTTTTTTGGTTGCCATAACCGAGAAAGGTGATATCATACTAGTTTTATAATGAGTAATGGAGAATTGTGATTACTTTTAGTAAATAAAAGGTTTTTTTAATAACGGATAAACTTGTGATTTATTTTAGCGTAAAAAAAATGAACCAACCATGACATTGACAAGTAAGACAATGTTGCCAATACACAATAAAGTTGGCATTACCAACTAAGTAAAATAGAAAATGATTGCGTTCACAATCCAACAAGTAATAATCGACTTATAATTTTATGATAAACTTAGTATCAACCGCTTTGGGTTTGACTTTTGAGTCACCTAACGGCAATCGTTTTCAAGAACGACACAAATCTTATCTGCATAGCTTTATTTATTAATTACGCGTCGTGAATTGCCGAAGATATTGCAAACTAGAATCGGACTTATCCTCGAATCAGGTGTCGTAAGAGGCGGTTGCGGTACCGGAACCGACATCCACCCAAAATATGGTAACTCAAATTCAACAAGGCGGGGATGGGCAACAGCATTCTCCTTGGAAATCTACTATTACTCTGTGACTGCCACGCTTGCTTAGTCCGGCATTATGTGTAAAATATCTTTATTTCTACGTTTGACTTTAGTACGCCTAATATTACAAATGATCGCGAATAACTTAGAAAGCAATAACGAGATTCA
Organism: Heortia vitessoides; assembly: GCA_020976665.1. NCBI lineage: Eukaryota > Metazoa > Arthropoda > Insecta > Lepidoptera > Crambidae > Heortia > Heortia vitessoides. Next base: position 1,354,910 of record JACJUM010003085.1, read on the forward strand.
TTTATAAAATATATTTCTCTAGAAACTTCTGGAACATGAACAAAAAAAGTATCGAATATATCTATTCAAAATATACATATAAATACAAACATGCAACCAACCCCACCGCATACAAATAACTTGTGAACAATCCAAAAACTCAGATTACAAGAGAAAACGTCGTAACCAAACACGTATCTGCTTCAAACCGCCTTGAACTAGTTCGAACCGGAATGATCTTTGATGTGGTGGCGAGAGGTTTGCCCTCAAATGAATTGTATAGCATTGCAATGTTTGATACTGCTATACCTCTTATAAAGATTAACCACAGATATGCTGGCTTTGAACAGTCGAATATTGTTGCCGAACTTTGGATAATAATATATAACAAGTAGTAAATATTTCACTTCGGATACGAGAGACTAATCCTCATATTCACAATAAAAAAAGTTTGAAAATTATTAATTATAATAAAAACATCATCATCATACCAGCTGCTGAAAGTCCACTGCTGGACATAGGTGACCCCAAGAAAGGGGGAAATTTGCCCATAATTGCCGCTCTGGGCAAGCGTGTTTGCAATCGCAGAGCGCAGCATTTGCGACGGGGATGCTGCTGCCCATCCCCGCCCTGTGCAGTTGAGCTGCATTATTTCGGATGGATATACCGCCATCTGTCGGTTCTGGTTCCTTATTATGTAGGGAAGGTACTATTCTACTCTGCTAGTACCTCACGACTTACATAATAAAACAATAACAATATACAAAGAATTTTGCGGTAAAAGACCGGTGCGGTGTAGAAGATGATGCCGTGATAACAATATATAAAAAAAAGTTGAGATGTAGAAATAATGAAAATGTTGAATAACAGCACAAATATACAAAATGAAAGCGAACGGAAGAGTTAGTATAAAACGACCTAAAGAAACATACCAGATAGAAGAAGTATCAAAGAAAGGCCAAGTCAGAAGTACCAAGGATAAACCAGCATGTATTAAAAGACTAATGCCCTTAAAGAAAGCGAGAGAGGTATGTCAAGATCGAAGCAAGAGGAATTCCACACTTTTGCCTAACCCGATGGGACACCGGCTTGACGTGTGTAATATGTACCTTAATAGGGATAGTCGGATTAATATTTTAACGGAATTTTTTCTCACTCAGGCTAGTATATTTGAGATATGGAAGCAACTATGATTTAAATAGTTGTGAAACCTTTTTTATTTGTTTTATTAGGTATGCATTACAGTTAGAGTAGCATGATATAATAGTATTACATTCAATCTAAAGTTGTAAACGTAATAGTTGTAACTCAAAAAAGAATGTGTTTCGAACATCATAACCCATAATGAGTCTACTACATCCATCAAGCGGCAAAAAATATGATTTAAAAAGAACAATGGATTAAGAAGTTATAATAATAATAATAAATTCCCACAACATCTCATACATTGACCTGACTCCGTGGTAAGTCGCTTAAAGCACTTGTGTTACGGACGCCAGACAACAGAGGAATCACAAATATACTACTTAAATACATATATTTTACACCCATACACAGAGCAAACACAAATAAAATCATATAAATATTTGCTCTGGGTGGGAATCGACCCCTGGTGCACAAGACAGGATCACTACCATCTGCGCCATCGGGCCCGTCTAGTTATATTGTTGATATTAATCAAAAACCCTTAAGTATTATTGATCCTTTAATCTTTTAACATAATAACGCTAAAAAAATAATGCATAAACATAATAAATGGAACAATCAATTTCAAACATGGCGGTAATTCTCGATCGTGTCCAAAACTTTTTAGCGACCAAATACGAAGTTATTTATCAAATTCACCAACTAGCGAGTCCTAGTCATACGCCGATCTCACGTATAATCGATTCAACAAACTAGCGACGAATGAATCGGCTTAGAATCGATTATTCGAGGCAGGCACGTCCCCGTGATGTGTCGGTGCCGCCTCCGCATTTACATGGGAAGAACATCGTATGCAAATCGGAGGATGCACCTGGGAAAAACAAGATACTATTGCTGCTTATTGGGGAATTCTGCACGTGAACCAGTGTAGGTGTAATATTTTACCATACTTAACGTGTATTATAAAGGAACGTGGAATATTTTGTACGGAGCATTTGACTTGCTCCGCTGTCTTCGGCTCGAGTACCGCAAATATTGTACAGCGAATTTAGAACGATGTCGTTAAAATTTTGTTTAGTTTTTTATTTAGTTAATTCTATCCTGAATCTGAAGATATAGGATAGAGTTAACTTCAAATTAGTATTACATAGCAAAACAACACGACAGAATATAATTCGAACGTTCAGTAAAAGTAGAGAGTACATAATAATGCATTAAGTTAATAGTGCTTTCAATATTTTGTCAAAGCATTTTTGTCAGTCTTGAATTAATATAGTTTTCGGTAGCATTCAAAAGTTGTTTTTTTTATTGCTTTGCTAATCATTTACTTTGTGCCTCCAGTTTGGTCTGCGTGGGTTATTTTTAAATCACCTCAAAAAAAAATTTTTCCGGAACTCTACAGTAACTTATATGAAAGCGTTAAAATAGTATTTATTATGTTTTTTAAGTCCGGTACATCATTCAATTGTTTTTATTATGACTACGTTTTGGTCTAGCCAATTCTTAGTATTTTATTAGAGGGAAATATAAGCCTATCAATAGTTGAAGATAAGTACTGTTATTGTGACTTAATTATTAGGTTTTTTAGCTGCTCAATAAAATTGTATAAAATATTTTAGTATTATTTCTTTTCCTTTTTTACTTAGAAACAAAGTTCAATATAAATTGAAGCTTCTGGTTTGTAACTCGTCAAAATAAATAAAAGTAACCAATTATATTTACGAATCTGTCACACCCACCAGGCATGTGGTTCTTACCTACCAGGCTTCTCAAGGGTTAATATAAAATGCATTCAAACGCAAAAAATCCTAGTAGTAAAAAGTCATTCTATAGATAAATATAAAATATCATAATCATTATGAATATTAAAATTAATGCAATGCTTAAACCTACAAAGAATTCTATTAAAAGGAAAATAGTTCACATATTATTAGTGTTTCTAAAGTCTGCAGTATCACTGTGAATAGTTGGATGGAAGTATTCCTCACTGAAGCGACTTCAAATACTTAGGCAAATTAATTTAAGATTTATAAGAGCTTAAATATTACATTAAATGCGATGGTGAGTGGCAACGTAAAATATTTTTTTATGTTATGGATTTACTGAATTTAGCCGTGGGGTACCTTCGGAGTAGAATAGTACCTCCCTCTGTATTAGGTGTTGTAAGAGGCAACTGAGGTACCGAAACCGACAGATGGCGGTATATTCATCCCAAATAGCGTAGCTTAAATACTACACGGTATGGATGGGCAGCAGTATCCTTGTCGCGAAGTTGCGATTGTCACCACGCCTGCCCAGCGCGGCTATTATGGTGAAATTTTTATGACTGATATGATAACGGAATATATTATCTGCATCATAGTGCAGCCGTATCAAAATGAAGAAATATGACATCAATTGTGTTAGTGCAAAGGCGATCCCTGAAGTGATAGTTTGTAATACTAAATTTTTGATTGAAGATCACGCATCAACGTCCATAGGGCGCCTCTCACAAAGTGGACAGATCTGATTGTCTTATTTGAACAATGACTAGAACATCAAGATCGCGCTGAATACAGAAATTCATGCCCAATATTGTACATCCAACACCTGATATTTACATATATACTGCAACTGATATAGCCAGATATACACCAGCCGTCTTGCTTCCACTGGACATAGGTCTCCCGAGAAAGGGGGAATTTGCACATAATTAAAGCGCCGGGTTGACATGTTGGCAATCGTCGAGCGCAGCTTTCGCGACGGGGCTGTCTATTCCGGCTCCGTACACTAGAATTACACTATTTGATGGATATATCGCCATCTGTCGGTTCCTGTAACTCAATCGCCTCATACGATACCTCGTACAGGAAGGGTACTATTAATAATATAATATTCAAAAAACATCTCATACGTTGACCTGATCCCGTGGTATATCGCTAAAAGCATTTGTGTTATGGCCTTTGAAAAAAACACAAATATTTACCATAGTAAATGTTCAATTTAGGGTAGGATTAAAACCCACAAACCTTGGCACAAAATATACTACCGAATACGCTAACAAGTCTTTACTCTCTTTCATCGTCAATGCTAGCAATCATTTGAAAACCTATATTGTAGACTTGAGTCACAGCTTGACATTTCTCGATCAAATGATCTCAAACTCCTGCAGAAATTTAATTATTAATTCCATAATTCGCAATACTAATGCAATATAGCACAAGTGGAACATCAAGCGACATCAGATCTGTGATATTTGCATCTCAATGCCTTCCACATGTAAATTCGCAAATTCATAGTCGACACGTGGCGGCGCTACGTGACGCTCCCATAATCGATTTCGATCCGATCGACTTGTGATTGGGGTGAACGATTTTGACGCTTGCATCGATTATTGATATTCCAATGTTGACGTATTTTATTTCACGTTTACTGCGCCGTATGATTAATAATAAAAATACAGTTAAAAATGCATGTGGAAAGTCAAATCCGTCCAAACAGTTCTCATAGTTTCTCCAAACGCTATAATACCTAAGTCATTGAAACATGTGGTACCGGCTGAGTAGAGTAGTGTCTCCCCCTGTACCAGGTGTTGTAAGAGGCGAGTAAGGTACCAGAACCGACAGATGACGGTGTATCCATCCGAAACAGTGTTGCTCAATTGCACAAAGCGGAGATAGGATATCCATGTTGTGAAAGCTGTGCTGTGTGATTGCCATCACGCTTGCTAAGCGCGGCAATTATAGGCAAAATTCTCCGTTTCTCAGGGAGGTATATATCCAGCAATGGACTTCTAATGGATGGTATGAATCAATAAATCATAGAAGAAAAGTAAAGATATATTTCATATTCATTCCAATGTTATCAAACAGTTGCAGAAAATTGCACATAACCCGAAAATTTTTATGTAGTTCACGAGTTACTGTCTTGTAAAATTGTACAGCTTTCACGCTTGATTTCACGTGGGAGTTGCTTCTTCATTAAACGAGAGAATATTAAATAAAAAGAAAGATAATAAATATGTGTTCCTTGGATTTTGAGCGCTCCGTAGAATTTGTCTGAGATTAAGTTCGATCAATTAGGGGATAGGTTTGATGGCGGGATACTGACAGAGTAGAATAGTACCTCTCAGCAACAGCGTAGCTCAAATGCACAGGTTGCAGCAATTAAGTGCAAAATCCCCCTTTCCAAGGGAGGCTTATATCCAACGGTTGATATAATGATAATGACGACGTTCGTATATTACTTAGGTTTCTGTGTAAATATACAAAAGATTTTGAACAACTTAATGTATGCATTTGTGAAACTCAGTAAGCAAATAAAGAGAAGACTATTTCATGAATTTTACAATAAACCCTGGGTTTAGAAATGTGTACTTACATATGTCAATTTATATACATTCGTTTTCATATATTCTTGCGTACAAAGGAAGTTTAAAAATAAATCCTTAATTCATGTGACATAAAACGATATATTTGGAGATCCGGATGACTTATTTTCCAAATTTTGTTTACTATATCACTATCAACTTGAGATTTTTACGAAAAGCCCTAGATTTTACTTTAAACCAAACACCAATTCACTTTGCTACATATAATGGGAGTAATTTTTGGGAAAATAACAATTCACCCACTTATGCACACTTAACACGCCAATTGCCACATATTTCTTAGGTAACGCAGGCTTTGTAAGCCTCAAAGACTTTGCTGACAAAGTAAGCGGCGGTGGCGTACAGTTTTTTTCAAAATGGATTCAGCACCAAAAGAGTTTCACAATAAAAGAAGGTTGACTAACGACCTACGTGTCGTATTTTCAAATCCCGACTCGCCGAGGGAACTCTGGAAAGCAGCTTTTAAATAAAAATTAGAAGCGTATTTTGATGAGTGTCGTGGCGTGTTGGGTAGACGTGGGCGGGGTACGGGTGAGGGGGGTGGGGGGGACGTTCACGCCTGCTCGCGTCTCACGCTTGACGTGGCGCCCGCTCCGCTGGCTCTAACCCAGGTTTCTTGGTGTCATGCCGTTTACGAATTCCATTTGCATTCTACATTGTGTTACGAAAATAATTTGGGGAAAGGCAGGCAGGTATTACCTGACATATCAGCGTTTTAAACTGTTCCCGTGTTACAATTACAAATCAACTAGATTGGGAAATCACTAATTGCGATAAGGCCGCCCATTGTGCTTTATAATTACCGGTTTTATTCATATATTTTTATATTTAGTGTACAACAAAGTATTTATTATTAAGGTAGAAAATTGTTTCAAAACAAAAATACGATTTTTCAATGTATATGTAAATATTAGATACAATATTCCTGATAATATAGCAGAGCCCCGCGATTTCCTCCGCGTTAAGGTAGGTTAGGTTGTAGAACAGCCTTTAAACTTTATTACTAAGTACCTTACGTTATACTGAATATTTCTAACCTTATAACTTTGGCCCTCCTTTGATAATATGAGTCAGCCTCCCCTTTCATATATATAGAATTGACATTTTATTAAAATAATTTTGAAAATCAGAGATCTTTTATATTACCTCCCATATACTCCCTTAAGGAATGATTTTCGATAAACATTTTACACGTTTTTTTATGATTTTCAATGTAAAACCTTTATATTTGTTAATTTTTTCTAAAACAGACGTTTTATTCTTTCTTTGCACATCCGATTTACCCTTTAGGAGGATATTAAAAACCCTCAGTGCCCCTTTACATTATAAAAAGAATCCCTTTGCAATAATTCAAGATTGTAACCCTTAATATTTAGTCACTCAGTTAGCTTCGCCTCTTATACATATAGACTAACTATAAAAAGCGTTGAATTGAAGAACTAACCTAGCGTAATTTATGGTTTGCTTTGATTGGTGGCGTAATATTATGTAACTTATGTCCTGTTTTGATAAATAGGCTATCCAACACTGAAAGAGATTTTTAAATCTGATGAGTATTACTTGAGATAAGCGCGTTCAAACAAACACACCCCTATATTATGTGTATAGTTTATTATATATTTGACGGGCCCGATGGCGCAGATTGTAGTAACCCTGTCTTGTGCGCCTAAGGATCCAGGACAAATATTTATATAATGATATTTATATTTGTTCTGTGTCGGGGTGTTAAAAATAAGTATTTAAGTAGTATGTTTGTAATGTTTCTATTGTCTGATGTCCGTATCACAAGTGCTTTAAGCGACTTATCACGGGGTCAGGTCAATGTATAAGATGTTGTGGGAATTTTATATATAGGTATTGGTTTACTCGCTATCATAAAAATCAATCTAGTTTCCTTATAGTTTTCTCAAGAATAAGATCTTATGAATCGGTAATTAGGTCACCCTGATCTTCAGCTACATCATTATATCTCGAATAAATTTACTATGATTTATTTTTGAAGTCCCCCACTTTGTACACAAAAGTTGTTAAAAACTAATTAAATACATATGTCAACTTCGTAGCACTCTTAAGTATAAGTTTCTGTAAAAGTTTCCATAGACATTACTACAAAATTCATAAAGTAGTCAAGCTTTATTTATTCATTGAGTTTCATTAACAACACATACATTGAGTTTGTCTTTAACTCAACACGTCTCATAAAATACTGATCGAAATATATAGATGGAAAATGTTATTTAGCCAACTACAATTTTAACCTCAAATGAAAACAGCATACGACATGCAAGGGAAGTATGCTATGTACTATTGAGTAGTGATGTAATAAGTAGTCTTGAATTAGATATGAATGTATCCTTACCGCATACAAACGTACAAAAGGGCCTAAGCAAATTTAATACAGCAATTGGATTGTATTATGGAGCAACGGATTGGCCCTTATATTTGATTTTGTACATCATTACTATGTTTTGGGGAATCTTCAAATAATTCGCTTGAGATTGACCTTACACAAAGGTCGTCTGGATCGGTACCTCATTCGCACCTATTTCTACCGCCAAATAGCAGTGTTCACATTTCTGTGTTCCGATCCGAAGGGTGATAGAGGCAGTGAAATTACTTGGTAATGTGACATAATATCTTCAAGTCACAAAGTTGACAACGCGCTAGTGATACTTGAGATACTACAAGTATTAAATCACGCTTATTTTTACAGGGACTATATCCTTGTTTGTCGACCTGATTAAGTAAAAGAAAACAAAAACTTTATCAACATATCTGCTAAGTCGGTCATTTCTGGATATAGGCCTCCCCAAAGACATCTCATAAAATTGGTTGTTTGCATTTGTGGTTTTCTTCTATATGAATTAGTCGACAAACTATCACACGGCCCGCGTGATAGTAGGCGTCACCGCAGCTTATAGACGCTTGCATTATCACAAGGATATCAGTTGTTACTTATACATGTCATGTCACGTTACCTAGTAATTTCACTGGGTAACGTGACATGACACTCTCTCGTCCTTCTAACAGGAATATACAAAGCGAACACTACTATTTAGCGGTTGAAATAGGTGATAGTGAGAGGTACCTACCGCTGACCTTTCTTATACAAATATTTAGCAAAAGTGATGTTTACCCCTAGAGTCCTATTTTTTAGACCATATTAAAACTATTCAGAAGCCGTTTTAAGTTCGTTCAAAGTCATTTTAAGTATTACTATAAACCAAAAAACAACAAAATGAACTGCATTTTATCAAAGATTCTATATTTAAATTAGAGTCATATCATATTGTATGAATTTTGCAAACGTAATACATATCTTAACATCTCGATAGTATCTATTACCTTTTACTACCGCATAAACTGGTCGCTTCGTACCACTACACCTGATATCAATACATCGTATCAACACTAGAGTAACTAACAAAATCACCTCAGTATTTACATACCCAAAGCCGGCCTAGGCACAAAGTAAACTGGCCGAACGCAAGCACAAATAGTCCATTGTATCATAATCATGGCACAGCCTTCAAAGGCTGGGCACAGAGTTAAGGAAATCGCTTCGACTATTTTGTTGCGCAGCAACCCGGCCCTTTGTTGCTCGGAACACGTGCTCTTGTGAACTTAGTACCGGCGTGATTGGATAATAAATGATATAATAATAAGAAACTAAAATATAACGAAATAGTTTTTAATTTTAATTCTAATAATATGTCATCATTATACCAGCCATTCATGCAGAAGTCTACTGCTGGACTTAGGTCTCCCTAAGAAAGGGGGAATATGCCCATAATTGCTGCGCTGGGCAAGCGTGTTTGCAATTACAAAGTGCTGCTTTCGTGTCAGTGATGCTGCTGCCTATCTCGCCCTGTGCATTTGAGCTGCACTGTTCGGGATGGATATAAGTGTCATCTGTAAATTCCGGTATCTTAGTCGCCTCTTACGACACCTGGTATATAGGGAGGTACTATTTTACTCTGCCGGTGCCTCACGGCTAATTAATATGAATTTATTTGGTAAATTAAATGACACATCTCATCCATTGATCTGACCACGATATATGTAGCTAAAAGCACGGATATCAGAAAACATAGGTATAATAAATATAATAACTATATACATATGTTTAAACCAGAACAGATTAAATATGTTCCGTGTAGGGAACCCATGACTCTTAGCATTCAATGCATGATCTGGGATGTGTAAAGGGCACTAAGAAATAGCCATAATGTAATTCAGACTCTAATTTCTTACGAATTAAAAACATTCGTAAATACAAACGAACGGTAGTAATAGCTTAGCCCTAAAAAAAATTTTGTCGTTAGATTATCTATATCGTGAGGTACCGGAAGAGTAGAATAGTATCTCCCTGTATATCAGTAAGTAAGATGGCGGTATATCCATCCGAATCAGTGTAGTTTAAATGAACAGGGATGAGAAGCAGCATTTCCACCATAAAGGCTGCGCTTAGCGATTGCCAACACGCTTGCCCAGCGCGGCAATTATGGACAAAATTTCACGTTACTTGGGTGGGCCTACGTCTAGCAGTGGACTTGCAATAGCTGATATGATAATGAAATTTATAATCCGAAGTTATATATACGAGGACTTTGTTTGGCGTTCGCAGTAAATTCTTCTAACATCCCAAATATTTATCTTACTTCAAGATAAGTCGCTTTAAGCACATGTGTTACGGATATCAGACAACTGAGGAATTACCAATATAAAACTTAAATACTTATATTTAACACACAGAACAAACACAAATATCATCTAGAATTATTGCTCTGAGTGGGGATAGAACGCCATCTGGCAAACAGATATCTAGAACAAATCAAATTTTACATTTAATTTTAATAATTATTGTATTAGATTTAGAAATCTTATTGCGAAGCGACAAATATATTCCACTGCCAAAGCAGAAAACTCTTAGTTTTATTTAAACGCATAAAAAACATGTTTACTAACATTATCGCGGGAAAATGGAGGATGCAAATCATCCTTTGCAACGGACATCCTAATTTAAAATTGTAATCGCGTCATATTTTTCGAACGCCTCCGAAAATAAGACTGTTTACTCTTGGCGGTGGGTCCGAAATTTTTTCGGGGTTACCAAGTTTGTGGATTTCGACCAAGTTGAAATTATGGCGAGCATTATTCGGGAACGCTGCGTAATTAATTCGTGTTTTGTGTTACTTTTCTCGATAGATTTATTCGCGGTTTTAATGGTGCCGCCATTTTCGCCGAAACTTCATTGTCAACTCGGTTATTATTATCTGAGCTTGAAAAAAATTATGACTTTAATCGAATTTTATTAAAACCATTCTGAAAGCCTACGGAGAAAGTTGTAATTAATGGTTTAGTGATGTAGGCACGATACGTTACGATAGGCAAAGTATAACAAAGAATTGTATACCGGCTGAGTAGAATAGTACCTCCCCTCGCATCTAGTGTCGGAAGAGGCGACTGAGGTACCGGATGCCACAGATGGCGGTATATCCAAGCGGTGTAGCTCAAATGCAACAGGCATGTACGGTCTCAGTATTCCCTACGTGAAGGTACGCAATCGTTTACTACTCTTTCCCAGCTCTAATTCCATCTACCTTGAGGAGACCTATGTCTCCGCAGAGGGAGTTTGACGGTGGATATAATAATGTCGATGAGTGATGATAATAATTATACGTCTCTGAGGAAAATATTTAAACCGTTTGTGTGAAAACAAAGCATCAAAATTAAAATAGTTTTAATTAAATTAGCTTTACAAAAAGTAAAAAACAAAAAAAACTTTTTTAAACGTGTTTGACTTTATGATGCGTAGACATAGTCACATATCACATCTGTTCTCATGCAGTAAGCCTATGTTTGAAATATAATATCGTTACTGAACGGGTCTTACTACTATCTTTCCTGTAGGTTCATTCTGTAATCCAGCAGAAAAGAGCCTGCAAGAGAAACTGATAGCGATGAAGGCCCCGTATCACCTGAGTCGAGTTGACGAACCTTCCATCAGCGAAGGTGCTCACCATTTGCCTTAAAATTAAACAGTTGAAATTTTTTATACCTAATGCAGAAACTCGCATGGTGTAGTAAATGCTCTCCAACTCCTTTGAAACTTCCCTCTTTCATGAATAGAAATCACTTCATTCCTTGCTGGACCTTGCCAAATGAAGTAACTATAATAAAAATTAATGGTCGCAATGTATGTATACCACACAACTCTAAAACGATTGCACAAGAAGAATACGAATATTCTTTTTTATTATATTCATATAGTTAAAAACAGGTTGGTACTGGTTGGAAAAGTTTTTTTTTTTAAATAACAATTACCTAAAATAATTTGACTTGACTAGGTAGCTTCAAGCAAGTTTTACGGACATTAGACAACAAATCAAAACAACAATCACAAAAGTAGCAGTTAATTACACATTTTTTACAGCCACATAACTAACACAAATATCATTATATAAAAGTTTGTCCTAGGTGGGGATCGAACCCACGACCCACAGCCATCAGGCCCAGCAGACTTTGGTATGAAAATTACATAACTTTTAAACTTAAACTATGGTAAAAGACATGGGCGGGATTAACATTTCAACGGTAACGGGATTACGAAAAAAGTAATATGCCTGGGCAAAGTTGTGGTAGGCCACAAGAATATTATAAATAAGGCCAACATTATGTCTTCAATCATAGTGAATATTATACTTTTCCGGACACCAACATCATACAGTGAATGGATGTTTAATTAATATTACAGTAGGGTACAGAGCAGTGCAGGGGTGGGATGTACCCAATTAATTAATTATTGGTTGATTGTCAGTTCCGCGGAAGCCTTTCATCGACCCAGAAACGAGTGCTTGAGTTGTTATTTATATTGAAGAAACGTTATTGCTTCTTAGAAGCTATCTCATTATTAACCAACTTCCACAAGAGTTCATATGAACTAATATACTTGGAAAGTTATGCCTGATAACTTTTTCCTCGACAAATACATCAGACAAATCAAATATATGTACGACGGTGTAGAACTCCGACAAATATTTATATGATGGTTTTGTGTTTGTTCTGTGTCTGGGTGTTGAATATGTGTATTTCAGTATTATATTTGTGAGCGCTTTAGATTAACCAACAATGCCACAAAAACTTTATCACACTTCTACATTTTAACGACGCTTCGAATGTAAGATCGCTATACAAGATCCCGACACATAAAAGTTAAGTTCATGTCTGAGCTGATTCGACAAGGAATCTAAGCAACCAATCCTACTGATATTTATATTGACCGTGTGGTACCGGTAGAATAGTACCTCCCCCGTATCAGGTGTCGTAAGAGGCGGATTTGGTACCATAACCGACAGATGGCGTTATATCCATCTGTAATAGCTTAAAAGCATATAGCGAAGTTGGGCAGCAGCATCCTTTTCGCGAAGCTATGTTTGCGATTGCCAACCATGGGCCCAGTGCGGCAATTATGGGCAACATTCCCTCTTTCGTAGGAAGGCCTATGTCAAACAATGGATTCCAATAGCTGATATAATGATGACTAATAATTAATTTCAGCCGTAGACTATTCCGTTGAGCAAATAGCAGTATCAATTCTCGTGTCCACAGTCCGAGGCATGGCCTCTTCGTCCCCCCCTATGTCATCGCGGCTTATATATATGAAATGCCCTTATCATAATCCACGTACACACTAAGCTTAAAGCAGTACATTGCTGTCACCTAGTGCATGATATCCCCTCCTTTTCAGCGCATCTAGAACTCACTAATGCAGCTAGTCGCCACTCAAGCCACCCAAGCCGTTGTCCGTGACTTAGAGGCGCCCTTGAGTGACCGTCGTCGGCTCGTCCGATCCCACTAACAGATTAAAATAAAACAAATATTCAATAGTGTTAATACTCAAATATGATACGATAGAATTGACGTAATATGCAGTACGGCAATGATTAAAGGGAAACACGTCTTTTTATTCTCTTGAACTATGTTCAATTAACACATACACTGTAGCACATAATAGTCGTTGTTAGCATTAAATCTGTTATTCTTTTTTATGTTAATGAGTTCATAAAGTAAATGGTTTTTTCCAATTTTAAGGTTGTTAATGTAAAAATAATGAGCACATTATTCTATAGGCATTATTTTTATTCTTGAGATTCATTACTTCGGCTATATTGTTTGTTTTTTTTAATGAAATTGTGCTAATACATCTACTAGGACTGACAGTAGCATGGCGTGTTAATTTAAAAGAGGGTTAAGTACCAAACACAAATATCTTCATATAAATATTTGTTGCACAAAACATTTGGTCCACTATCAACTGCGCCATTAAGATCATCTACAATCAATCATACAGACTTAAAGGTAATTATTCGATATTATAAGTTTATTTGATGCCGCTAAGCGTCCATGAGCAAATCAGATTTGAAAGGCAAACCAAGCGACAATAAAATATTTTATATCCTAAGATAAAATCTTTATGAAAATTATAAATGCGTTCAACATAATACAAACTTAATAATAATTGGAAAAAAAATATCCGCATTTGAATAATTGGATCAACCCAAAAGTCACCATTTAAAAATCAAGTAAAGAAAGGAGTTCGATTAAAACCAGATATCCGATTAAATAATGACGAATATTAAAGGAAAGTCGATACACTATTTTAAATTGGACGTCGGACAGTAACGGTCTATCGGTTGCGGAATCGACTTGGCATCGGTAATTTAATCGAGTTCTCGATTCGGATGGACTCTGAATCGGTAATGTGCGGCGGATAATGGTCTCCTTTATTTTCATCGAGAAACGATTCGGAGTTTTAATGAGTTGAGTTAATTAATGCATTGGTCAAAGTTTGTATATCGCGGATTCATTGTTTCATTATACTAATATCATTTTTGTACGGGTATGCATATAAATATTGTTTATTTAGACAATGGTTTGTTAGCGCCTACGCTGATATGAGTTCTCTATACCTACCATTAGATGTTATTGGAACCCTTTTCACCACCAGTTTTTCATGCAGGTTCTTTTCCGGTGGCTCGCGTTATGAACTTGCTATAAACTTAGTTATAAGACCCATCCGGTGCCGCAGACTTTAGAGTCTCAGACTGCAATTACCTTTTTGTTTAAATGATTCTTATTATTATTAAGAGTCATTCGTGTAAAATTATTATTAGCAAATCTATACTCATATATACAGTACATATTTAATATTGATGGTATGAAAGTGCTTATAATAAGCCCTACTTAAATAGACATATTTTACTTTGACTACAGTAATTTACATATTTTCTATTTGTTGTGCGTATTTCCTAGAGTATATTAGTACTTCTCCTTGTACTAGGTGATGTATGAGGCGACTTAGGTATCGGAACCGACAGGTGGCGGTATATGTACGCAAAACAGCGTAACCAAATTTAACAATGTGTGAAATAGTAGCAGAATTCCCGTCGCTCTGCGATTGTTTTCTTAAGGAGGCCTACGTCTTAAAGTGGACGTTCTATGATGATATGATAATGATGAAGTTAGACATTTATCTACGTCTAAGTCTATCTATAAGACTTCTTATAATGTTCATCGGAGTAGGTGGGTTTGTATCAAAGATACTGCTAACCCTTTATATATATGCCACCATCTGTCGGTTCCTCGGTCGCTTTTTAAGAAACCTGTTGCAGAAGGTTGTACTGTTCATCACTCTAATATAAGCTTTCATCTCTTATTATAGAAGTTGATATTTAATCGTACCAACTTTTGTCCAAGAATTCCATAAAATGTATGGTACAATTATTTCGTTACTCACAAATAATTTGTATGCCAATTCTGAGCTTTCTATCTTGAATGTTGCAGAATGATTCATACAAACCTCTACACCCCGTTTTAGGTAAGCGAGAGTTAGAAAAATATATAAAGTAGACTATGTCACTCTTCCTCCCTTCAAGTAACTCGAATAAAATGAAAATGCGTCAATTCATCTCTTCGTTTTGCCGTGAAATGCGAACAAATGAACACACACACACATTCTCACTTGTAATTTTAGTATAGTATGGATACACTCAAGTCTCATCCGACCTTCACACTTCGATAATAAAATCCCCGATCTACCCCAGAGCTCCAATCTTGACAACATCTAGGCCTCGCTAACAAGAATATCCCCTCGAGACTAGTCTGGATATAACTTAACATTCAATTGTGAATCGATAATATAATCGATTTGTATTCGAATCGAATGAGATAACAAGAAATATTAAAACTGAGATCTTGGAGCGCGTCGGGGGATTTTTGTCATGTTCGATTGGTACGAAATTTTGTTCTTAAACTGAAATGGAATTTTCGTATCATAACGCAATATTGATATTCATGTTGAGGCAGAGAAAATTTATGAGTAGCTATTGTAGACATTGTGCTATGAATTTACGATTTCTGCGTTGTTTCTTTGTGATTGTGTTGGTTTAATTTATTTAACGGGCCCGATAGCTTTTTCTGTATTTGGTGCGGATTCGATCCACACATAGTAAAAACGTTTGCCTATAATTGTCGCGCTGGTCAGTCGTGGTGGAAATTGCAGAGATTAGCTTCGCGACAGGGATGCTGCAGTCCATTCCAGCCATATTGCATTTGGGCTACGTACCGCCATCTATCGGTTCCAATCACCTCTTACGATACCTGGTACAAAATGCGGTACTATTTTATACTGCCGGTACCCCAATAACATAATATGTTATAAGCCTGAAAGTTTTTGAATATGTATGTGTAGATATGTGGATGTATGTTTGGTACCAATTTGCGCAATAAATATGATTTTACTCATTTTAATGAAACTTAACAAGAATATAGCTTATTTTATAATTAGATTATAGTTAATTTCTTAAGATTTGTCGAAAATATAACGTCAGATTTGTTTGCGTCTCAAACGTCTTCCTTGTTCCATGCGAAAAATTGTACCTATGTCATTGCGTTGTATTATATTTTATTCTCACGCGGACAAGTTTCTAACATCTACAACACGTCTGTTATTAATATGCTGTCAATATCAGTTCATCACTATAGAAAATAAAACAAATTCGCTTTGGGCTGCCTGCCTCTATGTTTGTTTAGATCATTAAAACTATGTGACGTGTATCAATGCGGTTTTTTGATTAAATCATCAGATAAATACTGATACTGTTAAACTTTTATAATGTGATGTCGTAAATTAAAACATTTTTTTTGCGATTATACTGCAAACGCTGGATGAATCCAATGACGTAGATCAAAATAATGTTGTTTAGAAAACACCTTAAAAAATCTCTAAAATACTCTGCGCTGGTTTATGTTAATGGTTAATGTGGGTACATTAACCATTTTGATAAATAGAGTAATTCAAGAGGAAGGTTTATAAGTATAATACATGCATAATATAGTAGAGGAACACCGATAATTTTAGAAATTTCTAATGTTATGTCGTCAATAAACACATTTTTGCGACTACATTGCACACGCTGACTGATCCGACGAGAGAAGAGATCAAATGAATTGACTAAGCTGTGAGATATTGATCGAGTAGTAAAGTACCTCCGTCTGTACCAGGTGTCGTTAGAGCCGATTAACGTACTAAAACCAACAGATGGCGGTATATATATCCGGAATAGTGTAGCTCAAATGGACAGGGTGGGGATGGGCAGCAGCATCCCCGTCGCGAGGGCTGCACTCTGTGATTGCCAAAACGCTTGCCCAGCGCGGTAATTATAGACAAAATTCCGCCTTTCTTAGGGAGGCCTATGTCCAGCAGTGGACTTCTAATGGCTGTACTGATTAATGGGCTGAAGTATTATTCATATTAAAAAGTCTATAAAACATTTTGTAATGGATAATAATATTTATCTCTTAGAGATAACTCACACTAACCATTATTTAACCTCATTGCACCCGAGTAAAGCCTGGGTGGGTTGGTAGGTCAATTATATATCTGTAACAATATTAACCAATTATGTACGTGAACATCAAATCTCATGGACGATACTATCCTTGACAAAATAGAAACGGGGCTGGCTAACAAGGCAGCACTCGCGGTGGCTCTAATTTAACTTCTCGATTGTGAATCGATAATCGATTTGCATCTGAATCGAGGTTATAACAAGATACGTTAAATAGGGATCTTGGACAGAACAGGCAGACATCTTAGATCTTCGAGTCTGTTTTGTTAGTATTCTTATTAATATTTACAAATATCATCATCACATCAGCCATTGCAAGTCCACTGCTGGATCTGGCCAATAAAGTAAAAATTTTGCCCATAATTGCCGCGCTAGGCATGCGTGTTGGATGTCGCAGAGCGTAGCTGCGCGACGGAGATACTGCTGCCCATCCCCGACTTATGAATTTGTGCAAGATATAACCCCTACCATCTGCACCATCGGGTCCGTTAATGAATAAAAGGCTAGCAAGTACTCTAAGACCTAGGAATGCAGAATTATTTAAGTCTCCCCAAGAAAGGGGGAATCTTGCCTATAATTGCTGGACAGTCATCGTGGCAATTGTGGCAATAATGGCAAATAGTGGGAAAGCTACTGCCCATTTCCACCTTGTTGTATTTGAGCTACGCTCATTGGGTAAGATGTGAGTGAAATGATATAATAATAATAAGAAATTACAACCGTAACAAGGGCTAAACTATAAGATTTCGAAACATTAAGTGTTGCACAGAGTAAAATATAGGGGAGCTCTAAGAACCAACCCTAAAGGGGTAAAATGGGGGAGCAAACTTCATTTGAACCCTTGCTGCTTTTGTTGTTATTAGAATGAAATGCATAGAGGTTCTTCATTGAATGTCATGAATCACGTAACAAATATTTTGCGAAAACCGAGGTTAGTAGGAAAGTTCTACAACTTAACGCGAGCTGCTTGTAGACTATATATAAAAATCTTTTCAACGTTAACGTTGCGGACAGTATTTGCCGGCAACGCCCTTGAGGAACTTTGTTCCAAAACTACACCGATATGTTCTCACAAATGAGATTGTAATCAACTCCTAAATTGGCTTTCATCACGCCACTAAACATCCAATATGTCTCAAATACGCCGCGACGCCGGAAGCGCGACGTCATCACAAGTCTATGACGTCACAAATGCAAATTGCTAACAGATCCCGTTAAAGTTATATTGGTTCCCAAACTTTGGTGCGCTGAGACAAAATACCTTATAAATCTTGCGAGTGAGGATACGAGAAAAATGTCTCAAAATTTTCTCCCAAGGTAGCATACTTTTGAGCAAGTTTTAATATTAAAAATTATTTATTTCCCTGTTTGGACAGTAAAGTATTCAAAATGCTCGCAAATATTATTTATTGCTGGTGGCTCCTTCCTTTGTTCTAGAAGATTCTATTGTAACTTTACGGCCAACACTAGCGGTACGCCTCGACTTCGTCCGGGTACATAGCATCATCATCATTACATCAGCCATTGGAAATCCACTGCTGGACGTTGACCATCGGTGTATCAATCTAATGTAAAGAGTAGTTCATGTGCACAAGGCGGGAATGGGCAGCAAAATCCTTGTCGCAAAAGCTGTGATCTGCGATTGCCCACACGTTTTCTCATTCGCTTCGCTTTTCCCAGCGTGGCAATTATGGGCAAAATTCCCCATTTCTTGGAAGGCCTGAGTCCAATAGTAGACTGCTAATGCTGTAATGATTACAATGATGATGATTGTTTAGTCAAGATACATGTTTAAAGTTTTGTGTACTCCATAAATTTTATTTTCTTCACAAATAGCCATTATTAATAGCGGACACGAAAAACTGGCTCTGGCGAACATAAAAGTGCGAAAGTTTAATAAGCATTGTTACGATGCCATTAATACAAGTTTCCGCAAAGGATTTTATGTTCTTGCATTTCGGTGTGGGTGATTTAATAAAATACGAGCACTCCGGTGGTTATTACATCAAAACCAAACTATAGTATTGATTCTGAAAGATATAAATGGTATTTATGCATTGAAATATTATTGACACTAGCATAAATTAATACATGTTCTTCCTTAACTATCATAACATGTTTACCATAAAAATAGTAGCGACTATAAATTAAGATATAAACTTTTGTATCTCTCAAGTCGACTCAAATTGTACACAGTAATAAAACATTGTCAAAAATCGGATTAGAATTGTAGAAATTCATCCCCACAAAGATTTAATTAACCAATTGTGTTTACACAGGAATAATTGGAACACATGGAATAATTCACCCTACATCTCACACATTAACCTGAATCGGAGATAAGTCGGTTAAAACTCGTGTTACGGATAACAAACAACAAAGGATCCAGAAATATAATACTTGAATACATTTTCAACACTCAAGCCGAACCAGCACAAATGTTAATAAAATAACCCAAGACCCTAAGCGCACGAGGAATTTAAATTCCATTTGCCCATAATTGCTGCACTGGGCAAGCGTGTTGGCAATCGCACAGCGCTGCTTTCGCGATGGAGAAGCTGCTGCCCATCCCTGCCCATTTACATTTAAACTAACTTTTTTCGGACTCTCCCGGTACCTTACGGCTAAAACATAATATATACATATATGAATAGAATCAACATCTAAGATGTTGCAACACCGAACCGTTGCTCGGAAAGTGGCACGACGTCTGTAGTGAGGTAGGTATTGTAGTTCACGCCCCAGTTATGCGGCCACAATGACTGCCGTATCCCAGCGCCGAATTGCGGTCTAGCTCTACTTTCGCCTCGACAAATAGCGAGGCGTAGTACGCTATCTGTTCTTTTTATGACTTGTTATTGTGGATTTGAATGCTGTGGGTTTCGTCGTGCGTTTTGCTTACGGTTGACGTTTGATCAGGAATTTGAAATTGCTTGACGTGGACTCATCACTGCGATCGTGTCGCCGTGTATATTTGTCAGACATAATTTGATGATAGAATTTTAAATGATATTTCACTAATCATGAGTATTAATCATTAGTCCAGCATTTTAAAGTCTACTGCTAGACATAGGACGAGAAAGGTATAATTTCACATCATCCCCACACATCCCCACCCAGTGCATTTCAGCTAGACCAGCACGGATGGATATACCGCCATCTGTCAGTCGCCTCTCACGATATCTGATACAGAAGGAGGTACTATTTTGCTATTCCGGTACCACACGACACTAAACATTAATAATAATAATAATAACAGTAAATCTACAGAGCTTATGTTGACCTGACTTCAAAATAACAAAAAATGCAAGTTACGTCTGGCTTTAGGCGGTATGTGCCAGTTATTTTTTTAGGAAATATTATTTTTCATATAATTCAGCTTTTCTCTATGCATAAACCTCAAAAGTAATTATCCGAGATAAGAAGCTTAAAGAACTAGTGTTACGGATAACAGATGAACTAGGAATTCCAAATTTAAATAAAAACGAATGTAACACCATTATCATATCAACCATTTGAAGTCTACTGCTCGACAAAAGCCTCCCCAAGAAAGAGTACTGGGCAAGCGTGTTGGCAATTGCAAAACGCAGCTTACGCGACGGTGATACTGCTGCCCATCCCCACCCTGTGCATTTAAACTACATTGTTTCGGATGGATATATCGCCATCTATCGATTTCAGTATCTTAATCGTCTCAGACGACACCTGGTACAGGGGGAGAGACTATTCTACTCTGTCGGTACCTTACAGCTTGTGATACCATAGCATTGAACAAAGACAAATGATCAAGTAAACGTTTGTTTTGCGTGAGACTAAGTCACAAACTCACACTCGATATATTCTATACTTAAATAGGATTAAGATTTTAATCATACTGACCGACTCTATGACATGAAGGTATTGTATCACATTACCCAATAATTTCACTACACTTCAAACTGGAACACGGCAAAGCGAACACTGTTATTTGCCTGGAAATAGGTGAATGTAAGATACTAAAACAGATATATAGAATTGCACTTCGGTATTTTTGCCGAAAAAAGTCATTTTTGGCAATTATTTTCAGGTTTGACTAAGATATCTTTGCAGGATTTTGAATTCCGTAACTATTACCCTCATACCTATTTTTCTCTAACGTTGTAGGTTCTGACGGTATCTTGTAGTCTGCAATACAGGCATTGATTATTTTTATAATTAACTTGACAGGATATGAGACAAGCCATTAAAAAAAATATTTTTTTATTAATAATAAACGCATTAATGTTAAAAGGTGTACGGTTTTCACTTGTATTATTAGTGATTTAATTAGTTAATTATTGGCTACATAATTAATATTTCAAGGTTAATTGAGCCGTCTAAAATTACTAAAGATTATTGCCAAAGAAACCCTAGGCCTATAAAGTACAAAATGCTAATTTAAGTTGTATGATTGGAATAACGTACCAAACAATTAAGCACGTACTCCTGATACCTTTGAGGATGCTACCTTACTGGGATACTGTGGTGATATACTGCATACTGGGGGTACTGAAAGACTGCTATTGAAAGTTATTACAAGTGGAGGTATTAATTATAGAGAGAGTATAATGGCTTTATGAATAATTTAGATTTAATACGAGTTTCTTGCCTTCTTCCTGCCTTTTACTGTCATCATTGGTATAGGAGCCATCGAACGCTCAGGTCATATGCTTCGAAGAAAATTGGGAATGCTACCTATAATTGTCCAGTCCTATTTCAGCTACGCTTCTTGGAAGTTGTTGTGTTCTTGGATATTTATCGGATCGATGTACAGCAACAGATGACTCTGGTAGGTCATTCGGCTCTTACGACAATTGATAGAGAGTGATATTATACTTAGCTGGTAACTAATGTCTATGTTCTATGCATATAATCTCTTTATTTATTAGCTGTTTAATTTCATTTTTAAAATAAAATTCCCACAACACCTCATACCTGATTGCGTGGTTAGTCGCTTAAAGCATTTGTTTTACGGACGCCGGAACAGAGGAATCTTAAGTATACTATTTAAAGATATACATTTAACACCCAGAAACACAACAAACACATATATCATCATTTAATTATTTGCACTGCGTGGTCTACTCTCAGTATCAGGCCAGTTATTTTAACCAGAACTGCTAGAAAAAAAATGCATTTAATTTAACACTTGAAAAGCACACTACTACAAAGTCTTTTTTTTAAACAATTTATTATGTATGGATGTTATCACCATATATATGAATATAAGGCAACAGAGAAATTCAAATTTTAATCCTTAAATATCCAGATACAAAACAAACGCAAAAATGAGCATTAATCACATAAATGTTAGCGTGGATCAAACGTGCAATTAGGTCCATCGAATTTCTTCATCTCCAGTCTTTTCCTTGCTTTAAATTCCCTTTTACTTTTTATCCTTTAAAGAGCTTTTTCAAAATTTGGCAAACAACAATTAGATTTAAGTATTCTGGTGACGTCACCAGAGCATAGCAGTGTAGTAAAGCGTATCCTCTTACTCCTTGGGCTTATAACAAAAGATTTACTCTGCGCGTGTAAGCAGGCGAACTTAAATTGAATTGGATGAAGCCTTAATTGGAATATTTCAGTGTTGACGTGTGGGGGAAATGATGGAACATTAAATTTAGACGTCGCGTAAGATTAATTTAACTTCTTTTAACATGTTGTTAAACGGATTCCCGGTTAATAACATCCAATAAATATAGAAAGTCATCAAAATAGCCGAGTGGTACGCAATTGATGTACCAGAGCTGATAGATGGCGGTATATCTACCCGAAGCAGTGTAACTCAAAAACAATAAGGCTGGAACGGCAGTCACGACGCTATGCTCTGCAATTGCCACCACGCTTGCCCAGCGCGGCAATTATGGGTAATAATTTTATGACGAAACCTGTGTCCGGCAGTAAACGTTTTATTGATGCTATGGTGGTGATGAGTAAACAATATATAACATAGTAATAAAGATCACATTAAGACATTTCAGAAATCATCAGAAACGACCTTATAGGCTAAGGAATGTGTAGAAATAGCCAGGAAATAATAAGTATCTAAAACAAAATAATATCATTAGATAAATAGATCTAATTTGCAAAACTATATTGTGACGTAACCAAGTTAAATTCCGAGAAATGGACCTTTTACTTTTCAGAATGTATTGTAAAATTATATTCCGTATTATTTTAATGTTTAAATTAGAAGACGAAAAATGGTAAAAATGTATTTAAATAGACCAGCAGCTTCTCTTTAACAAAGACTTTAAAAAACTAAAGAAAATCGTTAGTTTTCTTGTATAGTATATTGAATTTATCTCCCAAATTATATTTTAACGCGAAGCCACAAAACCTATGTGACAGTGTAATTTGTAACATTTGCTTACCCATGCACCGTTAATTAAGCAATTCGTCAAAACTTCAGCCTCCAACAAAACCCATTGTAAGTTTCTGAATATACCAAGGCAACAGGTCCAGTCTACCTGGACCCACCTCTCCCTTCTCGTTATACCCCTGTGCTTGGGCTAAAGGGGGTAAACAACGTCTGGAAAGGGATCCTTATATACTGGTCTGTGGTATGCCCGTATTCGAGCGAAGCCTTTCAGGTACATATTTTTGGTTCACCATCTGCTAAGAGTTAATTAAGTCATGTGAAACTCGTTGCTTTTGGGATGTTTACTTTATGAAGATTCTGTGTGAGCAATAGAGGGTTTTGATTAGGATTTATATTTATGGCTACACTATTTTCATAACGTGGGTCTGAAAACGTTTAGCCTATGATGGAGCAAGGCTTTTTAACAAAGCTTATATTTAGATATAATTATTTCAAGCCTTGGGGTACCGGTTACGTAGAATAATACTTCTCCCAGTACAAGTGTCGTAAGAGGCGACTAAGGAGCCGGAATCAGCAGATGGCGATATAGAAGCATTTTGTATGAACTTTTTTTTTAACTGAAATAAAATAAATAATCAATTATTGAAACAACCCTTTCTTAGTGCTTTTTTATATTATAAAAGGAACCTTTGTACAAAATTTCAAACTTTTAGCCCATATAAACCCTGCGTTGACATATAAGTCAGTTAGATATTCTGGCAGCCCCAGTTAATCCCATTGAAATTTTCATTCCGTGCTTAAGTCTTTAATCTGTAACACAAAATGTTTCTTAAACCTGATCCCACTTAACTTGTGCAAACACTAAACACTACAATGATAGACTTGTTCAAAAATGTGCATTTGTAAGGTTATATTTATTTATATAGATTACCATAAAACGTCCATTGCTAGATAAAAGGCTTCCTCAGAAAGGGGTAATTTCTCCATAATTCTGGGGCTAGACAATCGCGGTGGCAATTCGCAGTCGCTTTGTGACGGGAACGCTACTGCTCATTTCTAACCTGGGCATTTGAGCTGTACTGTTTCAGATGGATATACCGCCATCTGTCGGCTCTAGTACCATATTCGACTCCTATGCCACCTGGTACAAAGAAAGGTATCTCACATGCAAACCAGATCGTAACAATTCCAAACACAACAATTATTCAATTATCCAATTTGGTGGTTTCGTAAAACAATTTTTAGCGTAAATACATTTAAAAGTCGATTTTTATTTATACAGATTACATATCGATGTGTTAAAGGAAATATATAACCATGAGCATGTAGGGCAACACCAAAGCCTACTTTGGCTCAGTCGAACAATTTCGCCGTACACAGCATGATTTATCGCAGTAATTCCTAACAAGAGGGGTGGCATTATCGTATATTAATTACCCAGTACGACCTCCGAGCGCGCCGTGAAAAACCACTTTGTTTCAAAAATTGTTGTCGGGTGAATGGCGAAAATTCCTATAAGGTTATAATAGAATTTTTCGTTAATACATTACAAAAGCTATTGTTTACAATGAATAGGCGGTTCGTGGACGTGACAGTTTGTAAATATGTATCCAGAGCGTCGAGCTGGTGTGTTTTGGAGTTACATCTGATGGTGGAGGGATGACAAAGCATATTAATGTAGAATATTTTCTAACATTTAACAAAACCACGGGTTTCAACGGGTTTTATTTAACATGTTACATTTACCAAGATGGTGTTGTCATTTTTTGTCCATTTTGCAACCGGCGATGAAAGATGACCGAAACTTTGGCTATAAAAGTTAAAGTTAATTTTAGACCATTAAAAATAAGCGTACGCCTATTTTATATTTTTTTTATTATATATAAGCTTGCTTATATATTTAGCAATACAGGGACGGGAATTGCTAAATTTACTATTATGAGATTTCGCTTGTAATATAATGTAGTAATATAAGAACAAGGGCACCACCAACACCCAGAATCAAAACAAATATTGTATTTTACATGTGGGAAATTAGCATGGTTGCTCTTAAACTTAAATTTAAACTCAAGGGTCTAAATAAACCGCTCCATTTATTTTACCTCCCTTCATTTTACCCCCAGACACTGATCTATTACAGGAGCAGCTATGACACCTTAATATCAGTTAACCAAACTCCAGACGCACCTGAACCGAAGGTCCTAATTTACGTAACATCACCCGCTAAGGGCCCAAGCCACTAAGGCATAACTTTAATATTGTTATCAAGTTTTAATGCTAGGCTAGACACGTGTGCTTCAAATGGCTGCCACCAAGAATTACTCTCGTAGAGGGATTTATCAGGCGTATCTTGTTAATAATAGATAGATTTTACTAGAGGCAGACCTCGTACAAAGGCCGTTTATTTCCTATGTCTACCGCCAGGTATGCTATATTGATAACTAATTGTGCCTACGAGTTTGTTCGCGTGCAGTAGTTTCTTTGGGCACATATTTCTTTTAATATAACTTATATAAACTTTGAATGTTGTATTTATTTATATATAAATATCAATAGCCTAAATAATAAGTTTTAAGCTTCTAACAATAGCGATACTACCATACAACTTTTTATCCCCCCATACGACCTCTTACAACTCTTATGTCGAATGAAGAAGTAGCCTATGTCCTTTT
The DNA here is from genome assembly GCA_020976665.1 of Heortia vitessoides. Classification (NCBI taxonomy): domain Eukaryota; kingdom Metazoa; phylum Arthropoda; class Insecta; order Lepidoptera; family Crambidae; genus Heortia; species Heortia vitessoides. The sequence continues at coordinate 1,381,331 of JACJUM010003085.1, forward strand.
TCAAGATTTAGACAATCTGTATACCAAATTTCATTTAAATCGATTCAGTAGATTAGGCTTGATTGCGTAACAGACAGACAGACAGAGTTACTTTCGGATTTATAATATTAGTTAGGATATATTCAAGTCTCTAAGTTGACAACGTGCTATTGATATCCTTTTGATAAGACGTTATATATGATCCGATGGCGCAGATGGTAGTGATCCTGTATTCTACGCCAAGGGCCGTGAATTCGATCCCCACACAATATTAGATTTAGATTTATATGATGATATTTATGTTTACATATATGTATTTAATTAGTATATTTGTGATTCCTCTGTTATCTGATGTCCGTACCACAAGTGCTTTAAGCGACTTATCACGGAATCAGGACAATGTATGAGATGTTGTGGGAATTGATTAATATTATTGTATGTAATAATAAAAGTCATTAATTTTTGCTTTTACGGGCTCAATATTGCGAGCCATGGGTCACGGATTTGAACCCCAACCAGGACAAACATTTGTGTTTCTGCTTTGTCTGGGTGTTAAAAGTATATATTTAAGTATGATATTTTGAATGCCTCTGTTGTTTGACATCCGTAACACAATTTCTTTAAGCTACTTATATATATATTTTTTAATGGTAAACCAGTTATTGTTAGACCGGGATAATATGTATACAAAAGCCAGAACTTGAAACTAAGTAAACAGTAAGTAGGTTCACACAGCATGCGTTGTGCGATCAGACATCAATTAATCTTTCTTATTCATCTAATTTAAAACTAACTTAATCTAAGTTTAATTTAAGTCCAACAGTATTTTTGATGGATTTGGCGCCAATTCTATATTAAACGGTATCACGGAGACAGGTCATTGTATGGGATGTTGTGTTGATTTATTATTATTATACATTAGATTTCGTCTGTCAGTACACGCTGATAAAGTTTCAAATAACACTCACATGGTGGCTTGCGTAATGAACCTGCTATAACTTAGTTTTAAGGCCCGCCTGCTGCTGGCAGGCTTGTTTAGGATAGGGTAAGTTGAATGACCCATATTGTGTTGCCTCCTATCATCACGTAAACTGATTAGAACTATTAAGTGTAGTTGTACTTTAATTAAATAAAGTAATTGTTGTTAATTGTTTTGTGGTTATTTGGTGAGGAATTTATTAGTTTTGATTAATCTACCTTTAAATTATAGTCATTTAGATATTTTTATTCTCAAACGCTTTAAATACGGTTATTTTTTATTTTATTTTGTTCTTTATAAATTACAAAAAATAGCATTTATTTACTCGTATTTTCTCGTTAAGACCAACATGTTATTGACTTAAACTAGTTTAATAGATCTCTTATAACTAACAAACGTGACTTTTCTAATCTAGTAAAAGAATCGCAACGCATATACTAATGTAAAATCAAATAATTTTTTATGATAAGATACATGGAGTTATCATCATCATTATATCAGGCGTCGGACGTTTACATAGGCCTATCCAAGAAAGGGGGGCTCTTTCCCTTTCCCACGCAGGGCAGGCGTAGAGCAATAGATTGCAGCTTCACAACGGTAATTCCTATCCACGCTGACAAAGGATATTTTTAAAATTTTCGTTCGCCATTTGTAATAAAACTACTCTTTTAACGACACCCTGTTTTACCATTTAGTTCCGATACCTCAGTCGTAACATCTTGGTACAAGGAGAGGTACTATTCTACTGTGGCGGTACCCCACGATAAATACAGTCCTTGCTATGTAAAAACATAATAATATGTTATAATGATGTACATTAATTATTTATTTATATATCAAGTCGTTGGTCCATAATTTGGACAGGTGGTCTGTAATCTGTTGAGCTTTGAGAAAGCATATGTCACACTGTGGACTTGTTAATGATGATATGTATGACTTATCTGTAATTAGTACACCTTAGGTCAAGTTATGTTGGTTCCTTCTATTTAACAACGTGAACCTTAAAACCAGCTGTGATAACTTGAATATTATCATTAAGTTAGACTAACTTGTGTTCTTTTAAGATAGATTAATGTATTTAAAACTAACATCAAGTAACCTATAATATACTGTCTTCCTTCTTGGTTTGTTTTTGTGAGAAAACTTATCTTGATATTACAACTTGAGTTATTAAATACGAATTTTATAGGAGAGTGAACTGTTGTGAGAATTGTCATAATATTTTATATTCAAACTCCGCCATAGCAGTAAAGATGCTCGTAAATTTGAAACTGTGAGATTGGACCAAACGCGGTGAGCGTACAAAGATTGCCTCACGGTCGCTGCCTGGTGCCTTTGCTAGCGAGGTTGATTTAGATTATATTTTTTACCTTGCCATGAAATACCAGCAGAGAAGAATAGTACCTCCCTTTGTACCAGGTGTCGAAGAGGCAACTGGTATACCGGAACCGACACATGTCGGCATATCCATCCGAAACAGCATAACTTAAATACTACAGAATGCAGTAGCATCTTCGTCGCGAAGCTGTGTTCTCTTCAAATATTTAATAACATATTTTCTTATATTTCAAAACAATAAAAAAAATCACATAACATCTTTTCACACATAAACCTGACTTCAAGATAAAATAGATTATTAATATAGATTGCTTGAATCACTTGTGCTACGGACATCAGATAACAGAACAAGCACAAATTTAATACTTAAATAAGTATTTAACATTTGTACAGAACTAACACAAATATTCTTTCTTTCAGCTTTAAATATAATTCATGACACTTTGCGCAATTAAATCACTATGAGTTAATACATTGCGGTATTATGTAAATAAATAGCCACGGTACCGGCAGAATAGGCTGTTCCCTCCCTTTGTATCAGGTATCGTAGGAGGTGACTTAAAAACTAAAGCTGGTAAAAATCGGTGTATCTATCCAAAATAGCCTAGTTATAATGCACAGGGAGGGGATGAGCAGCAATACCCCTATCGCAATACTACGCTTTGCAAATGTCACTACTGTTGCCCAGTGCGGCAATTAAGAGCTGATATGATGATGACGATGGATAAATAGGAAATACCAGCGGACCTTTCCACAGATATCTATTTTTAAATTAATTGTCCTGATTCGAATTGAATTGTGTTATATAGATGTTCCGCTATGAGACCCGCTTATGCCATCCGCCCTGCTATCCACCTGGAATGGCGCCACACCCAACCCGCCCGAAGCGCCGCTCAGATGACGCGTGCATTATGCATGGGCTGCGTTTAGCGATAGTGGGCCCTCAGGAGGTGCAGGGCTGCCACACGGGCAAAAGTCGATTTATAAACGTAAACACATAATAAGACGCACAAACATCATCATAGAAGTCGTAAAACGTCCATTGCTGAACAAAAACTTCCCTAAGAAAGGGTAATTTCGGCTATTCTTGCTGCGCTGAGCGCAATCGCAGAGCGCATCTTTCGTGTCGGGAATGCTGTAGCCCATCTCTAACCTGTACATTTGAGCACTGTTTCGGATGGATATGTCGCCATCTGTCGCAACTAGTACCTCAGTGTAGCTCAAACGTAAGGGTGGGGATGGGTAATTTACGCTCTGCGTTTATCAATACGCTTGCCCGGTGTGGCAATTATGGATGAAATTGCCCCTTTTTGGGAAGGCCTATGTCCAACAGTGGACTTCCAATGGCAGGTATGATGATGATGGTTGTAATTTTTAGTAGAGGAACGTCATATCCATGAGGTTCCTTTTTTTCTATACGCTTATCATTTTACAGTACCGAAGGCTTCACTCATATGTCTGTACCCTCCTCCTGGCATTGTGGCGTCTTGTGATCCTCCCAAATTTACCAGATGCTACAAAATTATCCCCTTTTAGGAAGGCTTATGTCCAACAGTGGACTTCCAATGGCTGGTATGATAATGATGGTAGTAATTTTTAGTAGAGAAACGTCATATCCAAGAGGTGCCTTTTTGTCTTTAAGATTATTATTTTACAGTGCTTCACTCATGTCTGTACCCTCCTTCTGGCATTGTGGCATCTAGTCATCCTCCCAAATTTACCAGATGCCACAAGAATACTTTTTGGATATCTCATAGCTCTAGGAGTTCATGAGACACGTAATAGCAATGCCACACCACTCAATATTTTTGTTTTATTAGTCAAGGTCGACAAATAAGCAGTCCGCATGATACTAAGTGCCTTCACAGCATATAGGCGCTTGAAATATTACAAGGATATCACTACCTCGTTGCCATCCTTGTTACTTAAAAATATGATGTCACATTACCTAGTAATTCCAATGCCTCTTTTACCCTTCTAAGCCGGAACACAGCTATGCGAACACTGTTATTTGGCGACAGATATAAGTGAGTGAGGTACTTTTGTATGAAGCTCTACCTATATAAACTCTATCTACCGCTTGAAAAGCTGAATATAAAAAAGTATAGGGTCATTTGACAGCCCTAGTATACAGAAAGTGCAGCGTGCATAGATATTGTTATTCATTTAAGCACGGCTTGGATCCATAGCTCTCGAGTTAAGCCTACACTGTGGAAACTGGAATGTATTTCTAAAATATACGTACCGACCGACCTGCTGACGTATTATGACGTATTTCAACTCCACTAGCACTTATTATGCTAAACGTTTGTCATATGCTGCTTTAAAACGTTATTGATATTTTCATCATCACCTTTTGTTTTTTTAGAGTTATTTTAATCAGGACCAATTGTAATCCTAGTTAGACTGTCATCTCAACTGGTAGACGTCCTTCGCTGCTCTTGCTTCAAACTAATAATAATTAATGTAAAAGTAAAAAAAGATGTCTGTTATCAAAATGGATTTTGATATATTCCCGAATCAAATACACTTTCCTTTCGAACAGCAAAACGTTAAAATCGGCCATCACCTGTATATATCAAAGGAGAAGATGACTGATTGATTAACATATCAACGCAGGACCTGAACTACAAGGACTAGAATCTGAATAATGTAGGAAAGCACAAAGAAAGGATTCTTGAAAATTCACCCCTTAAAGGGGTAAAAAGGGGTGCAACGTTAGTATGAAGCTTTGCAGATATTGAAGTTATTCGAATAAAATTTATTATAAAAGTTTATTACTAAAAGTCATGAAACGTAAATGTAAGAGGGGGAGGGGGTGCAAAGTTAATAAGTAAGTTCTACAACAAAATTCATGTTAAACCGCAGAGCATTGTTAGTTTCTATATATACCTATATGAGTACTAAATGATGCTTAAATAACCTAAGCTAGATAAACATATATCGTTAATTTTAGCGAGCATAGACATCGCTTTTCCCACCCCATCTTTTCCACCAAGGCTTCCCACACGTTCATTAATCTCTTTGTATACAGACACCGCCCGTCGAAAATATACCGCACCGCTCCATTCTTAATATGCCATCATTTTTGTCTTTGTACGACCTTCGAGGTCCACCGTTTCATTACTTTGACCTACAAGTCACTTTTACAATTCTACTTTCATAAACTTTAATAAAGTTTTATCATTAAAATTACTGCACATAGGCCATCTCAAGAAAGGGGGATTTTTCCCAGAAATACCACGCTGAGCAAGCATGTAAAAAATCCCAGAGAGCAGCTTTCGTGATGGAGATGCCGCTGCCCATCCCCACTCGATGCATTTAAGTCACACTATCTCGGATGGATATACCACCATCTGTGGGTTCTGGTGTCTTAGTCACCTTTTACGACACCTGGTACAGGTACCTTACGGCATATCCAAGTTTCAAATAAAAAAAAGGAATAGAGTAGTGAAAGAGTGAACTGCAAGCAAAAAGAAATTGCTGCATAGGCGTTTGTACTGGTCTTAAGTTAGTTGTAGTATGTGGGCTTAGGACGCTCTTAAAAATATTAACTAGCTTGCACACGTGACTTTGTCTGTGAAGTCATCACTTTACATAACATCTCGGAAAATTTCTTGTTATTAAGGGAAAGAGTTCATGTAGTTCCCAGAAAGCGAAACTAAACAAAACTCGTGCCTATTCCATAGAGAAAAATTAAATGCCAGATATATTCGACGGGAACATATTTTAGGAATAAATTGTATTCCTTGTGATACTCCAGCCTATCAAGAAGCTCTCTGCCAAATCTTATCTAGTTCATTTCACCTGTTCCCATTTGAAAGAATGACAAGCAATCATCCACACAGCCATATACTGAAACTTTTGCGTTTCTAATATTAGCTATTATCATCATCATCATCATCATATCACCCATTGGAAGTCCACTGCTGGACTTGAGCCTCCCAAAGAGAGAGGGCATCATGCCTATAATTGCCACGCAAAGGTGATGGCAATTGCAGACCGCAGCCTTCGCGATAGAAATGCTTCTGGCCATCCCCGCCCTGTGCATATCAGCTACATTGTTTCGGATGGACAACTCTTACGCTACTTGGTACAGAGGGAGGTACTATTCTACTCTGCCGATACCTCACGGCTTAGTATACTAGTAATAATATTAAGAAATAGTAAGCCATTTGCTTATTATCTTTCACCTTCAATTGTACATAGATCAATAAATCATTAATTTATAATTACTTATTTATTGGAACTATTAGAGTAAATAATAGTTTTACATACTAACCCCTCTAATATATGCATTGATAACATAAAATACGTTATTCCAGTCTTGTGGATAACTCTGTGTCGCCCATGAGAAAAGTCATAACTTTTATTACGACACGAAAATAGAAAAGTTAATGTATGACACTTAGCAAATATGTACTGGTTTTAATATTCTCATATTGGCAAAGAAAACGCTCAGCAACTGAATAATGATTTAGTTAGAATATAGAGTTCTCGTTTAATATTGGCTATGAAATAATATAATAGAACCGGATCAAACTCAAAGTTGCCAGCATAAACTAGAAATTCAGTTCACGAGTATATTCTACTTTATCTTTGGCAATACACCAATATCGATTATTAAATCTAAATAAACTGTTGTTTTCTGACGGGAAAGTTGTAGAAACATTTTATTTATATACTTGCACTAATGACACTTGTATTTAATAAAGCCATGATTTTATTTAGCGATTCTAGTTATATTTTCTAAGTTCGTAACGATAGACTATCTACTAACGCTTCGATACAATAGAGGCATATTTATTTGTATGCAAACCTGGCACAATTGTTTGTCTTTTAAATAAAAAGGTTACGCGTGTTTTCAGAACGAAGGCGTCAGCCATGGAGACATGTCGTAAAATCACCAATTAAAAAAAAGACCGTTAATATTTTTTGATAAATCTACTAAATGATTATGCTTACTGTATCTGACTGATTTCTTATTCATTATTTAGTGTTTATATAAGGTTTCACCAGGGTTAAGTTGTAGAACCTTCATACTACTTTTGCATCCACCTTTTACCACCTTAAGGGGTGATTTTTAAAATTCCTGCTCCCTCAAATTATAAACAAAAACCCTGTACAAAATTTCAAGGTTTTAACTCTTATAGTTTAGGCTCTGCGTTGATATTTCAGTCAGTCAGCTTCTCATTTTATTTTTAAATCTAATATTTGTCGAAGCTTTTATCCACAAGGATAGGTCAGCCTTATCATGTCTTAATCTATGAATATAAATAAAAACTTCAATCAATAAATAGCATATGAGTCACTGTTGCATAAAAATATCAATCAGGCTTTCAAAACTTTCAAATTACGGATCTGATAATAACCACTGAAATGTTTATCTTGCATTTCTTTCTCTTCGTATATAATAACTTAATAATAATAAAATCCAAACATAATAATAATAACTTTATTCAACGACAAAAAGAAACTTAAACTAAAATACACTTTGATACTTAAGTACCTAAACTAAGTCTAGCCTGTTCTTATAGGCACCTATGCTCTGTAGTCTACATGTAGGAGTGGAATTGTGTGTATATGTTCTTATATAATACAAGGTTTGTTAATACAACACATTATTTACGCACACATTACACAATATGAAGCTATACTGTGTATATACAGTATACATAAATAATAATAGTAACAATAAATATAATCCAGTCTATCATAATATTGTTAGCAATTCCTCTGTCTTGTTGTAGTCCAATGTCAAAAGCCATTCCCTTATTGTTGTTTTGTAAGTGTGTTTATTCATGTCATGAATATCTATTTCATAGTTAATTTTATTACAAATAATTGGCCCTGTAAAATTTAGAAATCGCTGTGCGATTTCTAAATGCTGATGCATATTTTATATTATAAGTTAAACTTAAATTACTAATGCCTTAAAATAATCTAATATAGTAAGTAATAAATTAAGTAGTAAGAAATTACTAGTGCCTTATTTTTTTTTTTTTTGCCTTAAAATAATCTAATATAGTAAGCAATAACATACAAAGTAGCCTTGTTCAGTCGAACAAAGCCATCACAACTTACACACGAGTGCAAACTGGCCAGGAATGTTAATAAAAGGTTATAAAGAAGGAACCAAAAAGAAGAAACCAAAACGAAAACCCGTACCGCGAACATCGGAAACCAATCAAGACCATTCGCAGAAAAATATTGGCCACTTTACGTCGGGCACTAAAAACTCTGAATGCACCAGACTGGTTGTACGACCACAACCCGTTTTATGGCCATCTTAAACTGAACAATGGGGACCAGATTGAAAGTCATTCAGGTCGTAACTACCACTTGGAACGGTCAAGATTAACATTTATATAGAAGTAGCAAAGCCCCGGCTTCGTACGGGTGCAATGAGGATAAAACAATGGTTATTGTGGGTTATCACTAATAGACAGACATATCGACGGTCAAAAATTCAGTCGGCGTACGAACATATAGGCAAATAATCTACTTATTTATTAGAAATAAGTCGGAAGACTTTGTTAGTAGTTTCAAGAAACAGAGGATTTAATTTAAATAGTATTTGTTACAAACAACTTAAACATCATTAAAAATAACTTTAAACAACAACGATTTAATTGTTTTTATTTTCTTTTTTGTTCTTCCTGTACATTTTCTCATTTACTACCGTCGATTTGCTATCGTGGACTTTTTTCTAGACTTTTTAGAGTGTACAATACTGTAGTATTTTTATTTTTATCTTTCTCGTTCAGTTCAGCTAGCGTTTGTAATGTAAGCGTAAAATAATGTATTTATGACATCACATTAGAAAACGCTAACATTTTTAGTGTTTTACTACTATATTATGCATGTATTGTACATATAAACCTTTCTAACCTAAACAACTCTATATATTTAATTCGCGTCCATCATTACCCATCCAAAATCCGTTGCGTTGTTTTTAAAGATCTGAGCATACATAGAGATATACAGCGGAAAGTGGCTTTGTTTTATACTATGTAGTTAAAAGCGGTTGATTTTAAGAAGTAAGTCATCATAAAGGTGATGCTTTCGGTAATCAATTTAACATTTTATTGATTCAATATTTAGACGTGATGATTTTAGACGTGAACCGTAATCTTGCAATATTTAAATTGCATAAACTGTGCTGATAATAAAAAAATAGTTCATTCTTTTCAAAAGTCTTTTTATGAATATATTTTTTTTTGTAAAAGAATAATATTATTTGACTTGCTGTTGCTCGAATTACGTACGCGTTTCTGTTGTTTTTCATGAAATAAAAGTGGCTGTCTTTTCTCCAGGTTCAGTCGTTTTAATGTAACAGACAGATTACTTTTAGTATTTTAGTAGAGAAATATAATATGTCAATCTACAATACTGCTAAAAAATATCGCAATACGGAACCGCATAATGTTATAGTAAATAGCTGCTGCCCACGAGTCCGCCTGTGTGTAGCTCTTTGGGTGTTATTAATTTATTCATTCTTGTCTCAAAGAATTGTAATATTCGCGTCTAGACTTAAGTCGTTGTTCATGCTAATGTTCTTCAAGAGACCTAATAATATTATGGTGCACTCTACAATTTGTCAAACGGTCTTCATATTGAGTAAAAGTTTGAAATTCTCGAGATAAAATATGTCGTTCGTGATCAGCTTTAAGCCGTAATAACCTTGCAGTAAAGGTTTTGGACTGATGGGATAATAAATGCCGTTTGCGATCAGCCGAGAGATGTGATTCCTTTTCAGTGATGGTTTCAGACTCACGGGATAATAAATGCCGTTCGCGATCAGCTGTGAGACGCAATTCCCTCTCAGTGATGATTTCGGACTAAAAGGATAGTACATGTCATACGCGATCAGCTGTGACATGCAATTCTCTTGCAGTGATGGTTTTCTATTCACGAGATAGTAAATGCCGTTTGCAATCAGCTATGAGACGTAATTCTCTCTTAGTGAAGTTTTCGGACTCACGGGATAGTTCATGCCGTTTTCGACCAGCAGTGAGACGAAATTGATCTTCTCAGTGGTGGTTTCGTACTCACTTTCCCACTCAGTGTTGTTCTCAGTCAATGGAAAGCCTTAGCTCTCGTTGAGAAGAGCTTTAAAACGCCCGTGATGTAGCTTATCTCGCTTAAAATGGCAGTGGGAAGGGCACATAGTTCTGGGATGAAGATCACGTACCGGCTAGCGCACCCATAAAGAGGGCAGATGGTATGATTAAAACCACACAGGATCCACTGAACGCAGGCCGCATACAACTGGTGATATTAGAAATCACTTAGAGAGGCCTATGTCCAGCGGTACACCAACGGCTGATATGATGTTGATTAAAAACTTTATCGCAATGAGTTGACTCAACTAAGCTGTCTACTGTCAACCCATCTTGACTGATATGTGATATTTTTTAAGTGACTACCTTTTTCTTCTTGCCTTAGCTTGACCTTCTGTTTTCTTTGTTTAAGGTGAAGTCGAGCGGCTGCTACGCGAATACAGACAGAACCAGGAGCTGGTCCGAAACATCGGCGCGCACTACTACCAGATCATCTACCCGGTTCAGCTGCGCCACCACGAGAAGATGGGCATTTCGACACGAGAGGTCAACACGCAAAAGGTTAGTTTTTTTTATTACTAATATTGTGAATGATAATAAGAAATGGTAAGCAGTCGGCGTATTCCTCTTATGATTGCATCACCACCTATTCTTTGCGAACCTTCTGACGTCATGAGGTTATGTAACTATACCTGATGATAGCATTGTCTTTCTCATCTCTCTATATTTTACATCATTACGGAAGTTTAAAACGCCTTTGTGTACTGATTACCTCAAATAAAAACTTAAATTTTAAATGATAATTAATGAAATTTAATTCAAAAGCCTTTGTGAGATAATAAATGCTCCTTTTCTAAAAATGGCGAAGTCGAGAAGGAAATGGTTCTCAAGTGAGACGATTAAACAAATGAAATTATCTCTCGGAATGCAATTTTCTTTGTTGTAACTTATATTTAGAAATGTTTTACGTTATTTCAAGATATTCTCTTATATACAAACTCATTTACGTAAATTGTAATAAGTGTAAATAGCAAAAGCATTCAATTAATCTAAGTGAAATTACTAGCGCCTAATAAAGAAATCATGAACCGCTTCACCTCAACCTGACCTCTCTTACGTTATGAAATGTAAAGGTCAAAACGGAGTGTAATTAAAAACTGCTTCAAAGTAAACGAAACTTTGAGTACATACTCTGAAAGTGGTACAGAGGACAAATTTAAATCAACAACTAATGTATCCCAGACTGTTATGTTATCAGACTGAACAAGTGTCTTACACGAACTAAATTTTGCTAACAAGATAAACTATATATTGTAACTTGAAGCAAACGTCATCTTTTCAGCCGTTGGATATCCACTGCATTGTTTTTAATTATAATCATACCAGCATACATCCGCTCGATAGTAAACGTGACCGCAGCGTATCCGCTTATGTCATCACAAAGATACCACTAGCATGTCTTCAATCTCGTGAGCTGATGATACCATTTCACTGTTCCCAGTAATTCACTGCCTCTCACACACTTCAAACCGGAACACAGTAATGCGAGCACAACAATTTGAAGATAGGGATAGAAGACAGATAGGTACCAGTGCAGACGGCCTCTTATAAACATTGTCTATCTTTTGTGATTTAGGCCTCCTAAAAAAGCGAGCATTTTGTCTATTATAAGCAAGCATGGTGGCAATTGTAGAGCGTAGCTTCATGACGGGGATGCTGTTAAGGACGATTGTACCGCCATCTCTCGGCTCCAATAACTCAGTCGCCTCTTGTGACACCTGGTACAGAGGGTGGTATACTTTGTTTGTATCCCAGGACAGCCTTACATGTTATCGTAAAAAAATAACTGTAATAGTTGGAGGAGGAATTTCAACCAAAATATCTCATTAGATTTCAACTCACACTTTTTTTTAAAAAAGGAAAAAGAAGTATTTTTAATATGTTAGTATATATGCGTTTATATTCTTACAACTTACCATACTAAGCGGGCCGTTGCACACGATGAAGGTGTAAAAAACACTTTGAAAAAATTAACACGTAATAACTTGTACCGGATTGCGATATATCCATTCGAAATAGCGTTACTCAAATGCCTAATGCAAGCTATAATCATAGCTTAAGCATAGACATTAGCTAAGTGGATTGGCGCCATCTTAACGAAAGTAAAATCTCAAAGTAAAGGCTCTGAGAGACTTCATTCACTTTTTACAACCATCGGTACAGAGTTTTCTCTGGAGGTACTCATTGGTAAATAGATCCCACCACATAAAACAGTGTCAATTGATATAGTTTTCTCATTACTGATTGTACAAGAAACTATTTTCGTTCACCGGATTTATTTCCGAGAATGTCAGCCCGTATTATGATCTGATCAATCACGGACTGAGCGGATAAGTTCAAGGAATTACGCTGAGCAATTTTATACCTAATCCCACACGGTTAGGGTATAATTCATTTAGCAAATAAATGTCCTTTTCTTTATGTCTTTATTCAGTCTATTTGTGTGTTCTGAAAATGGCAACTGTTTATAGTTCGCAGAAGATTGAGCGATATAGTCTGTATTTGTTTGGTCAATATTAATAATTAAGGGAACATGTAGATATAAACTATATGATTACTGTAAAGTAGCGGCAGAGTAGAATAGTACCTCCTTCTGTGTCAGGTGTCGGAAGAGGTGACTAAGGTACCAGAACTGACAGTTAGCGGTATATCTATCCGAGACAGTGTAGCTCAAATGCGCAGGGTTGGGATGGGCAGCAGCATTCCTATTGCAAATGTTGCGCTTTGCAACTGTCAACACGTTTGCCCAGCGTTACCAATTATGGGCAAAATTCCTCTTTTATTAGGGAGGCCTATATGTAGGAATAAACTTCCAAAATGATAAAACAAACAAACTCTTCTTTATAATATAAATATTAATTTTTGAAAGGTATTGACTGATAACCATTCTTTAAACACCTTAATAATTCAACTAATTTTGAGTACGTTCATTTGATATTCTCGGCTCTACCATCGATATGTATAGTTTCCAGTATTCACCACAACTTCAATAATGGTGATTTCACAAGATCCAAAGCGAGCAGACTTGCTGCCAATTGTTACTCACTCACAAAGGTTAAACGATGGACTTTACATCAAGCAAACCTTTGATTAGGCAGCGGTAAGGTTGCATTCCAACCACGGATCAACACACAAAATATCCGCCCAACCAATTTAACTTGGCTAAAAACTTGTTTGAAGTTCCTGAACGATCTTGGATCGAACCCCGTTCGCAGGTACAGTGGTCCCATTAATTATAATCCAGTGGAGTTACGAACAAACACACTTAATCTTCCGGAACAGGATGTTTACTTTTAAAGGATTCCTTTTATGTATCTAAGTCACGTTTAGCGATGCTCTTTATAACTTCATGTAGTTAGTGATTTATATGACGTATAAATCATACGAAAGGACATCTGCACTGGTACTTTACTCTCATCTATTTCTAATCCGAAGTAGCAGTATTCGCATTGTCGTGTTCCGGTTTGAGGGGTGAGAGAGCACTGGGTAAGGTGACATAATATCTTAAGTTACAAGATCTATAGCTCTCAATATTAAGCAGTCTGTATGTTTGTTTGCCAACCTAGACAAAAATAAATAAAATACAGTTTCTATTTAGTTAAGACCCACTATGGTTATTAATATCCCATATTTTACAAAATTACTATATTCGTACACATTTCCAAAGAGTTGAAAGTATGGACATGATAGAGTCAGATATCGAGTAGAACGTTTTCTACTAAATATTATTTTAAATGGGTATAATCTACCATTTTCTATACGATGTACAAACCTCTAATAGTAAATAGAGTCATTGCTAAATAGGCGAGAGTGTGTGCAATCGACTTTTGTGAAGAAGTATAGTCAAAACCGAGTTTAATTTTAAACCAGCTTTCCGGCTGCGTCTTGGTCTACGAGGACTTCAACGCATCCTTGATAAACTGTAATTACTTCAAGAAGAATTTCAGACAGCTAAACTGTGCAAAAATTTCCGACGATTCTATAGAAAAAAAATTATAGAATAATAGAATTTGAGAACATGTTAGAAAAATTAGCTCATGTCTCATTTTCATCAAAATCCACTGTGCCACATTTCAAAAGAGTGAAAGATTACTCTTTCACTTTAAAAAAGAAACTATATATATTTGTTACAAAACGTATATAGTTCGTTTTATGTAATGAAGACAGCAAACTAGCATACAGTCCGCTTGGTATACACTCGTGTGTTCACAAATAAATCTCTAACGTGTCGGCAACCCTGTGTACTGAAGACACCGTGTCTCTTTACCTAGTAGTTTCTCTGCCTCTCACCCTTCAAGCTGGAGCACAGCAACGCGAAAATACCATTTATATAGACGATTTTTGTAAGAGCAAAGATTTTAAAACATTATAAAGAATAATTGGATTGATTATTAAAAAATTAACAAATAATTCTAAGCAAATATTCCCCTAATGTGCTACCAATATCATAAATCAAGAAAATAGGTCATATAAACGCAAATTATTGAATTGCCCTCCAAATAACATATCGCGCTCCAAATTAGCTGAAATAACATTACATAGAAAAAGGTCGAGAAGTCATCGGTGTGTGAATATTGTTATATGGCACACAAACTAGATTTCGTCGTAGTTAATAGAATAACCAAATTTGCGGGCTGACCTCTGAAGAAATTCCGATATTCAGGGCTCGGGTTGCTGGGGTGGGAGAGAAAAAGTTTGCTGGGTCAGGTAACTTGGGCAGAGCTGCGGTCAGACGCTAGTGTAATTTAACTTTAGGTCTGTACCCATATGCTGAGCTCACCATAGTTGGAAAAACTTTTGCAAATGTATTTTCCCATTTTAATTTGACTACGTGAATCCGTGAGTTACTGGCAGAGTAGAATAGAATCTCCTACTGCACCAGGTGTGGTAAGAGGTGACTAAGGTACCAAAGCCGACAGACAGATGGCGGTATATCCATCCGAAACAGCTTAAATGTACAGGGTGAGGATAGGCAGCAGCATCCCCGTCGTGAAAGCTGCGTTCTGCGATTGTCAACACTCTTTCCCAGTTCGGCAATTATGGGCAAAAAAACCTCCTTTCTTGGAGAGGCCTATGTTCAGCAGGGGCTTCCAATGGCTGATGAATGTGTGATGAAAACTAGCAGCGTCCCGCAGTTGCGCTCGCGTTAAGATGTAGGACTTGCATGCTAACAATGCACCCTCTTTTGCCCTTTAAGGGATAATTTTCGGAAAAGTTAAAATATAATTCTCCCCTACGTTACAAAAGAAACCCTTGTACATAATTTTGAGTATCTAATTCTTACAGGTTGATATGTCACAAAAAATATAAATAGAAAAAAAAGAATCGTTAAGAAATAATGTTAGTTGTTACATCATGGTGTTTAATTGTTAAATATTTTCCGTGTGAAACAGAATTTGTGAGCAAAATAGTACCTCTCCCTTCAAGAAACTCATACACACACATAAACCAAACTTGTGTACCATCGGGGTAGGCAGAAACTACGGATCTTCATTTAGATCGATCTTGGTCACCTCTCCTACTCCTACCTCTCCCGCTTTCTTTACTCGCATTAATCATTTCATACATGCTCGGTTATATTCTTTGGGTACTTCATGGTACTTTTGATCTAGCTCTATTTTAATAGCTCTTCTACCTGATCAGTACATTCGCCTAGATCTTCCAATACCAACTCTTCCCATCACTGCCACTCCATATATGCAGTCATTTAAGGACTTTTTGTGAAAATAATGTATGACATAATTATTTTTTTAAAGCATTAGTACGATTTTTATCCAAAGCAACAGATCGAGTTACCCAAATCCGTCAAAATTTCTCAATCAAGGTAACCTTTAAAAGAGAAGTATTGAGTTCAAGATTGATTGTGACATTTTGACAGATTGGGGTAAAAGCTATTGCTTTGTAAACTTGAACCCTTTTTTCAATTCACTACCACTAGAAAATAATATAATATTTGTTGTGTTAATTTGTTTCTTCAACATTATGTTTATAACTGTATTTTATCAATAAAATGACTCTCACAACTTCTGACCCCTCTCTATGTGCTGTAGTGCACGTTGGCTGGAAAAAAGATTTTCTATATACTAGGGGTGCTCCAAAAGTAATGATAATGAATATTAAAAAACATGATTATACCAAATTTTTTAATTTATTTTTCTACATAGTCTCCCAACAAGTAAATGCATTTAGTCCATCTTTTTTCTAAACCTAAAATTCCCTTTAAAAAAAAATCTTTTTCTTGACTCTCCAAAAAAGCCTCTACAGCGGACATCACTTCGCTATCGTCTTCAAATTTCTTGCCTCGGAGGTGTTCCTTGAGCCGAGGAAAGAGATAGAAGTCGCTGGGAGCTAGATCTGGCGAATAGGAAGGGTGTTCGACCAATTCAAATCCCATTTCTTGAATGGCAGCTATCGCAACTGCAGCTTTGTGAGCCGGTGCATTGTCTTGATGAAACAGCACTCCAGCGCGCAGCTTGCCGCGTCTTTTTTCCTTGATGGCCTCCCGCAATCTTTTTATTTGGTCTGCATAGTAAGAGCCTGTAATAGTGGCTCCCTTTTCCAAATAATCCACCATTATAATTCCTTCTATGTCCCAGAACACGGAGGCCATAAACTTCCCCGCCGAACTCGACACTTTGAATTTCTTCGGCGTCAGTGAGGAGGCTCGTTTCCACGTCATTGACTGCTGTTTCGTTTCAGGATCGAAATGATGGATCCAGGTCTCGTCCAGGGTCACAAAACGTGACAAAAAATTTTCCTGGTCAAGTTGAAACTTTTCGAGATTAGCCTTGGAAGTGTCAATTCGTTTCTTCTTTTGTTCGTCGGTAAACATTCTCGGTACCCAACGCGCTGACACCTTTTTCATATGCAATTCATTTGCGAAGATTCTTTGGATACTGCCATATGAAATCCTTGTGACCGCAGCTACGTGCCTGATGGTCACTCTTCGATCTGACAACACGATATCTTCAACTTTTTTCACGTTATCCTCAGTGAGGGACGTGGATGGGCGTCCTTCGCGAGGTTCGTCTTCTGTCGCTGTTCTGCCCAACTTAAACTCCTTGGCCCAGCGTGCAACTGTGGAATAAGGAGGAGCAGAGTCCCCTAATGTTTCCACCAAGTCGCTGTGTATGTCTTTGGTAGATAATTTTTTCAAGCAGAGGTACTTGATGACGGCTCTAATTTCTTTTTTCTCCATTTTGATGTTCTCACTCCGACAGGTCGAATTCAAATGAATGTAGCTCGATCGGGTTGTCGACGCGCAGCCGCTAGGCTGCGCGGAGGCGACCACGGCGCTTAGCGCCCTTGTCGCGGTATCCAACGCCAGCAATAAATATCGGTGGGTCATAGGGTTGCGGTGGAAAGCATTTTTCGCTTCCACCCGCTATTTCTTAACAATTCTTACGATTGTTTATTTTGGATTTGGTAGGTGTCTTGCGTTTTTGCGGCGAGAAATATTTCGCTTCCACCCGCTTTTTTCTTAATATTTCTTGCGAGTGTTTGCTTGGGTTCGTAGTTTATTTAATGTCGATTTGATTTTTGCGGATGCTTTATTTTGGGTTAGGTGGGTGTCTTGAGATTTTTCGGCGAGAAACATTTCGCTTTCACCCGCTTTTGCTTAACATTTCTGGCGAAAGTTTGTTTAGGTGTCTTGAAATATGGGATGCGTAATATATGTATTGTTTTGTTTATTGTTTTACATCGGCTTCTTTGGCGCGTTTGTTGCGCCGTTTGTTTGTAGCAGCTGCACTACACCGTCGAGGATGATAGGTACGGCGTTTTCACCGGCCCTAATGGCCCCGAGTACATCCTGTAGGACGCAGATGGCTCGCTCAGTATCCAGGAGCCGGCTCTGAGTTGAGCGCGGCGTTGGCTTCGGTTTCAGTTTTTGTTGCGGTTTATGTTGCGGCGCTGGGGCGGCAACTGCCTCTTGGTGTTCTTGATTCGCGGGGGCACCCTTCTTGCCTTTGCGCTTTCGACGTGGAATCCTCACCCCGTCGTTGGACTCGGCCATGAGATGTGGCGTTGCTGGTTGTGCTGGTACGCTGTTGGTGCGTACCAGAGGCCGCCCGGCCAACGCTGTTGTGCCGGCCCTTTTTATCTTGGCTTCCTGCTGGAAGACCGGGCAGCTCACTGAGTTTGCTGGATGCGGTCCCCCACAGTTCGCACATGTAGGGGGTTCTTCGCGAGGGCGGGGGCAATCAGTGGCGGCGTGTGCTTCCCCGCATCTCACACACGCTTGTTTTCTGTGGCAGCCATGAGATGAGTGCCTGAATTGTTGGCACCTGTGGCATTGGGCAGGTCCTTTCTTACCTCGCCAAGCCTCGATCCTTACCCCGGGCATACATAGGAGCTCGGTGATATTATAGATCGCGGGGATGAGGTTTGGTGTGTGCTGCATTTGGGCAAAGTGAATGCAGCCCGGCCTGCCTTGTCGTGCTCGTATCTGGCGCACGAACTCGGGTGTGAAGCCCAGGGATCGGAGTTCTTCTTCGATCTTACTTGGTTCAGTCTCCAGTGGGAGACCTCTGATGCAGAACTTGGCGCTCTTCTCGGCAGGCAGGGAGTAGCTGAACCAGGAGATGTTCTCTTCTTTCTCTAGGTTCGCGAGGTACCGCTGCACCACTCGGTACTCTTCCTCCGTGGTTGGTGTGAACCGCACTCCCTTGCCATACGGTCTGGCATTTGGGATGTGTCCCAGAGCCTGCTTCAACGCCTTGAAGTGGATAATCCAGTTGGGCATTTTTTCCACAACAAGGGGCGGGTATCTGGGCCGTTTGGTTCCGGCGTCAATCTTCGAATTGGGGTCGGTGCTGGCGCTGGTGCTTGCGGCAGCGTGGGCATCCGTCTTGGCTTTAGCTCCGGCGGTATTGGGTTGGGGTTGGGTTGGTTTGGTTGGCTTCTTCACTACTACGTCGCTGAGTATTTGTACTCTGTGCTTAGACGCACTACTTGCGGTCCACTTGTCAGTCGTGGTCGCGGTTTTGGTTTGGGGCATCGCGGATGCCGCTGTAGCGTACGAGAGGACGGTGGTGTTTCGAGGGGCGGCTGCAGGTGCTGATCGGGGCACTGTTGGTCTGGACACCGGCGTGGGAGCGGGTGCGCGCTGAACGTTGTCTGCACGGGAGAGGGGGAGGGCGGGTGTGGTTGCTTGAGATAGGAGGGAGGGGCGGGTTGCAATGTACCCCGCCACATCCTCGAACTGCGGGTACACCGCTGCACGTAGCTTATTCAAAGATAGTGCTTGGATGTCACTGTCTTCCCTTTCTTCTGGCGTGTGGAGACCCTCTCTTCGTTTCCGAGGGTCTCGGTTGGGCTTCACTCCGAATTCCCTCAGGAACTCGGCCGCCGCGAGCATCTGAGGGGTGGGGGGGGCTTCCGTTGTTGGGCACGAAGTCGAAGGGGGGAGGCGTATCTTCCCGGTGTCCTTGGACTTGGTAGGCTTCTTTGGCGTCGGTGTCGATGTCGGTGTTGGTAGCAGTGGGGGCGAGGGTGAGCGTTCTGTCTCAACTCTGCCGCTGGCGCTTCGGGAGCGGCGCGCCGTTTCGGAGGGTGACGTCATTGGCACCGTTTTCTTGGGCCTGTCCTCTTCAGAGTTGCCGGTCAAGGGGCGCTTCACCCCGCGTAGGGGGGGGACGTAAAGCGGGATGTTGGCAGCGACTTCGAACATGGTCTGATCAATATCCAGCTTTTCGTTGGAGATGCCCAGTTCAAATTCCCGCAGGCGGCAGTAGGAGGCCATCCATCGGAGTAGCCCGTCCGACAGAGAGCGGGAGGCCTGCAGTCTCTGGACCAGGATCATGTACCGGTACCAGGCGCTTGCTGGTGATAATGGTCCCTTGAGGGAGATGGGTGTCTTCGGTGTGAGTGGTGTTTTGAACCCACTTGGCGGGTTTGAGTCCGTCAAACACGGCGAAGGGGGCGCGGAAAGCGCCGGCGGGGGGCCACCCTGGCAATAAAAATCGGCCCCGCCATGGGGCAAATCAATTATCCCCGGGCTGCCCACGGCCCGCGCCGGCCGCGCGTCCCCGGACGAGGACGGTAGACTTGCTGTCTTGCTCAGTTTTTCGGAGTCCATGACTATTTCTGTCCGCGGGTACTTGGACAAAAAAAATAGTCATGGAAAAAGTTTTGGGCTTCTAACGCGGCGACTCGCTGCACACTCCTTGCGCAGATCCTTTGATGAGGAAATCTTCGCCGTCCAGAGTTGTCCGGGCGCGATTCCACCACCTTTTCAATAAAAGGGGCGGAATACGCCAAATGATGTGTGTTGGGTTTGCGTGGCTGCTACTGTAAGGGAGTCGAGCGCGTTCGACGAGTCGGACTGTCCTGAATGTAGCTCCCGGAAATCATGGCCTATTTATATGATTTTTCTAGCCTGAACTAGTGTGTAGTATAGCAATATACATGATTTTTTTTGGATTTTTATGTACACTGGAAATAACCGATTATCATTACTTTTGGATCACCCCTCGTAAATAACAAAGAGGTTTAATAAAAAGAAGTCATATAAAAAATATAAACTATAATGAGAGTAAACTGACATCAAAATATTTTCTGGATATCATAGAGCCAGCGTATCAAAATAAATTCAATTATTATACTTCTATTACCTTTCTTCACTTTATTGCGTCCCTAAGAAACTTATGTCCCAGGAAAATGTCGCTATCCCGACAGATAACCTATGCGAAAATGGGTGCCAATTCTATAGAGATAAATAAAAATCCCAGATCTTTCCCACAAGGAGGATGTATTCGGGATAAAATATAGTCTGTGCTACTCCAGACTATTAATCTGTTCAGTCGTTCCGACGAGAAAGAATAAGAAATATATATCCATTATTTATATATCCATAAGCCGTGAGGCAGAAGATTGGCACCAGCATATCCCCATCAAGAAAGCTGGCATTGCCAACGTGCTTGTTTAACACGGCAATTATAGGCGTAATTCCCCCTTTCTTGGATAGGTATATGTCTATCAGTGGACTTCTAATGGCTGATATGATGATAATGAAATATGATAATCCATTCTCAGAATTTTCACGTTTTTATAGCTGTGCCCGTAATATCGTCCGCGTGCAGTTTTTACTTTAACTTATATAAATTTTGAATGTTATATTTATTTATATATACAAATCAATAGCCTAAATAATAAGTTATAAGCTTCTAGCTCTAACAATAACGATACTTCCATACAACTTTTCATCCTCCCTTTCGACCCTTTACAACTCTTATGTCGAATGAAAAAGTAGCCTATATCATTTCTAAGGATTTAAACTGTGTACCAAATTTCATTTAAATCGGTTCAGTAGTTTAGGCTTGATTGCGATAACAGATAGACAGACAAAATTACTTTCGGATTTATAATATTAGTAAGGATAAGGATTTAACTCCAGACATTTCGATACTAGTGCCATCTATTAATAAAAGTACGCATTAATTGCTAAACAGCTTAAAGCATTATCGAAACACGTCAAGTGTATATAAGTATGAATACAAACACGTGTTTTCAGATACATCGCTCAAATATTCGGCAAAGCCGTACAACGTTTCAAGTTTTCTCTTTGTAACTCCAAACTTGAAATTGTAATCTCCTTAAGATAACACAAAACGGTACCAGAAAACTATTAACATGTCTACAAGGTACGGCAAAGTTTAAAGTTCAGTTGAACAAGTGTGTGCATGTTGTAATCCTTAATTGGAATAACCGAAGTGTGACACCGCGAGACGCGGCCACACTAGCTATGCTAGCACACTCAAATGGCTTAGTAGTTTCACAAGCGTAATTTCCAGTAATGTTATTAACTTTAAGCGTTTGGTTAGAAGTAGCTTACTTAAAGTGGCGTTAAATTGTTCGAGTCCTTTACAAATTAGGTAACTAGATATTTAAATTAAAGGTTCCTTTCTCTATCCATTTAGTTTTGTCATCATCGTTATCATTACGGTTATTGGAAGTCCACTGCTGGACATAGGTCAAGAAAGGGGCAATCTTGCCCATTATAGCCCATAATTGCCGAGCTGGGCGGAGTGTGTTGGCAATCGTGGAGCGCAGCTTTAGCGAAGGGGATGCTGTTTCCTATCCCCATTCTGTGCATTTGAGCTGCACTGTCTCGAATGGATATACCGTCATCTGTCGGTTCTGGTATCATAGTCACCTTTTACGACCCCTGGTACAAAGGGACGTTCTATACTACGCTCCCGTTACCTCACGGTAACATTGATATATCGTAGTCAAAATAGGTGAGTGTGAGGTACCAACGTATATATACATGCTATTTCACCAGTTCAGAAAATTATTACATCCCAGTTTGCACGTATGGTAAGTGTCACATTACCCAGTAATTTCACTGCCTCCCTCACCTTTCAAACCGGAACACAGCAATGAGAGAGTCGCCGTTTAGTGGGGAAAAAAGGTGAGCGTGAATTACCCATGCAAGCGACCTTTGTAAGAGGTGTGCTTTCAGTGTTTTAAATTCCTTCAATCTAGTACATTTAAACCGCTTGGTTACTAAACTAATTTTGATATGAGTATACATAAAATAAAAATTCAAAACTAACTAAAATATTGTAGATACAAATCACGTTCTAGCGAATACGAATCCAATAAAATATTAATTCACTTTGACAGATCCGATGTGCGCAAATGGCAGTGATCCTGTCATGTGTGCCAAAGATCGTGGGTTTGATATATAAATATCATCAGCGTTGCACAGCAATAATAACAGATAATTGATGTTAAGAAGTAACTTAAGCTGAAGACGCGTGAAACCGCGGGTTGCTACTCATACATTACACACATACTCATGAATTCGATGTAATTATATGTAATTATAAATACAATAATGGCAGGCCTGATGGCGCAGATAGCAGTGATCCTATCCAGGGGTCGTGAGTTCGATTCCAACCCAAAGCAAATATTTATATAAAAATATTTATGTTTGTAATGTGTCTGGGTGTTAAATATGTGTATTTTAAGTAGTATATTTGTGATTCCTCTGTTGTCTCGCAGTGCACAAGTGATTTAAGCGACTTGAAATGGAATCAGGTTAATGTATGAGACGTTGTGGGAATTTATTATTATAATTATAGGTATCAAAATGTATGGGAGGCAACCAAGGAGAACATTTTCGATAAAATTAATAAATCCCGACTTGTAATACATTGCAATTACTCATTCTTATACCCTTGTTATGCCAATAAGCACCTTAACAAGCTCCAATATTGAATTAATAGGAAATTCCAATACATCGGCGCACTGTATTAAATTGCTTGCCGATCACAATACGCAGCGTACTACATAAATCAAGCGATGAAGTGATATGAGTTTAATATTAAACATGTACGGGAAGTCGTAAATATTTAAATATACCGCCTCAATTAGCAGTTAATTTGGGATAGATACAAATAATCGGCATTACATACAAACATCAAGCCTTTGTCCCATCAGGGTTGGCAGAGACCATGGATCTACACTTGTTACGATCTTGGCATACTTCTCTTGCTTCCTTCAGTCGCATCAGTCCTTTTATACACGCTCGTTTATTCTTGGTACTTCTGACCTGGACCTTTAATACCTTCCACTTGGTTAAGATATGTTCGCCTCAGTCATCCTGTGCCAACTTTTCTATTCACTTGTGTTCCATATATTTGTAAAGTCATTCTACTTTCATCCATCCGTTCTACATGTCCAAACTATCTTAAGATTTATATCTGAATTGTTGTCACAACACCATCTTTTACATTGATCTCTTTCCGTGCTATTCTTTAATCTATCTCTCAAAGTCATACCATTCATCAGCAGCGTTTAATTTGCTCGCGTGCTTCTTCTGCCATACCCTACATTTACTACCATATGTCAGCATTAGAACCAACACACCTCTATGAATATCCATTCGTGCCCTTTTTGACACATTTTGGCTGCCCATAAAAGCATGTAAGCCTGTAAGGCTCTATTGGCACTATTCTTTAAACTATTCCTAAATCTCACACCATAAAATCGGCTATGCAGAATACTTGTACTGTTACAAGAACCAAAGTAAGCTACGTAGTCAGACAGATTTGCATAATGAAATTTAAGTGGGGGAAAATGGAGTCGTTACTTTTTCCAATGGGTCTTGGCAGACTTGAACCGCAAGTACGCACAGGAAGCAGGCCGTATATAACCTCTTGGAAGATCTATGTCCAGCAGTTTTTTTTAAACCAACCTACCACGTCAACGTCTGATTTATATATGTGTATTAAATATATTAAAAAAAAAGTAAGTAAGTAAGTACAAACTCTAAATAACCCCGGAGGCCTCAAGTCCGGACCTGATCCTGATGCCTGAAATCGAGGCTAATCCTAAAATTATATTATTGGTATTTCTCTATGTTGAAATATTGAATTATTCAAGAGAAGTGTTATATCTACAAACGTCAAAAAAATCTTATCGTCATAGAATTGATATTCCTTTGATCTGCTACGTTTAAACAAAAAATACATTCGCTTTATCATTTCCACATTTAAAACAAAACTTTGCCGGGAAAAACTTAATCAAAAACTTGACAGCCGTCAAAGAACTATGGCCGATGCCAAAATGGCGTCTCAAAGCGCCTTAGACAAAGCGATCGCAAAAAAGGATATATTTTATGAAAATCGCTTTCCTTTTGATGTGCGGGGGCGTTACTTCTCTTTGTGGGTAGTGTCGAAAATGACGAGGGAAATGTTCGAATGTATGACGTGTTGTAATAAACGAAATATTGGGTATTACTGTGTATACACGCGCAATTGTATAGAATAACTTTAGCACATTAACCTTTTTTTTTTATCAAGACCAATGATGTATTCATTAAAATCGCTTCGTAATTAAGCCTATATACGACGGATTATTTACGAAGCGATTCTAAGAATAATAAACAAATTATAAATTTTGTTATGGTGGGATATCCCTACCTTTTTAAACCTTTTTAAGGAGTACAATAATGTAGTACATTCTATCGCAAAAAAATTTACAATAGCACATTATATAAGAAAACTTTCATATTAATGTATGTATTATTATATATAAATATGTAATAATGAATGTATTATACATATATAAGACGTCAGACAAGCATACAGTCCGCATCTTAGTAAGCGTCACCGCAGCCTATAGATGATCATGTTATGACAAGGATATCACTAGCGTGTTGATAACCCTGACACTGGAAGATATTATGTCACATTACCTAATATTTTAGCTGTCTTAAACTTTAAACCGGATACAGCTATGAGAAAATTACTGTTTGGTAGAAATAGGTGCGTTTTAAGTACCAATGCAGACAACCTCTGTATTAGTATAGACCTCAGTCTAGTCCGAGTAATTTTTCAACCCTGTAATTTTTCAATAAAGAACGTAGCACAACTGATTACTAAACTGATTAATAAGTGAATGTTAACTCTAGGGAAATACGAAAGCAACCTAAAATTACAGGCATAGATCATGTTGTAGAATATAAAATTGTATGAAATAAACGATGAATAAGAATTGTAAGTAGAAAAGTGGTTACAAAAAAGGCTAAGAAAATACAGGCATAGATCTAATATACTATATTATAACTATTATGCCTTTGGTTAAGATTACTCTAAACTTAAATCGGTACCACGTGTTGTAAGAGGCGACTAAGGTACCAGAACTGACAATGGCGGTAAGTCCATAAGAAATATCGCAGCTTAAATACCACAGGTTGGATGGGCAGCAGCTTCCTCGTTGCCATCATACCTGCCCAGCGCGGCTATAATGGGCAAAAATCTGTATATGTTGGGGAGGCCTAAATCCAGCAGTAGACTTTCTATGGTTGGCATGGAGATAATGGTTCTAAATTTTTATAAATGCACGTCAACTAGAATGTTTGATATAAAGTGTTCTGAAGTCAATAAACATTTGACGCTGTCAAAAACTCGAAGGCCTAGTTTATTTCCCCATACTTTAGTATTCAAACACCATCCAAATAAAAATATCAATAAATTAATAGTAATAGCATGACTGAATTCGATTCTCGTTACTACCTATCAAATAATTCGTATTGAAATTCTGATAACCATCCTTTTCATATGTTATCTAATTAAAATTACTATAAACCTATTCCAGGTTTCACAATTAAACATTTAATTAGTTTAACATATCATTAATAGGTCTATCAACGTTTGGCCGCCAATTGAAATTTATTTGACGGTCGTACTTGTAATTAATTCGCGCGCCATTTGCAAACTCAAAGTCATTATGCCAAACCATTTCTGGTTTGAACCGGTGTGAACCGGGGATGTCGTGACCTTTTTTGAACATCTATATGTATCTATACATGAAGTGAATTTTTTTAATTCATTTGTATAGAAAATTTGCGAAATGATGAACGTTAAAATGGCACAGTTCAAGATACAGGGGAGAAGAAGTGTCTAAAACTAAATTCTAAATATTCAAAGAACATCTTATGCATTGACTTGACTCCAAGGTAAGGTAAGTTTATATCACTTGTGTTACTGATATCAGACAAAAGATGAATTACTAATACAATACTTAAATACATTATTTTAACATCCAGGCTCAGGAAAAATACAAATATCATTATATAAATATAGCGCGCAAGGATCACTACCATCTGCTGCCGGCCCGTCTAGCTATTTTTTTCGTACAAAATGCACTATTATATACATTCATATTGAGTTCATTAAAAACAAATACACACACTACTGTTTAACAGTTTAACACATTGACATAGTGTTATAAAGTTAACATGTCTATTGAATCAAACAAATGATGAAAGATTTTATACGACGGGGCCGTCGTGTGACCGATCCCCAGTTAAGACAGATTTTCATGATGATATTTGTGTTAGTTCTGTATCCGATGTCTGTAACACAAGTGCTTTAAGCGACTTACCGCGGAGTCAGGTCAATGTGTGTGATGTTGTGGGAATTAATGAGTACATTTATAAATTATGGTCAAATTACATCCATTAGGCGACCACTAGAATATCAAGATGGTCTACTCAGATATCAGTTCCAGCGACACGGAAGAAAAGAGTTCAGAGTGTTTTCAACGATCAATCTGATTGGCTTCTAAGAAGAGAGCGACTGTCTCCCTTGGGATGTATATATGTGTGTTACTAACCTAATGGTTCCCTTAAAGGCACCTAAGCATTCTAATGAAAGCCAATTAATTAAAGTATAACAAGCAGTGCCCGCGACTTCGTCCGCGTGAAATAGTTTGTTCGGGTACTATAGCTTTACTTCAACTTATTTAAACTTTAATTGTCATGTTTATTTACATCGAATCAATGGCCTTTAAAATAAGTTTCAAGTTTCTAGCTCTAAAAATAGCAATAATTCTATACAACTTTTCATCCCCCCATTCGACCCTTTATAACTCTTATTTCGAATTAACAAATAGCCTATGTCCTTTCTCATGGTCTGAAGATTGTCTATGCCAAATTTCATCAAAATCGGTTGAGAGGGAGAGAGGAGCGTAACAGACAGATTTACTTTCGCATTTATAATATTCGTAGGGATTTAAATGTCATAACAGTTATTATCACTTCATTTCATCATATAAGCCCCACAATATTAATTTTTGACTATAATATATACTATAATAATAAACCTAAAGCAGACGTGTAGCTGTTAATACGTACTACTTCCGATAGATATACTCATTTGTAATTTATGACTCCATTTTATTTCCTTTTTGTACCACAAAGGTGAAAAAACAAGGATGTGGTTCACTTGACGGTCGATGCCACCAAGGCATCATTCACGCGTTGCTAAACTTGTTGTACATATTACATTAAATCCCTTTTTAAAGAAGGCTGGATACCTTTGCGAAAACCTCGGCACGAAACTCATTCTATTTATCATCATTATATCAGATCAGCTATTGGAAGTCCACTGCTGGAAATAGGCCTCCCCAAGAATGGAGAAATATGCCTAGGATTGCCTCGATGAGCAAGCGTGTTGGCAATTGCAGAGAGCAGCTTTCTCGACAGGGTGCTGCTGCCCAATCCCGCTCTGGACATTTGAGCACTGTTTCGGATGGGTATACCGCCATCTATCGGTCATGATACCTCAGTCACCTCTTACGACACCTGGAACAGGAAGAGGTACTATTCTACTCTACCGGTACCCCACGGCATACACGGGAGAAAATACCTCTGTGTACTCTTCGACTAATCTTTTTTGAATTACCTTAGTTAGGTTAAACTATTAATGCAGACTTACATGATTTAATATCAGTAAGTAAGGCTATTGTTAAAAGTATCTAATACAATTTACAGCAAGTCACAAAGTTTCCCGGAGACAACTGGCGGTCGGGTTCTAGCGGAGTGGGCTCATACTTTATGCAAGCTTGCTCATAGATTTTTTTTCTCTAAACAGAGAGTATCTACTTGGTCAAGCTGAAGTTTTCTTAAGTTTGTGGAGTTAAGAATGAATTTTAGATGAACGGAGCATATTTAAAAATTACCTACGGCCTCGCTTTATAGCTAATAAAAAACGGACGCCAGGCAAAAGAATTACAAATATACTACTTAAATACATAAATATTAACATGTAAATATTTGCTTTGGCACACAATATAGTCCTATATTGTGCGTTAGGAGGCCCCTACTATCTACACCATTGGCCCCGTCGAAATAGCTAATTGCTCTTTCAAAACCTACATTTCTGTCATCATTTAAATCTAGAATTTGACATCTATGAACGTTTTATTATAAAATACGATCATGTATCAACGTCGATTAATATGTAAAAATAATATACGAGTTATCTTTGATCTCGTGCTACAAGTGAAAAAAATAAATCAAATAGATATGGACCAGTTTTATTAACTCAAATAATTTCTTAATACAAATAAAAATGCTGAAATTTTAATATCGTTATTCATTGCATTTAGAGACTTTATAATTTTTTTATGCAATAAGCAAATCGACTGCCTTTCTATAAGGTCTACATTGATATAAGTGGTATCATCTAATTTTTTTTACATCCAAAGAGGTTATGCTATAGATATATTCAATACTTTTTCTAATAACAACTGAGTGGTTTCGCTTTAACATATTAACGCACTAAATACAGGGGACTGATAAAAAAATCCATTGCAATGTAATGTCTATGCCCTTGTTTACAAAGTCTAAAAACAACTAAAGGAAACTCCCCACTCTACTTGACTGATCGGTGTACGTAAATAGCTACTCAGAAATGTAACGCGCTGCTTTCTATTCCAAGTGAAATTGCTTAACAAGTACTGCTTTGCATGAGAAAAAACGATTGTAAATCCGTTGAAACAGTCTCGCGAGACGCAATTTATACCTCCTTCTTGTGTGTGTGTGTGTGTGTGTGTGTTGTGTGGCAACGCCGGTATTTATGTACTGTAGATATATATTTACGCAGTGGTAATATAGTCTGTATATCCATCACCATATCTGTCATAGTACGTCCACTGATGGATATAGGAAATGGACAAGAAAGGGGGAATTTTGAACATAATTGCCGCGTTGGGCAATGTGCAGCTGTCACGATAGGGATGGTGCGGCCCACCCCCGTCCTGTGCCTTTCAACTACTCTGATTCTGGCGGATATACCGCCATCTGTCTGTTCTGGTACCTTTTCCGTCTCTCACGACACCTGATACAGAAGGAGGTACTATTCTACTTTGCCGGTACCTCACGGCTGTTTATCTATACATATGAATATTTATTTATTGAATAAAATTTACCAACAATAAATATTTTATATTCTATAAATAATTAGTTCCTATAACAAGTATAGAATACATGTTTTAATAAATAAATATAGCACTTTGGAGGGATCTTGTAGCCAAATATTAATTATATTAACAAAAATAATTAATTGTACCTATAGTAAAATCGATCGTTTAACGGCTCAAAAACGGATTTAAAACGTGTTATTTTTTTGCTTTTTGTTCAACAACAAGTTTTATTACAGCAACATATATTTTTCATTATTATGTAAATTGTGTCTCAAGTCGAAAGTTTTCGACCGATTTGTGTTACCTATGGCAGCGAAACGTGGTCTCTTACCTTCTTAGCCAACTCAAAATAGCTCAACGAGCTATAGAGAGGGGGGGCGATCGAATCAGGAATGAGGAGATTTGTAACAGAACCAAAGTTTGGCAGTGGGCAGTGCGTTTGGTACTTAGAACCGATTGCGTCGTAAGGTGGCGTCGTGGGATAGAGTCGTAAGGTTCTGGAATGGAGACCACGAACCGGCAAGCCAGGCGAAGGGCGGTCATCCGCATGATAGACAGACGATCTGATTAAACCGCAAGATCGTGCTAGACACAGGTCGCATACAATCGGTCCTATTGGAAATTATTTGGGGAGGCCTATATCCACCAATGGACGTCTTATGGCTGATATAAAGATAATGATGGTGATGAATTATTAGCTGAAAAAACTAGTCAAAAAAATATGCTTTGATATATCAACATAGCATTTTGGAGAGCTCGACTATTTAAATATTTATATTAACAAAATTAAATTGACTTTACGTACTAGACAGGCCCGATGGCGCAAATCGTAGTGATCGTGTCTTGTGCGCCACAGGTATACTTTATACGATGATATTTATGTTTATTTTTGGAGTGAAAAATAAGTATTTTAGTAGCTATATTCTTGATTTCTATCTTGACTGATGTCCGTAACACAAGTGCTTTAAGCGACTTATCACGGAATCAAGTTATTGAATGTGATGTTGTAGAAACTGATTTAATTAATTTGTTTACTTCATGCTAGTCTCATTTGTTTTCTACACAGACATATTTAATTAAAGATGATATATAATTCTTCTGTAGATAATCTTTATGGGGTCATCAGGGTCATCAATATAATGAGTACCTATAACAAAATGTAGTACTACATACTTTTAAAACAAAATTGTTTTATTTATTATTTTCGACAATTTAAAAGTGCTTCTGATTTGATATATTCTACGATCTGTATTGCATGTAATGTAGAATAAAGTTGAATTGTCTAAATGTAAATCTAAATCCACAGCTTTTACTGAATAAAACAAATCATCAGTATAGTCTTTCTGATAGTTTCTGCGATTTAATTACAGCCATTGAATCACGCGCAGCTTTCGAATGCGATTTCCATTCAAATAATTCAGTGTTATTTTATTACATAAATAATATTTATTACTGCCGGAATCCCGTAGAATTGAAAGTCCCGGGCGACAACCAGGGCGTTGCTGAAAAATGTACGCATTACCTATCCAGACATTACGTACACAGAATTAGTAGGAGCAAACAAATCGGGAGCGGTCTTGTTTGTCCCACGCCTGTAATTACTTGCGGGGAGTCGTCTTGCGACGGTTAAAAAATCCTTAATTATTCTCTGTGCAAATAATACAGCTGGCTTGCTTGGGACCTTGGATACTTGTCAACTCATCCCTTCCTTCCTCCTTCCTTCCAAAATCATGGGACCTACTTTCGACCGTTTATTGAAATTGTTGTTGACTTTATCATTTTATGATGATACTAGCAGCGCCTCG
This sequence comes from Heortia vitessoides, assembly GCA_020976665.1. Taxonomy (NCBI): domain Eukaryota; kingdom Metazoa; phylum Arthropoda; class Insecta; order Lepidoptera; family Crambidae; genus Heortia; species Heortia vitessoides. The sequence continues at coordinate 1,413,274 of JACJUM010003085.1, forward strand.
CGATTTCACCCGCGTTAAGTCGTGAAATTTTCATATTACCTTTGCACTTTTACCCTCTTAAAGGGATAATTTTCAAAATAATATTTTGTATGCATTTTATGACTTTGAAATAAGAAACTTTATACTGAATTTTATTTTAATAACTTTAGAAACCGCAAAGATTCATCATAAGAATCTTCAAAAATTCTTCTAAAATGCTCCTTAACGTTATAAAAAAACTTTAACTAAAAGTTTCTGTCTTTTTTATAGTTTAGGCCCTACGTTAATATGTTCGTCAGTCAGTCAGCTTCGTCTTTTCTATAAATAGATAGCATTTATACCTTCATTACACATACGGCATAAAACGCAGTTTGTTTGGGTATTTATTTATTAACGTTCCGAAACGTCGAACAAATAAAATCAATAAACCGCGTTTTAAAGCTTTTAATGAGTATAATTATAAGTTTCTAGAATGGAGAACATTATTTACTACTATAAAAAAACGTATATTTTTTAGTGTGTCAATTTTTTATGAGCGATGTCATATAACTTATTATGAATATTTAAATGTCTTATACATGAATATTGTATAGAAAAAAAGGTAAATATTTTTCTTTGTCAAGAGTTAATTTAAAATTACTGGACTGATAGGCTATATTATATTTATAAATAGATATTTCTACCAAAATGGAGCAATGTTAAAAATATTTGTATTTTGGTGTGTTTGTAACTCATATACTCAAACATGACTAAACTGGTTTCGAAAATGTTTCACCAATAGTAAATTGAATTATCAGCAAAAAATATAAACTGTATTCAATCTCCATATGATACAGGAAACTACACTTAAAAAATAGATAAAAGCTGCTAGTAATAGATAAAATATTTTCAATATATAAATGACAATACTTTAATTTTTTGATGCAATTCACCAACCATGTAATTGGGATCCGGGATATAAAGTTGCTTTCATCTTTATACTGTTTCATATTGGCTTACATACTTAGTTTTCCTGTAAGAAACAAAATCGAATCAATTTTCTAGAATTCACGGTTCTAATCTAGACAATTGTGTAAATTTTCGTATTATTAAATATACGTATTAAGATACTTTGGACATGTAGAAAGGTTGGATGAAAGTAGAATGACTGCACAAATAGGAGGACTAATATCTTATACAAGTAGAAGAGGTATTAAAGAAGGGCCAGGTCAGAAGTACCAAGAATAGACGAGCGAATATAAAAGGACTAATGTGAGTTAAGGTAGCAAGAGAGGTATGCCAAGATCGTAACAAGTGGAGATCCATAGTCTCTGCCTACCCCGATGGGACACAGGCGTGATTTATGTATATATGTTAAATAAAATAATCCATATACTGACCGATATTGGTTGATATAATATATTAATAAAGGTAAACATAGAAAGCTCAAACCTCAAACCTTAACCTCAATCTTACCTTTTCTCCCGGCAACCGGCAGTATTCGTTGTGATGATGGCGTGTTGAGAGGATGAGTTGTACAATTACTAGATAATGTGACATAATATTGCTTGAAATATCATATTAACTAGGGCCCGATGGCGCAGATGGTAGTCATCCTATTTTATGCGCTAAGGGTCGTGGGTTCGAGTCCCATCCTGAGCAAATATTTATATGATGATATTTGTGTTTGTTCTGTGTCTGGGAGCTTAAGATATGTGATTAAGTAGTATATTTGATTTCTCTGTGGTCTGGCGTCAGTAACACAAGTGCTATAAGCGATTACGGAGTCAGATCAATGTATAAAACGATGTGAAAACTTATTAATATATATATAAGAGTCCGCCATTTGTACATTTTGTAACATTTTGTGCAATAAAGTTAAATAAATAAAAATAAATATTACTTGTTCCAGGGTCGAGGTTACGGGTCGGATTACCAGCAAGGCTCGAGGTCTCGCGCCAGGGTGAGTACAAATTAGAATCCAGTCACGTGCTATCAAAGTGATACAGTTACTGCGTGCAACGGACTTGACTTGGACGATTTGTTCCCTACATAGAGGTTATCGGGCCAACTAGCACTAGGCAACCTGACAGACATTGTCCTGTCTCAACTTAACTTTTATATACTATATGTTTATCATGAAACAAACGTAGAGACTATAAATTAGACGGACCCGATGGCACAGATGCTAGTGATCCTGTCTTGTGCGTGTCGGTCGTGAGTTCGATCCCCACCCAGGACAAACATTTATATAATAATATTTATGTTTGTTTTGTGTCTGAATATTAAATATATGCATTTAAATAGTATATTTGTGATTCCTTTGTTGTCTCACGTCCGTAACACAAGTGCTTATTAAAACTTGTTACAGAATTAGGTCAATGTCTCAAATGTAAATTTGGTCAATGAGATGCTATAGGAATTTATTTATTTAGATTGAAATATCATCTATCCTAGCCTATAATATTCTATCCTATCCTATTGAGATATCTCTCAAGTTTGATCAACCTATACGCAGTAATGAAAAATTTATTGAAATCGCTGACAAACTCCGCAAGACGCAATTTTGACACAATTATTAGACGGGTTATAAATTATCTTTCACGACTCGAAGGCTATATTTTCACCAAGTTTCTTAATATATATTGTATTAAAGAACTAGATTAAAAACTAAAATAAAAATATAATTATAAAAAATTCACAATACGTCTCATACTTAATTCACATAATGTCTCTTCTGCTATGGACATCAGACAATTCAGTATTAGAAATATAAATTTAGATAAATATTTAACACTCAGTCACACGATGACTCTTGTAACACTGGTTGTCATCAGGTTCATCTGTTATTTGTGTAAAATTTTAATTATTAAATATATACTCATTGTTCTTTTTTGTTTTTTAACAATTTAAAAATGCCTTTGATCAATCAATCAATTGCCTCGCTGGGCATGCGTGGTGGCAATTGTTGGAGCGTAGCTTCGCAAAGGGAAGTGCTGCCCGTTTCCGCTTAGTTGCATTTGAGCTACTTTGATTCGGATGGATATACCGCCATCTATTAGTTCCGGTACCTGCAGCCGGTATTCTGCTCTGCCAGTACCGATCGGCATCAATAATTCTTTCCACATCACACTAATATATTCGCTTTATGCGCCTCTCAAATTAAACCTACAGAAAATACCCAACTCCATCGTAAAGGCGAATCCAAAGTTTTCCCCTAACTCATTAATCTATAGATCATATCTATCAAAACTAATCTTATCTCACTTGGCAGTGGGTAAAATTATTAATAAGTACACAGAACCTATCGACCTTTAATGGGGCAGAGGAATCGCAGGCTATTGATTTAGGGGCACACGTATCGCGGGCATGGGGCGCTTGGGGCAAACTTAGTTATTAGGTGCTGGAATGGGTCACGTTTATTTATGCTGGTACTAAAATTAACCTTCTATCGTGAAATTTATGTGGTAAAAAGATTTATGTTATAATGATAAAGTTTAATTGAAGGAATAAAGTAGGAGTAATTATTGACAGGCTCCACGACGCATTCGGTGGAGATCCTATTTTAAGTGCACATTTGTGTTTGTTTGTTCGTGTTATATACATACACTTAAGGTTGTATATTATATTTGTAATTATAAATGTCCATTGTTTGTAATACATGTACTGTTAAATGTTGTGTAAATTTATACATTAAAGATATCGAAAGAAGAAATATATTAACCTAACAATGAATATTAAAATTTAGGGAAATAACTGGCCTTCGAGTTTTTCATCAAATGCTTATCGCCTTCATAAAGTGTTCATATCAAACATTTTAGTTGACGTGCATTTAAAAAAGTTTAGAACCCTCATCACCATATCAGCCATAAAAAGTCTACTGTTGGACATAATCCTTCCAAAGATAGGGGGATTTTTGTCCATAATTGCCGCGCTGGGCAGGCGTGGTGGCAATCGCAGAGCGCAATTTTACAATAAAGATGCTGCTTACCATCCCCACTCTATAGTATTTAAGCTGCGCTATATCAGTTGGATATACCGCCATCAGTCGGTCCAGTACATCAGTTGCCTCTTACGACACCTGTAACAAGAGAGAGGCAGGTACTATTGTACTCCACCGGTACCGCACGGCTTATGTTTACATGCTTTTTGCATTTACTTTACCTATCTCCGGCACTGAAAAATAAGCAGTAAACATAATTGAAATATATTACTTCATTTTTTTTAATCCAGTTTTGGGACCGCTTTGTCGTATACATCTATTCCTTATAAGTAGGCATTGGGTGGATAAAGTTTAAAATTTATTCAAGAATTTATTGATGACATAGATTATTTATTATCGTTCCAAAATTCCTTAGGTGCAATAGTGATAATATGTTTTAAGACAATGGCTTGGAAGTACCGCGAAGGGTTCCATTGACACCAACCAATAGGTATTAATGGCACCTTTATTGCAATCAGTTTTCTTGCCGGTTCTGTTCTAATAGCCTGCGTAACGAACATGCAGAAAACTCAGTTTAAAAACCTATCTAGCGCCGGCAGACTAGTTTAAAGTAGGTTACCCAATACTCTGTTCGTTCAACTGACTTAGCTGGGCTATCGGTGCTATCAGTCATTTCAATTTAAATTGTTGTTATTAAAAAACGATTTTCGGCGATAATCATATGTATGTGAGAATTATTATTATTATAAATGATTTTTTCACTTGTTAAATATGATACTTTATGTACAAAAAATCCTGTATTGTAGGAAAAAATTCGAAGCAAGTTTTTGTGGGCGATATAAATATTTGAAATTAATTAAAAAAATATATTTTACCGATATCTGAAATAATATTATGGCGCCTATTTTGCCGATGTGTTTAATAATATTTACGTTTTATCAGCTATTCAACGAGTTAAAATAATCCAGGGAATTAAAAACATTTTTTGGAATGAAAATCTACGAAATCCTCTTTGCAAATACAAATGACTATGATCTATCTGAAGCTGATCTGAAGCGAGCTTCGGTGACGCTTTCACAAGTAAATGGCGCATTAAAAATGTTTATTATGACGCCGTAATATTTGGAAACGAAACCGCCATATTGTTTCTTTGTATTTCTTCAATAGACTTGCAAGATTCTAGGTAAAAGATTAGTTTATAAAGTGTATAGACAAAAATTGTTCTTGTACTACTTTTTTATTCGAAGCCTGAATACATTGTTTGTTTCATAGCTATTTTGTTTTTGTGAAATACGTATTGTAGCAATTTTATCAGACCGCCGCCGCTAAAATTTTAACAAGCTTGCACGTCATATAGATACTTCTTCAATGGCATTAAAACTTTTTACATTGGAAAACAATTACCTACATTGAATAAATTGCATACTTTCACATGACAAAACATATATGTTGCCGCGACAATGAAATCAAAACATCCAATAAAAAAAATTATATAAACCGTATTTTGATATTGTTAAAAAGCAGTTGAAAGGACGACCGAGGCAAACATATCATAACCAAAAAGGTATTAAAGAAGAGTCAGGTCAGAAGTACAAAGAATAAACGAGCGTGTATGAAAGGACTAATGCAAGTAATGGAAGTGAGAGAGGTATGTCAAGATCGTAAAAAGTGGAGGTTCATAGTCTCTGCCTACTCCAATGGGTCACAGGCGTGATGTATGTATGTAAAAAGCAGTTTTACTATGTGACCGCGTAAATTTTAGAAAATATTATGTATGCTTATAATTAAACTAAATTATACCTATATAAAATATTTGATATTGTAGAATATTTTATGCCCTTGATTGCATTAGTATTCATATATTTAAAGAAATCGAGAAAAAAAGATATACGCAATATACTATACTATGACGACATTTAGCTTACTCTCAATTCCACTCTTAGTGTCTTGAGACAAAATCTTACACGCGTTCATATCGAAAAATAAACGCTAAAGATAGACACGAATGTTACAAGTACCAATAGAGAGGTACCGGTAGAGTAAAATAGTACCTCTTCCTGTACCAGGAGTTGTAAAAGGCGACTGAGGTACTAGAACCGACAGATGACGGTATATTCATCCAAAAAAGCGCAGCTCAAATGCACAGGGCGGGGATAGGCAGTACGTACGCTTCGCGAAAGCTGCGCTCTGCATTTGCCAACACGCATTGTATTGCATTGCAGCGCGGCAAATAAATGTCAAGCAGCAGACTTTTAATATGGCTGATGATGATGTCATGAGTGCTATCACAACTGAAGCAAGATACCTCAAAATTGCCCATTAATAGTAAAAGCGTGATGTCGCAATTTCACCAGTCCGCCGGTAAATCTCATCAGGCCGGCACGCCGATCGGGACGTAGCGACACACGCGCCTCTTTATTTCTAAATTGCCTTCGCAGAGACAACGGAGCATGGCACGGAATACTAAGCTATTTACTTGCAATATTGGATGGAAATGTTAACTCTATTAAAAGGTAAAACTATGAAGTACTAGCTTTCCAATCGCGACTTAGGAGTTCTTGTACATCGATGGATTATCTTTATAGTGTTAGGGCTATTGTCATCATCATCATACCAGCCTTTGAAAGTCCACTGCTGGACATAGGTCTCTCAAAGAAAAGAGGTTTTTTGCACATAATTGCAACGCTTGGCAAGCGTGTTGGCAATCGCAAGTGCAGCTTTCGCGACGGGGATTCTGCTGCCCATCCCCACGCTATGCATTTGAGCTGAATTGTTCCGGTTGGATATACCGCCATCTGTCGGTTCTGTACCTTAGCCGCCTCTTATGACACCAGGTGCAATGGGAGGTACTATTCTACTCTGCCGGTACCTCACGGTAATAAGGCTATCATCAGACTTATATTGTGTTGATTTTGTCGGTAACTGTAATTATTATAATGTTCATATCAGATAGTAATGAGCGTGTAGGTGAGAATTTAAGATTCAAACGTCACACCACGCCAAGATGTTTATTAATGTTTTAAAAATAAAAAACTAATTGACCGACTGCATTATCGCAGGGCCTGAACCATAAAGGTCGACGAACCATAAAGAGGACCATCAAGAAGGAATTGAAAATTCAATCCATCAAGGGGGTGTAAAATTAGTATGAAACTTTGCTGTTTTTAAAATTATACAAATGTGTATAAGTTCTTTATTAAAAAAAGTGTAAAATATTTTTTTGAATATCATATCTTAAGGGAGTAAAATAGGGAGCAGAATTAGTATTAACGTTCTGTAAAATAACGCGGGTGAAACCGCGGGATGCTGCTAGTTTATATAATTTTTGCACTCACTAATTAAATACACGCATCGAGTTATTAGTTTATCAAAGCATAAATATTCTTAAGTTAGATACTTCAGTGGACACGTTTTGCTCGAATGATAAATAGAAACCATTCAACGAATACTGATCGAATGAAATCGCTTCGTTGAAAGTCGGTCATACGTCAAACGAAACTGGATCACTGTTGAGTTGATCATTTGCGCATATTTCTTCATTTTCCATTCGGATTTGGTTGTATGTCACAAGTAATAAATAATAATAATAAATTCTTACATCATCGCATACATTAACCTGATAAGTCGTAACGAGACGATTAAAGCGCTTGTAGTACTTGAGACAACAGAAAAATCACAAATATACCGCTTAAATACATATATTTGACACCCAAATACAGAGCAAACATAAATATCATCATATAAATGTTTGTTTTGGATGAGGATTGAACCCACATCCTTTGACGCGTAGGACAGGATAGCTACCAAGTGCGCCAACGGGCCCACAAATTAATTAAAAAGGTTTTGCTATCACATATAGTCTCGTATATTCTTATAAAACTGCTTTCAGTTTTATAAGAATATACGAGACTATATGTCTCTATATTCTGTATGACTGTATAGTACTCTGACTAACAAGGAGTTTTCATCTATCCTGTTCATGAAACCCTTACATAGCAGAAAAAGCATACGAGTAGAATAAATGCAGTTGAAATGAGAGCACTTCGAAGTATATATGGTGTGAGTTTGAGAGGTAAATTAAAGAATAGTGTAATGAGAGATCAATGTGGTGTAAAAGATGATGTTGTGACAAAAATAGAGAAAGGCATGTTGAGATGTTTTAAACCTGTACAAAGGATAGATGAAAGTAGAATGACTGCGTAAATATGGGAGTGAATGAAAGAGTTAGAATAGGACGACCGAGGCGATCATATCTTAACCAGGTAGAAGAGGTATTAAAGAAAGGCTAGATCAGGAGTACCAAGAATAAACGAGCGTGTATGGAAGGACTAATACAAGTGAGAGAAGCAAGAGAGGTATGCCAAGATCGTCACAAGAGGAGATTCATAGTCTCTGCCCACCCCGATGGGACACAGGCGTGATGCATGTATGTAAACCCTAAAATTTGTATGGATGGATATATTTTTTACTCTTTTATATCGGAACGGTGGATCAGATCTTATTGTAATAAGACACGAAGGTTATTGAAAGATAAATGGCGGTAAATCATCACAGGGCGGGTATGGGCAGCAGCATCCACTTCGCGAAACCTGCACACTGCTTCCGACACGCTTGCCCAGCGTTGCAATTGACGGCAAAATTCCCTCTATCTTGGGCTTATGTCCAGCTGTAGATTTCCAATGGCTGATATGATGATTATTTATAGTCTGAAAAACACATAGGCTACTATTTTTCCGGAAAACATGTTGGCATAGCAGTTGGCAAGAATAGAAGATTGCGGTCAAAGACGCGAGTGGAAAATCAGTTAATTCTAAATCTTGGTTTTTTAATTTTACACGTTTAAGTTCCGGATAAACACCGTCAGTATTGCAATATCACACCTTCAAACCAAACGTACAGTCAGGTAACAAAACGGTACAGTATAAAGGATTATAAATTTTTAATTCGAAATTTTAAATTCTCACTCACGCGCTCTCAATTCAGCCTCGGGTAAACACTATCAGAATCAAGGCTACATCAAATACCGCGGAACCACCAGTAAGCGGTGAACTGTTTGTTGGGTTAATTACCATGATAGTACGTGTCTGACATAAATATTCTGGGATACTAATACGCATGTATGAGAATGTAATTGCTTATTCATCTACGACCTGCGTGATTGTGCGGATGAACGTATTTAGAAGATATCTTGTCCTAGTTTGATAACTAGTTGTTATCAGCAGTTTTGCGTGTGGGGTGGTGTCGACTATCTTATTATGTCTTTTTTCTGTCAAACTCAATAAAAGGCAGCAGTTAAACCCGATTTTCATTCATCATCATTATACCAGCCGTTGGAGGTTCTCTGCTAGACACAGGCCTTCCCAAGAAATGAGGAATTTCGCTCTAAATTGACGCGCTGGGCAAGTGTGTTGACAATCAGAGAGGCTAGCTTTTGCGACCAAGATATTGCTGCCTAGTGCGCTTGAACTATTTCGAATAGATACACCGCCATCTATCGGTTGTGGTTACAACACCTGTTATAGGTAAGAATATTCTACGCCAGTAATACCAGTTATCTTTCTTTCTATTTTAAATTGAAAGCGAAAAGCGACTCAGTCTTCCTAAATAAGATTTGTTTCACGCAAGCAAACCCGAGGCTAATGTGCAGTTAATGCATTATTTTTACTTGATAAATCGTGTATAATTCGTACCCGAGCCCCAATCTGGTCGAAACATGGCTTAATTAAGCTAGAGATGTCGTGTAGGCACCGCCATTTTGGGATATTGAGTGAATGGCGTAGACTAAGAGCTGGGGTCCGTACCGCATACAGATCGTGTGGTTAATGTATGCTGTTAGATACACGTACCACGTTCTAATGGCTCCATATTTATACGCCTAACATTATAAGGCCCAATATAATATGGCATATTATTGTTTGTGTTAATGATAGCTACGCATAATATCTTACGGCTTTTTAAGCTTTTTTATTTATACTAACGTTTAAGCATTAAATTTAGAGATGTGGGATACTGGCAGTTTAGGGGCTCATACTTGAGGTACTGGCACCTCCCTCTGTATCAGGTGATTTATGTGGTATATCCATCCGAAACAGGGTAGCTCAAATGTACAGGGCAGAGATGGGAATGCGCTACGATTGACAACACGCTTGCCTATCGCGGCATTTATGGGCAAATTTCCTTCTTGCTTGGAGAGGCCTATGTCCAGCTGACTTCCAATGGCTAATATGATGATTAAATTGATGTATTTAAAGATAACGTAAGTTTTGTAATTTTTAAGTATATATTGTTGGGACATATATTTATATACTATATTATAAATAATATACATGCCTAATAATACGGGTTTTTATTGTGCTAACGGCGAAAAAACCGGGCTCCACTCCATTCTTAAAAGAGTTTCATAAACAAACTAGTTCTTACTAGATAATACTATCTTTAAGTACTTTTTATCTTATGCATTGCTAGTGACCCTCCCCGGTTTTGCACGGGTGCAATGAGAAAAATAAAAGGTTATTCTGCGTTATTACTGGATAAAAATATGCCATAGAGGATTTTTTTTTAGAATACTGTACAACAATATTTTGATCAATATGGTGTCAGCGTTTGCAATTCGACGGGCCCGATGGCGCAGATGGTAGTGATCCTATTTTGTAAGCCAAAGGTCGTGGGTTCAATTTTCAGCCAAAGCAAATATTTATATGATGATATTTGTGTTTTTTTCTGTGTCGAATTTAAACCATATTTAAGTAGTTTATTTGTTGTTTATTTTGTTATCTGTTGTCTGGTGTCCGTAACAAAAGTGCTTTAAGCGACTCACCTCGGAGCCATGTATCAGATGTGGATAAGAATAAAAATTAACGAAATCATATTTAAAAACTCCAGAATCGTTAGGATTTCTTTACATTATGCATGTATTGTGCATATAAACCTTCGTCTTGAATAACTCTATTTATTTAAAAAAAACAGCCTTAAAATCCGTTGAGTTTTTTCATACATTTAAACATACATAAAAAGAATCTGACAAATAGTGGGTAGAGACTTTGTTTTTTACTATTCAGTATCAAGATTTGTAACGTTTGCTCCTGATTCGTTCACAAATTAGTGAAATACTATATATTATCTCTGGTAACATACAGTGATCGAGGACTCTCGACTTAAGGCACTGTGGCAAGACAAACATTTATCACGTGCTATATTAAAAACTCGCTTTATTCTGCCTGATACGAGGTTTAATTAAATAGCGAGATGTATTTTGCGGATGCGGGCGTGCCTCCATTTTGTCGAGTCGACTCGAAATGACGTTGACAAAGAGCTTGTGTCCTTGACAATTACGTCTAAATATTTATTCAAGCCGTGAGGTACCGACAGGGTAGAATAGTACCTCCCACTGCACCAGGTGTCGAAAGAGGCGACTAAGGTACCAGCTCAAATACACAGGGCGGGGATAGGCAGCAGCATCTCCGTCGCGAAAGTTGGGCTCTGCGAATGCCAACACGTATACCCAGCGCGGTAGTTATGGGCAAAAACCTTCTTTTACTTGTAGAGACCTATGTCAAGCAGTGGACTTTCAATGGCTGGCAAATGATGATGATAATTTCTAAAATAAATATTTAAAATAACGTACTTCAAGGTGAACCTAATGTGATGTTTGCTATTCCGACCGGGCCATATACGGGGCATTCTTAAAACTTCTTTAATAAAGGGAAGGGAAATTTCAATTAGTGATTTGGCTGAATATTAAATACATGGCTCGCTCTATTTTCACACTTTAAATAGCGCTTTATATATAAAGAAAACAGGAATAGGTTTCTGTTCACAATAAAAATAAAATAATCCACGTATTTGCTGCCAGCAATTGAATCCATATGCACTAATTTGTATAGCATAATGCGGGAACTTTCACTTATTAGAAAAATGTAGATCTTTTCTTGCGATTCATTATACCCACAAGCCAAAATTAAAAAAAAAAACATTGTTTATTTAAAAAAAAGCGTAAAATCTTGACAGGTGGAAAGACCTACAGACACATTTTCTAATTATATATGTATAAGTATGGTCCTCTTGCAAAACCAACAGAAAAGTAAAACAAAATTTTTGAAAATATATAAGCCACGTTTTGTAGCTAAAGTTTTATTAGGAGTAGAGAACGAGTACGCGTTAGTGAATATTGTGTTGATATAGATTTTCATAGTTCTCACAATATCTCATAGGTTATTCGCATTCCAAAATAAGTCGTACAGAGAGCTTATGTTACAGACATCGCAATAACAGAGGAACCACAAATAGAATACTTAACTATATATTCAAAACCTATACACAAAATAAACACATATATTTATCATATAAATGTTTGTGTCAAGTCTTGAGTCAAATTGAACCTACGACCCTTAGCGAACAATATAGGATGACTAACAACGGACATGCCAACTTGATATGTGATACTCTTAAGATTTTACATAACAGAAGATCGCACTCTTAAAAGCAAAAGTGTACCAAAAAGGATATTGTTTATTATCTACAATGGCTTGTATCATAAATTAATAACAAGTGGCATCACCTTTGAAAGCACAACTATTTAATTTAACACATAATAAAATGTCTTGTGTTAATTCTCAACCTTGTACCTAGTAGTTATAGTACAAATTAATGTGGCAAGTTATCGTGGAGCGTATCCCTTTGTGCGGAATGTCTTGGCGTTGTTCGCGGTTGTCATCACTCTAATGAATCTTGTACGAGGGCCTTATTAGCGATAATGTTGCGGAATAAGCGCTGAATTTGCTGGCTTCATAAAATGTGAACCGCTGAATTTGGAAGATGTACGATGCTGCTTTTGCTTTAAAGTTTCATTTGGTGTCGTTTTATTTAGGCTAATCGTGCCTAATTTGGAAATGTAGATGAGTTTAATTTTGGAATACAAAAATGTATATAAGTCAATTACTTGCCGTTAGGAACCTTCGCTGTGTTTTAGATAATAGAGCTGTCATAGAATAAAAGCGTAGCTCAAATACAACTAATTGGGAATGGCCCTGCAAATATTTGCTATATTCCTTCTTAGTTAAGTATACGTCCAGCAATGGATCTCCACTAACTATATACGATATTATGCCGATAATTATATTAACTATAAAAAGTTTCTTGTTTTTGTCCACTTAATTATGCTGCTTAATCTCGCCTATACCAGATGTGGTAAGAGGCGAATAAAACACTATAACCGACAGATAGTTATATATCCATCCGATACTCTATTACTTAATTTCACAAGTTGGGGATGGGCAGCAGCATCCCCGTCGCGAGAGCTGCGATCTGCGATTGCCATTACGCTTACCCAGCGTGCCAAATATGAGCAACATTCTCCCTTTCTTGGGAGTCCTATATCCAGCAGTGGACTTTCAATGGCTAATCTGATATGATGATGATCACATGATAATAATTAAGTATTTATGCTGAATACAGTATAAAGTCTGTCCCTTGTACTAGTCTGTAGCTCGGAGTAATTTATGCAAATCGTAGATTAAGCCTGTATTGTCTCTAATTGTTTACAATTGCAGCACAATTCACTTCGGACTCCAAAGATCATTGCTATTCAAATAGACGACTATTTTCATGGAAACATATTGTTCATAATCTCATTTACCACTTAAATATTAATTGTTTTAATCCTTTTTTTTGTTTTAATATCATTTGTATCATTCTTGTTACATTTAAGCTACGCCCTTACGAGTAGATATACCGCCATCTGTCGGTTTCCGTACTGTTTTGCTTTAGGACATACCCATGCATATTATAGTATAGAGATAAATAAATTATTCGTGTCTTAAAACTAGTAACGAATTAAGACAAATTCTTCGTAGTAGAACTTTGGCAAGTGACGCAAACAACTTTCTCGAGCGAAAACGTGTCAGACATTTCAAGACAAAGAAAGTATAAAAAAAATACGCTGTCGTGAATAATGAATTATTTCACTCTTTGAAAGATTTTGAATTCCAAATTGTGTTGACTACGGTTGCAGCTCGGCAAACTGCGGACTCAAACTTTTTTGTTCGAGACTTTTCCAAGATAAATTTTCAATGGCATTATAAAATTTTGACTTACAAACATTTTGTTTTGGAATCGGTTTCCGCTGGTGAAGGTGTTATATAAATAATTATAAGTTTATGTAACAACTCATACATTGACCTGAGTCCACGATATATTGAAAATGCTCTAAACACTTGTATTATGGATATCATGCATATACATACACCACGGCTGTGTCACATCGGGGTAAGTAGAGACTATGGATCTCCACTTGCTACGGTTTTAGCATAGCTCTCTCGATTTTCATACTCGCATTATTCCTTTCATACACGCTCATTTGTTCTCGGTACTTCTGACCTGACCATTCTTTAATACCTCTTATATCTGGTTAAGGTATGTTCGCCTAGGTCGTTGTATACCGACTGTTCCATTCACAATATATACGGCCCTCGTGATAGTAAGCGTCAAAGCAGCCTATAGACGCTTGTATCACAAAGATATCAATCACTAGTGCATTGCCAACATATCATATTTTCAGTAATTTATTTGCCACTGTCACCCATCAAACTATGTAGAACACAGCATATTGCTGTGTTATGTATAGTTTCATAGGTGACAGCAATGCTGCTGTTTGCTGGCAGAAATATAGATGAAAGTCAGGTTAGGTACCTGACTTTCATCTTTATTTGGTGATCTTTGTACAAGGTCTGCCTCTAGTGAAAAAGAAGATATTTAAAATTGAATTGTAGCGTTTGGTCTATGGAAATTGCTTCATCCATACAATATAAATGGGCAAACAATATCTCTCAATAAACAGCCAAAATATTGTCAACGGATTCATACCATTGACTGCTCACCGAACAGTAGACAGGATCGATTGCCAGCCTTTCTGATTGAGATCATTCACGTCATAAGGCAACGATGATTGAATTTCCCTTTTTTCTTGGGTCCGAGCAAAATAAAGGCGAAATAATTACGGGGAAGGGTCTCACGGACGATCAAGGGGGCGTAATTAAGGAGGCAGGGGGAGGGATCACTCTCCCGGAGGTGTGCTTTTGTTAGTTTTTGTAAAGCCTACCTTCTGATGGGTGATGTTGGGTTTAGGAATAGTTTTTGGATATGTTTTCTTGGTGCGTGGTGTTTTTGTAGTTTCCCTCGTCGATGGGTTTTGAGGCTTTAAACCAGATCAATGCTAGTTTTAAGCTGTAAATGTTAATGTAGTTGGTTTATTGTTGACTGTTTTGATCAATTTGGATTGATTCGTCATATTGTATCGTTTGCATCGAATTTTGTTTACAACTTCATCAGTTATGATGTATTTTTGTGAGGATCTTTAGTTTTTCTAAAACTAAAGTACGAATAGCTTAATATAAGCTGTTTATAGTTGGCTTGTCGAAGTCTCGTTTAGTCGTCTTTTCAGTGGATAACTGAAATAGGTAGACAATGATACAATTGTTATTTTGTTACAAGTAAGTACCGTGTTTTTTATGCAATTAAAAACCCTATTTTAAGTAAAAGTCATCATTTAAGTAATCACCATCTCTTTATTTAGATTTATTAGGTGCAAAATTTTTGAAAAATAATACTACATTTTCTTCAACATTCGATTATTTGAAACGATTTTCTCATTCAACGTGAAAATCGGACAGATATGCTCTCACCTGCTTAATTTCTATTGTAGATCCCCAGGATGGCTAACAGCAATTGCCTCTAAATTTCACCAATAATTGGCTATGCTGAGCCATTTTCCAATTTGATGGAAATTTGGTACACTATCCGCAATATACCGCTGTGCAAAATTATGCCTTATATTTATAGCGTAAAGAGTGTAAATTAGTGTACATATGAATTTTATTAAAGTACGTTTTTAGAGAAAATTTAATTGCTGATCTTTTAAGTGCATATATTTCAGAATACAGTTTTTTTCAAAGGTTTTTATTTTAACTACTTTTATGTTACTTTCACATTTTCAATAGCTGTTGCATTCTATTTTCATTAAAGTAAAGTTGTATCTCTCTGCAGAAGTTGCAATAAGCGACGTTTATGTTTATTATATACAAAAGTTTTAAATTGTGTCTACCATTTTATAATCTTGTTCCGTATAGGCATTGATCAAATAAACTACTGTATCATGTGCCGTGAGCCGTGTGGTAGAATAGAACTCGTTCTGTACCAGATGTCGTAAAATATGAGTCAAGGCAACAAACTGATGGTATTGTATATATCTGAAATAGCGTAGACCAAATGCAAAAGTGCCAGGATTTGCGGCACTATTTCTAACTGCCAGGATTTGCGGCACT
>JACJUM010003085.1:1430074-1529218 GCA_020976665.1 Heortia vitessoides
AAAATGCCTATTGTTACTTTCTTACTGGTTGGTTACTACAGTAAGATGAAAGGCAAGGCCTTTTTTTATTATCTACATATAAATGAAGAGAAATATAAAAATCTCTAGATGTTTGTCCGTGTCTAGATCAGCATATATTTTTGCTCTGCTTATGTTAGAACTGATAAAATAATTGAAATGTAGTGAATGTATATAAATGGTGTCTGTATAGGATTCCTTTAGGATACTAAGAAGTTTATAAGCTGTTATTTTAGGGATTATTAAAATATTCTCCATTTTATTTTTGATGCTCATTCATATTCTTCTCGGCTTCATTGTGGGAATATACAACCTTTTATTTAATTACTGCTAATATTATAAACAATTGTGAAAGTGTGTAGGTATGTTACTCTCCCACGCAAAAACTACTTGATGAAATGAATTCAAATTTACATACTTTACATTATAATAATATATTATAGTAAAAAATGAAAAAATAAACACTAAGATAAAGGATTTCTTTATAGTTTCTAGTTATAAAGAAATCCTTTAAAAATATAAAGATTTGAACATAATATGATGGGGTTTTTTGAGCCTTTAACGCCTGCAGAGCACCATCTGCAAATCTACTTATTTTATATGTATCACATTTCTATATATGAAATCACTTCTTTTATAAACTCTATAAATATCTACAACATCTTATACATTGATATGATTCCGTGGTAAGTCGCTTAATGCGCTTGTGTTACGGACACCAGACAACAGAGGAATTACACATATACTACTTAAATACATACGAGTATATCCAACATCCAGACACAGAAAAAAAAAAAAAATACATCATGAAAATATTTGCTCTGGATGGGAATCGAAGCCACAACCCTTGGCGCACAAGACAGGATCAACATTGGGCCCATCAAATAAATCTCTCATCCAATAAAAATAAACTAGCATCTCCGCTGTGTATCTGTAACGCCATCACAGCTAAATCGTAGAACTAACGTATGTATGTATGTAGATGGTTGCGTGGAAAAGAAAATAGATTTAGTTAGTAATTAGGTAAATCAGCTAGTATGAAATAATTAATTTGTTTTCTACTATTTCTTTTCAAAAGTGTGATTTTTGTCCAAAACTTTTGATGAAAATTAATTCGTTTTTTTCTACCCCGCTTAGCTAAGGCAAACATACTTTATTAGAAGATTAAAAGAAGAGTGAAGTAAGTTCACATCAAATGCTTCATAAAATGCACGCTCCGGCATATTTCATTCGAGATTTCATATAAAGTGAGATGTAGGTTCCGTAAGGTTCCGGCGTAAGGCGCCTTAAGTTCAACAAGATTTATTAGCTGGTTCCAGCATTTTTAAGTGAATCTCCATTGTGTATTCACTTTGAATACGGACTGGATTAGGTTATGATTAAATGATCTCTACATTTCATTGCTGGATCGTTTTAGAACGTGTTTTTTCACTTGCAATTGTGTACTCAAATTTAAATTACTTTGATTAGAAACCCTATTATATGAGTTTCATGATAAATATTTGTTATTTTAACAAAAATGTGCATTTACAAGCATTATTTCAGCGTATTTCTATTCCTGTGCAAATGAGTATAAATGTAGTCAGCGAGCGAAATCACGTTAAAATCGGCTCATACTTGTTTATGTGATAAATAAGTATCATTCATACTTTTATACGCCTATTTTAAGATGTTATTTTTATAACACTAAGATAATATTATTTATATGTATAAATACGTTTTGACAAATCTTTAAGAATATAGCCTAAATATTAATCTAATGTTTAAGCTATGTAATTGTAAAGTTTCACAAAACCATTTCGTAGTTTTTATATAAAAGAGTAACAAACATACATGCAAGTGCAGCAATAAATAGATAAATCTTTTATTTTTCTAAAAACGTAGTACCAATGATGACAAAAACACATAAAGGAGCTCATATTTCAGAAATAAAAGTATAAATATTGTAATTGTAATTCCTTTGTTGTCTAGTATAGCAATTTATTTCGGAATCAGGTCAATGAATGGTATATTTTGTATATGCCATACGGATTAGTAAGTTGAAGTGGCAGTGGGCAGGAAATTTGATACGCAGAACCGATGACTGATAGAGAAGAGTCTTTAAGTTCTGTAATAGAGACCACGTAACGGCAAGCGCAGCGGGCGTCCACCCGCAAGATGGGCAGACGATCTGACTAAAACCGTACGATCGCGCTGGACGCAGGCCATATACAACCGGTCCTAATGGAAATTACTTGAGGCATATGTCCAGCTGTGGACGTCTTGTGGCTGGCATGATAATTATAATATATCCTTATTAATCTGATCGACTGATTTACAGACCTACTTTCCTTGCTTTATTATAATTTTCGTATCAGGCGGGACGTCCTTTGTTAGGTATTGGCCCTTCAATAGATTTCCAATAGGATCGTTATATGCAGCTTGTAACCGATCTTGCAGGATAAATTTTGTGAAGTTTTTGCCTCACTGGACAAACGCCAATTTATGGCACTGGTTGACGATCCTGTTGCATTTAAGCTACTTTGTTTTGAATAAACAGACTTATCAGTTCGTCGGGCCCGATAGCGCTATTGGTAGTAATCCTGTCTTGTACCACGAAGGTTGTGGGTTCGATCCCCACACAGGACAAATATTTATATATTGATATTAATATTTGTTCTGTGTCTGGGAATTAAATATATGTATTTAAGTAGTACATTTGTGTTACCTCTGCTGTCTGATGTCCGTAAAACAGTATTTAAGCGACTTATCACAGAATAAAGTCAATGTACAAGATGTGTGTGTGAGAATTTATTATTATTATTTATTACGCCTGTCGCCAATTGGAGTACACTGACGGTACTTTGTGTCTCAACATGTATGTATGGAACGTTGAAGTTTCTAAAAATGCCTAAAATGTAACCTTCTCTACGAAATAGTCTCATATAAAATCATGGACCAAAAATCAACAATTTTTACTCTGAGGATTCAAAACTGTAGGAAAAAATGTGATTCGAATGCAAGATTAAATAAGATGTACAATTTATTGCGCAAAAATAAAAACAACAATAACATCACAAGACATGGAATAGTAACAAGCGGCTGTCCAAGCATGTTGGCAATCGCAGAGCATTTGAGCTACACTGTTTTAGATGGATATACCGCCATCTGTCAGTTCTGGTCCGAAACTTTTGTTGTAATCAAATAAACGTAAAAGTGATCATAAATATAATTATCTAGTCAAATCTTTTTCATTGAATTCAAACGTTAAGCCACATAATGAAGCAACTATTTTTAATTCGTACTAAAGTAAAATCTAGAATTTCACTCAAAGCGAACTAAAGATTAATTTTGCAATGAGCAAGAAAAATCCACAGGTTTCGTTTTACCTTTTTTATACTGGCAAAAAGAGTCTCTACTTTGTGCCCGGCTAACGCTCAGGTTTCCAATAGGTGCTCTTCTGGAAATAGAGATAGCTTAGCGAAACGCATTAACTGGGTTTCTTATGAGAAAATCATGCTTGTATTTACATTTTAATATTTCCTCGTACACCGTGGGTAATGAAAATTGTGTATTATTTTCAGTCTTATCTCATTATTCTGAATTTTATACACACTTTTTTTGATATGATACTGTTATGTATGCAACTGTTGTCTTTTTGAAAACCACGCTGGTGTCAATTTTTTTTACTAGATTAGGTCGAAAAAAAAACGCCGCAGCATATAGGCGTAATATTACAAGAATATGACAAACGTGTTACTTACATTGAGACTTAAAAATATTGTGTTGTATTTAATGTCACATTATGCAGTATTTTTATTGCATCTCTCTCCCTCCGAACCGGAACACAGCAATACGAACACTGCTATTTGGCTTTAATACAGACTTTTGTATGAGATTTACTTAATGTGAAATCTCAGACAAACCACGGCAATAGATTTTTCTGCACATGGATTTACTAATTACAATACAATTTAAATTACCAATGACGCTGTTGACCTTATAGGGCTATAAGAGTCTTATAAATATGTGATTAATATCAGAGGGTTACCTTAAACATAGTCTGCCTGCATAAGACGGATCTTAAAAAATCAGTACCTGTAGAAGATATCGTATTCTCTTACTCTCAGAACAATTATAGTAGAAGTACTCTCCAAACTTATCTGAACTTGTTTTATAATATCGCTCTCAGTTATTTGTTTTTTGGTAACATTCAATAAAAGGTCTTATGCAACCTAACTGTCCAATTGAAAAATATGTGCGTGTCAAGGCGTAAATAGATCTGAATTCGAACTGGCTATAATTTAATGACAATAAAGACAGAAAGGAGATTATATATTTTATGATTCAACATATTTAAAGTATAGATTCATGTATAAGATAATTCATATTTAGGTCTTTCACAGCACATAAATGTTTTTGTTCAAAAGGATATTTCACCGCGCGGAGTGGTAATGTACTACCATTATGATGGCATAGTTGTTTTACTTAATTATTTTTTGCAAATTTCTGTACTAAAACAGTTATTACTAAATATAAATATATAATATAAATATATAATATAAATACTAATAATATAAATTACTAAAACAGCATAAGATATTACATTCTAAATTTTGGTTATATTAGGCAACTGGCAACTTTTCTTTTAAACATCGTATACAATATTCCAGCTCGAAAAAATATAAATAATTCTAGAAAAGTCAGAACAATTTTTTTTAAGAACACTATTTGCAAAGGCCTTTGTTTTAAACAGCCACGAGAACCCAATTTGTTTTCGGGTGTTGCCAGTCGACCGTCCGCTTGATCACGGCGCCATTTTCTGAGACATTAGCTCCGAGGGCGATGTGTGTAATGACCGCTGTGGTTTGCGCGCGCTCCGTTAGCCCGCATAATTGGCGCGGCGCTAGTGTCGGCAATCAGATACGCGGCAATTACAAGTGCGTTTGAGTGCAAAGGTCAATGACTTGAGTATTTATCGTGTATGTTAACAACAACTTTAAGAGGTTTAATTAACAATATTTGTAACGTTACGCCGTTCTCAAAAAGTGCTTTGACATTTGGAGTAATTTACTTGATATAATATCATAACTTAAATAAGTACCTTTCATTGTACCAGATGTCGTTAGAGGCGACTGATGTATCGGAACCGATAGGTGGCGGTATATCACTGCTTCAGGTGTCAAGGATTGCATACAATACAGATCAATAGAATGGGATCTATCCGGAATTTCTCGAAGTAATCTATGTCCATCAGTAAATATCTTAAAATGATGAAATCCAAGTATCATTATTAAAAGTAAAAACGCTGAACAGTTCTATTTAGTACTAGGAAATATTCGACGTGTCTACTGAGATACAAATCTGGTTAAGCAGAATCTAGGTAAGGAAAAGATACAAGCTCAAGTCTCATCTGAAGTCTTAAGACTATTTTAATTAATATCATCTAAGTATCACTGGAAGAGATTATCAATCTTTAAAAAGGGAATTTCGTAAAAAAAATTTCTACAAGATGACATACCCGTGATATAAGGCTTATATATTAATAACTAACTACAAATCCACCACAACTCTTGTATAATTCATTAAGCGAACAAAGGTTGCTTATTATAAACTACCTTTGTGCAAGTAACTAGCTAAAAGGCACCCATGGGAGCCTTGGACGGCAACAAGTTTAGATTGTAGGGTAAATAGCTTAGAAATGTATGCTTTTAAAGCTAGCGCTAAAAATATTGTTAGCTCAAGCTCGCTCGCTCTGGGACCTAATTTAGCTTTCGAACAAAATCACTGAGAACAGTAAACAACAATGCTACGGATACGTTGCGGGTGTCAAACGTTTCAGCCATTTGTGAAAATTGGTAGACCCTAACTTTGTGCCGTGAGGTACCGGCAGCGCACCCACGGTACCAGATATCCTAAGAGGAGAATCGACTGAGGTATTAGACGGTAGATGGCGGCAAATTCAGGAAAGTAATTACTATAGTCTTTTTTATAGCAAATAAATAATTCACTCAACATCTTATACATGTATCTGAATCCAAGATAATTCGCTTAAAGTTACGGTTATCAGCTAACAGAGGAATCAAAAATTAAATACATATTTAACACCTAGATACAGAACAAACACAAATATTTATCATATAAATGTTTGTCCTGGGTGGGGCTCGGACCAACGACTCATGGCCATAGGATCATTACTATTGGTGCCATCGAGCCAGTTAATATAGCTTGATTATAGCGACAGCTATCAAATTTACTTGTTTTAATACATTATTTTAATGGTCGTTTATCTTAATTTGTGTTGATATTTTCAATTTACATATATGTGAAACCATAATGCCAATAAAAAGAACTCGTAAGTTGCTACTCCATTGATTTTACATATTTTATTATATTAGTGATTGGAAGTCCTCTGCTGGACGTAGGCCTCTCCAGGAAAAGGGGAATTTTGCCCATAATTACCGCGCTGGGTGTTGTAGCAATGCAAAACGTAACCATGGTGACGGGGGTGCTGCTGCTCATCTCTGCTCTATGCATTTACGCTACGCTGTTTTGGACTGATATACGTCAGTCGCCTCTTTTGACATCTGGTACAGGGGGAAGTACTATTCTACTAAGCTGGTACCCCACAGCTTTCTATCTTATAAAGCAATATTTAAAGGTGTAGAACTTTAAAATTTGATCTCAACAACCATGTTTGTTTTTAAGCCGTTAAAGTATAGTTGGCGCACAAAATTGTTTTCTCGTGTTTGATAGTCGGGAACTATCAGGTATCGATTGTCGGTCAGCCGAGCCCGCTTTGTCCAAAATAAGGTAACCACAATTTAATGAGCGTTTCAATTTTAAAATCATTAAACGCGGTGCAGTGGTCACCCGACGCGTCTATAATAATACCACCATTTTGATTGTGCACAAACTTTTAAATAGATGTGAGTTTTTTGTTGCAACATTTATTTGGACGGATATCAAAATATATAATCCTTTCAAGTCAAGGCTGGACTAAAGCCTTCCCAAAAAAAAGGAATTTTACACATAATTGCCGCACTGGGCAATCGTGTTGACAATCGCAGACCGCAGCTTACGCGACTGCAATGCTGCTGCCCAGCCCTGTGCATATTAGCTACATAGTTTCAAATGGAAACCTTAATTACCACTTACGACACCTAGGACAAGGAGAGATACTATTCTACTCTGCCGGTATTTCATGCATATTTTTGGTATACGCTATCATTTTATTAATCATAGGAAGTCCAAAAAAGGGGGTATTTATTTCCATCATTGCCGCGTTGGGCAGGCGTAGTGGCAACTGCAGAGCGTTGCTTAACGACGGTATTCCCGCCATTCTCTACCTCTATATACCGCTATCTACCGGTCGTTGCAGGTACTTCACGGCACATAGTTGATAATACTATACAATTTTACAATATTTGCCTATCAGGTCGTTGGTAGGTTTGTGTATCCTACTACACCCCAGTGATAATGTCTCTACTAGATATAGGTACGTCAAATTGCAAATTTGAACATTTTACAACTTTTGTATGAAACAAACAAAATGGTGCGAAGGTTAGTTGCTTAAAGCGCTTGATATCTGACCACTGCAGGAATATAAAAATACATATCTAGCATCTACACACAATGTTTATCACATACGTGTTTATGATCTATATATATATATATATATATATAAAGATAATAAATAAATCTCGCACATCATTCGAGCAAAATATCCCAATTTTCCCTTTAATCATAAGCAATTAATTAACTAAATGAAGTGTTAACGCATACACATTAACACGTAAACTTCACTCACGTAGAATATCTTTCCGATAAACTCATAAAGTACGCCCCTTGTCTTTTATCTCGAACACAATCTTAACGATACATAGAGTCGTGTTATACCTACTCTTAAAATAACTTATCATGAAGATGTAAGAATTTATTAAAAAGTAGCTAAGTAAATAAACAGAATAAGTTCTCAGAACATCCCGTACATTGTACTGATTCCGAGACAAGTCAATTGAAGCACTTGTCTAACGGATATCAGACAACAGAAGTATTAAAATATAATACTTAAATACCTAGGCTTAGAATAAATGCTAACACATTTCATAGAAATATTTGTCCTGGATGAGGATCGAATTTTCAACGCTTGGTGTACAAGATAGGATCTGCGCGATCGGGCTTGAGGTTCTCATAGGTTATTTCTTTTCTTGTGCGTGTCCTTCCCTTCTCCAGCATCCAATTAACAAATTTCATTAATAATTGTATTACAATTAAGGCTGGTAGAGGTAAAACTCTTATATAGATCGTCTTTAATAATACCTCTCTCTCACCTTTATCTATTTCCAAACAGCTGTGTCCGCATTGCTAGTCCCGGTTTGAAGGGTCAGAAGGGCAGTGAAATTACTTGGTAATTTGACATAACATTTTCAATGCCTTGAAAATACCGGACCATTGGACCGTATGCGTGTTTGTCGACTTAACTCTAGTATATAAAAATATATAATGATATATACATATATTAAAAATATGTGTTAAAAATCCGCCATAAAGAAAGATCGTCCCGATTCAAGTGCGGATGCCTTATCGACCCTCCTTGGACTCCGTTATCACGTGTTCCCTCTCGACTCCTCTCGGAGTCCGCACAACTTCGAACGCTGCTCTCTTTGATAGCGATGAATTTTCTCGGAAACTTGTGAACGAGTTAATATTTGCTTTGTTTGCTCTGTTTTTTATCTGCTTCAACTTTGACATGGAAGGAGACCGGCTCTGCAGTTTATGTTTGTGATATTTCATATAACCTGTTCTGAGATATATTCACCTGGACGGATGGAAATTTTGGCAATTGTCATTTTTACTGACACATTATAAAGATTTTTTATGATTTTCTGATCACGCCGCAGACTGCAACCAGTTTGATGGACATAGGCCTCCCTAAAAAAGAGGTAATTTTCCCGTAGCTACACTGTATACGGATATACCGCCATCTGTCGGTTCTGCTACCTTAGTCGCCTCTTACTACACCTAGTACAGGGGGGGGGGGGTACTATTCTACTCTGCCGGTATCCCACGAACAACGACCTAAACTAAAAAAGAAGATGTATGTTACATCGAAAACAATGAACAAACGGAAAGAGAGAAACGGACTAACGGACTTAAGCTGAGCTACCGCGTATATATACATTTCTGTTTGACATCAATTTAAAAGATAGATAATAAGTTGACGGGTCATATGGTACATATATTAGATTTACTAGATCCTATCTTATCTTAGGGTCGTAGGTCTTGATCCCCACCCAAAACAAATATTTATGTTGATGACATCTATGTTTGTTCTGTGTGTATGCTTAATAAGCTTGTATTTGTAATTCCTCCGTTGTCTGATGTCCGTAGCACAGTTATTTTCAGCGACTTATCTTAGAGCCAGGTCATTGTACGAGATGTGGAAATTTATTATCATTATATATTAAAGAGAAAATCCTCAGAAGCACTCGTTTGTGCAAAAAATATGAACAGCCTTACACGTCACAGCGGAAAAAATGCGCGCCCATGCGTAAAAATCATTTGACGTTGAATCATTTGACGCTAACTAAACCTTTCCGATACGTTTCGCGTAATTCACTTTGCATTACCACTCCACGTGGCAAAACGACGCAACCGTCGGCCTGTTTGTGCAAAAATATATATTATGATGAGGTATTACGGTGGAGATTGGGTTGCGATGTTGTTATACAAGCAAAAAAGTCTCAAGACAGGTGTGTTGAAACACGGAACGCAGCCGAGCAGTCGGCACTCGATGTGTCCGCTCGAGTGATCGCATCTTTATTGGAAAAATATAGGGGAATAGGGAGGCGCATCGTATCGATTGAGTTCACTCGGCTTGAATCGGACGAATCGAGTATTTGAGTTCTCGATATGTTTTAGGTTGACTTGTAGCAATGTGTAAGGTGAAATGGAAAATGTTACCTACATTTTATTAAAAATCTTGGTTCGTCATCGAGCAATTGTTTTTGTGTGAGTAGGTTTTTGTACTATCCGTCTATTTCAATCTGCGATATTTTCTACATTTCACGTCCTATTTTTTGTGGATCGAATGGCGCAGACGATAATAATGACCTGTCAGGTCGTGGATTCGAGAATATTTTTGAATGATATATATTTGTATTTCTACTATGTCTGGGTTATTATTACATGTATTTAAATATAATATTAATGATTCTTATGTTTTCTGATATCCGTAACATAAGTGCTTTAAATTACTTATTTAGGAGTCAGGTCAAATGTTTAAGATGTTATATGAATTTAATTTTTGGAACATAAGGTAAAATATAATAATTAATTAAATACGTTTTAAAAATGAATCCAATTACAAATTATATATACATACAAAACATTAATTACAATATTTTATAAAATATTGCTTTGATAGCACTTTCAAAGACCATATGATGGCCATGCCTCGATTAAGACATGTTGGATGTTAATTACTAAGTTAGTACAGTGTGTAACGTTTGGTTTAAAGTGAATACCTGATTGCTTTCATTTCGGCAAGAAAAATGAATTAAAATTTGACACAGAATTGTTTATTATACCAAAGATAAATAAGTCTGAGGAGAAGTTATTCACCGTCAAATAGAAATCAAGTTATCGTTGTAAGTTACCACGACTAATGGTATTTGCGTCCCATTTTCTTATTATCATTAATAATACGTTAAGTGCTACACATGGAACACAGGAAAAGGGTGAAATTAGCCCATAGTTGCCAGAACGTAGCTTCACGGCAAGAATGCTGATGCCCATTACCGCCTTGTTGCATTTGAGCTACATACTTCGGATAGGGTACTGCATCCGTCATTCCGGTACTACAGTTGCCTCTGAAGATACGTAGGAGCCAGTAGGGGGGGGGGGGGAATTTTTCTATTCATTCTTTTCTTTTTCCCAATGTTAGCGGTAAATACACACGTGAATTCACAAAAGAGTTTCTCTCTAATAGGTTTACTTGTGGCCGGTTACATATTGAATAGATTTGTCCATGGGGATCTGCTGTGTGTTCTTAGGCGGTTTAAGTACCGTGCGTTTACACGAGATGTTCAAACATGTCCATCTTATTGAGCCGTGTCCTCCGGCTCGGTTATGAGCGATCTGGCCTCTCCAAACACCGGCACACTGTGCAAACATCCTCACCATTGGAGCGCGTAGTTGGTACAGACGTAAGATTGTTCGGTACACCGGACAAGCTGAAGTTAGTTGCATATGATTGTATCTACTATTGTCGTTAACTTTTTTTATGTTTGAATAAGGATATATCATATATACACACTAGCAGTGCGGCCTGACTTCGTCCTTGTTAATAGTAACACGATGATTCTGTTACCGTTGGAGGATTAACCCTGTTTTTAGGTATCCATAATATATGAATATATCTAATTAAATCTTACCAACCCATTTCTCCTGTTTGCACCTGAACATGACAATTAAAGATGCAATTAAAAAATAATTAATTAATTGTGTGTAGTCATTTAGAATTATGCTTGTATGAATCACTGACTAGTATGTCATGATTCAGTGATTCATTTTAATATACATAGAATTAAATTAAAATTTAATATTAAATTAAAATTTAATATTAAATTAAAATATTATATTAAATTAAAATTTAATATTAAATTAAAATTTAATATGAAATTAAATTGCTGTTTTAATATTTAAAATATATACACGCATGTTGATTAATTAGCAGTTACAAATAATGCTGGTTAAGTAAATAATTTGGACTTATTCATACAATGAGTTTTTTTATAATAATACATATATATCATGGTCAGAGTTGTTTTACTACTATTTCAAGTTGACTTGAGATATCTAATTATTACTAAGTTAATCTAACTTAAAGCGACAATAATATAAATACTTCGCATTACCGTTGCCAAAAAAAGGCTAGTCAAGCCGATATCAACCTCAGAGTATTTAGTCAATTGGATCAAGTCTTGTGAAGTTTATAGGGTCTACCTGCATAGATATTGTCTGATCTATTAGCTCCGTTGGAAACAAGTTAGCATTCCAAGAAATGATACGGCATTATTGCTACGATATATGGTGCTGCTACGAAGCAAGCTACGACACTTGAAACTTGTAGTAAGCTACGACACTTGCTACGTAAGATTTTACGTATACTACGAGACACAAAGTCAGAAATAACGAATGAGTTGTTTGTTTATTACGTGACTTCGAAATTGAAATATCAAATAGAACGTTCATTCACTTAACAATCAACACATCCGAATTGAGTGATTGATAAAAAACACAAACTCAAATGGAAACATAAAAATATACAACACCCATCCCCTCGGACTCGATTGGCCACTACGCCAGGAAATTGGGCAATAAATCCAAATAACAAACATCGTTATTTTAAAAAGGTGAGAGGACACACAAACCTCCGCAATAATTCAAGTCGATTTTTTATTATAGCACCGCAAACAAACAAAAAAAGGAAGGAACAACATTTGAAAAAGGACCTTAGCGGGTGGAAGATTGGTGTCAATTTTGCTCAGGGGCCGGGTAAATGTTCCAATAGTTGTATAGGCCAGTTGTCGTGATTTAGTGACGTTAGGGTGGATGAAAAATTGTCGGCACCGGACACAAATCAACCGGACGCCTATGCACGACTGACGACTGGTCACTAATTCGGAGTCGGGCGCTCGTTTGCCCGGTGTGTCGGGTAAGGGAACGCTTGAAGATAAACAGGAACAAGGTGTTAGAACACTGGTTGTTGTTCAGTGTAAAATAATATAAATATATGAACAACATTCGTGTAAGTAGACTGAGAACACCTTTCTTTGGGCAGTCATGGTAGAATCGCATTTCGTCGACGCCGTATTGCCGCTGTCCATCTCCTCCTTATAAAATTTTAGCTCTGTTTTGAAATATTGATATACCGCTATGTTCTGGTACTTTTGCTTTACTGTTTGTTTATATTAGAGTTTGCGATAAAGCAGTAATTGTATGGTTTTCACTTATAATTTTATTATAATGACTGTATATTCAAGGTGCTCCACAAAGTGTGTTCTTTGTATTTTTATTTCTAAAACAGGAATATTATCGCGTACATTTGTCAATATTTACAAAGAGATTTTCATTTATTTATTTTTTATTTATTTCCATTTAATAATAATATTTTTTAATAATAATTATGTTTCTCAGCAATGAACGAAATAGCAATAGCATTAAAGGCTTAGGTGTATAAGTTGGCTGAAATTCAACGATTTATTTATTTACTAGAGGTCTGCTTCAACTTCATTCGGGTACATAGTAAAACTGTTGATCTTTCGACCGTTGATTCGGTTGCCGTGGGAGTTTAATCTCAATCTTGGGTCTTTAATTTGTAAACGTCTTACTTGCATTAATAATATTAGTAGAAAAAAAAAGTCCTGATGATTATAAACATAACAAAAAAGAATTAGGTTGTAAGATACAACTACGCTACCAGAATCAACAGATTGGGGTATATCCATCAAAAACAATGTAGCTCAATTGCACACGGCGAGGATCGGCAGCAGCATCCCCGTCTCGAATGAAGGCCTATTTCCAACGGAGGACTTCCAATAGCTGATATGATGATACATTTCGACAATACATTTTAATCTATATCGCTTTGTACAGCAACTTCTTATATTCTAGTTAATGCCAATGTGTGTTAAAGATTAGGTCACAGTATTATGGACAATAGCTACTTATATAAGGTAGATATAAATTGAACCTTATGTTAGTTTAAATAAGCGCTATATAATCAAAGCCCTATAAATCACGATCTGTCCGAATCATCACAATCTCTCTCTAAACCAGACTCTATAATTAGTAGCACATTATTACATGCGGCTGGAACGTGATAGGAATCAATGATACGGTATTTCGCGAGCCTCGCAATGATGTATTGCATTTTCATCGTGTTTGTCTGTCCATCGGTTGCGCTCTCATGTTCCGAGCATTTCCATAGCTTCCATTGGTTTGATGATGCAGATAATTTCTAGGTAGAAATGTTTAAATACTGTTTAACTGGATTAACGCCATATCTAGTTAGTTTAAGGTATGTAATTCGTGTTTATAATGTCTATTGAATTGCTATTCTATTTGAATGGCTTACGCAAGTCCCACTTTAAAATGAAATTGTTTATGGGAATAACAATTGGAAAATTGTATGAGGTTTATGCAATAATACTGCTAGTATTATTATCGACTTATTCAACTACCATCTTCAATTGCATTCACAATCCCCACAAAACTTTTTTTCGTATAGGTACTTCCTCTTAAATCATTTACTACCTACTAAGTTTTCGTAATGTTTAAAGTTTTTAAATAGTTTTGAACTAACACATTCTCGTTTTGTGTGCTTAGAGTTCGATCATCATCCAAATTAATATTTTTAATTCTTCTGTCTGATATCGGTAACACAAGTTCCTGATAAGTAGTTGAGTTAATTTATTTATTTATATGAATATAAAATTACTTGGAAATCAGATACCAAAAAAATTACAGATATAATTATCATCATCATCGTATCAGCAATTGGAAGTCCATGGTTGGGACTTAAGCCTCCACCAAGTGAGAATTTTTATTATAATTGCCACGCTAGACAAGCGTGTTGGCAATCGCAGAGTCCAGCTTTCGCTATAGCGGTGCTGTTGTCCATTCCCGCCCAGTGAATTTGAGCTTCACTGATTCAGATGGATGAACCGATATCTGTCAGTTCTAGTACTATTGTCACCTCTTACGACACCTGATAATAAACTAAGTATATTCATATATATATATATATATATCCAGATACAAAATAAACACAAATATTCATTACATAAACATTTGTGCTAGTTAGGAATCAAACCACCAAACTTTGGCATACGAGATAGTAACACTATAATATTTCCCAAAATATTATTTTTTACTGGCAATAATATTACATACAAAATTGCCACTAACAGTTATCCGCCCAATCCTTATAAGAGCAAAACAACATCCCGCCCAAAATAAATGCGCCCAACTAATCCGGGAACATGAGAAAAATAATATAAAACAAAACATCATTGCCTAATACTACTAAATCACAAATCGCTTAACATAAGCCGGGGAACCGCCTTCGCTGAGAAACCTCCTTCACCCTTCCCAAGATATCATAGTAAGTAACAATAATCTTCTAACCATGGACATTATTAATCGGCATAGAGATTACACTGACGACCTCGACGTCCATCAATAAGACCCCCACCCCGCGTCCCGGCCTCGCCTCACCCCCGCGTTTGCCTTGGTAGAGAGAGATAAACAATAATATTTACTAAGACGAATGATAATGGAATTCTACGAAGGCATAGTTCTGCGTTGGGTACCGTCAGCAAAACAAGTTTTGGCAATGTAAAACTGTTCGCGTGTGTGTGTGTGGTGTAGGATATCTTTGAATAAAATGAGAATTGATATATGAGTGATACTCTCTTTAATTGGCATTGGATTTTGGTAAATATTAAAAGCTTTTAGTAAAATTATAATATTATATAGCATACCGCTTCGCGTGATAGTATCATACACAAGGATATCACTAGCGCAGTGCTAACCTTGTGACCTTAAAGATATTATGGCAAATTACCCAGTAATTTGAACACTTTCACGGTGCCCGAAAGCGTAGATAATAGTAATCCTATCTCACGCGCCCAGGGTCGTAGGTTCGATTAATTATTTATTTAATCTCATACGATGACCTGACTCCGTGATAAGAAACTAAATTACTTGTGTTATACATATCAGACAACAGTTGTATTACATATATAACACTTAAATATATATAAATATTTCTGCTTAACAGCGGTACATATAATATTCACACATTTCATACATTGACCTGACTTGGTATGAGTCGATTAAAGCACTTGTGTTATGGAAATTATACAACAAAGGAATCACATATTTAATACTTAAATACATATAATTATCACCCAGAGCTATGACAAACTCAAAAAAATATTTCTCCCAGATAAGGATAAAACCCACGAGCTTTTGCACATAAGATAGACATAGGATTTCCGCCTTCTGCGCCATCGCCACAGAGAAATAGCATTTGTATAAACGTATGCATGTTAACACGACCGCGTCAACGACACGCGCTGTTTGTAAACTACTCGAATAAATTATGTGGAGGATTTGTTTTGTTGTCGGTCCCGATTCATCACGTGGATGACGAGTCCGCACCAATCGCCGTCTCATCACTCTACCGCCTCATAAATAATAATCGGGGAGTGATGCAATACATAAACGGATGCATATATTTACGTCACTATCCATACTGACGATGTAAATGCAATTGTGTCTGTATGCTACGGTTTCAAAGATTAATCTGTGGACTAATTGTGAGTGTAACAAAAAACTTCGTGACAGCTCTAAAATGGCCTGGGGGTAGTGGGTTTGATTTCCACCAAATATTTATTTAATAAAAAATTATGTTTGATCTGTGTCCATGTGTTAACTATATTTGGATTTTGTAATATCTATGTAATCTGATATCTGTAACACAAGTCATTTAAGCAACTTTTCTTATAATCAAATCTTTAAGATGTTTATTGAATTTATTACATTTTATGACTTCTTGAGCAAAACACGCTTACGCTGCGTGAACTTAATATGTTACTGGTGCATTTATTTCGGATGTATATACGTGTCCGATCGCGCAGATGGTAGTGTATCTTATGCACCAATGGTAGTGGGTTCAATCACAACCCAGGACAATTTATATGAGCATATTTGTGTTTGTTCAGTGTCTGGGTGTTCAAAATATGTATTTAAGTATTATATTTGCGATTTATCGATGTCCGTAACACAAGTGCTTTAAGCGACTTAGCTCAGAGTCAGTTCAATGTATGGTGTACTGTGAATTTTACTATTACTTTGAAATGTGTACTTCGTAATTTAGACTTCAAAAATAAAGTGATTTTTTTATTGAAAAACTTACTGATAGTAAGGCTGACGTTTGTGGGTTAGATCTGATATATAAATTATAAAAAAATATTAATTACCAACTTTTTACAAGAAATAGTTTATTTTCTAGTTGATTATCCTGATAAAAGAATATTAACAAGAAAATCTCAATTAAAAAAAATTAACCGAAGTCTATTTATTCATTATTTAGGTATTAAAAACGTAATGAAATAGACAGACCAACTAACACTTTTTTAATATTTATGCGGCTAAATTAAAAATATATATAGGCCAGCCTATATGTCTGTTAAAGGATTTTCCATTACATCTGGCACGCTAGAATAACCTCATCGAGTCACAGATTTGCATAAATACCGCCAACATAATACACAAGGAGCTTCCGTCCTCACGCAGAATGAAGCCTTCGTAATCCTCGTATTACTGGCTGCATCAATAAGTCGATGACTGAAGCTTGCTAATGAAATCTTTGCATTTGAACAACTACGTGCGATTTATGTCGTATGCTGATCAGGTTAGGAATTAATTCTTGGTGCTGTCAATGTAGATGTATGTTGATATTTTGAAATTGTTGCGAATTCACACAAGATCTTATACGTCGATCTGACTCCAAGATAAGTGCTTTAAAGCCCTAGTTACGGACAACAGAGGAATCACACATATAATACTTAAATACCCAACTTAATAAAATATTATTTAACACCCAGACACAAAACAAACAAAAATATCGTCATATAAATGTTTGTCCTAGGTACGAATCGAACCCACGACCTTTGGCGCAAAAGATGGGATTGCTACTATCTGCGAGCCAATTCTGGTTTATTATCCAATAAATATATAATAAGCCGTGTGGTACCAGCAAAGTAGAATAGTACCCCCTCTGTACCAGGTATCGTAAGAGGCGACTAAGGTACCAGAACCGACAGATGGTAGTATATCCATCCTTAATAGTGTAGCTTGATGTACAGGGCAGCAGCATCCCCGTCACGAAGGAACACCCTATGGTTGTGAACAAGCTTGCCTGGCGCGGGAATTATGAGCAAAATATTCTCCTTTTTTGGGGAGGCCTACGTAGACTTCCGATGTCTAATAAGATGATGATAAAATAACAAAAGCCTTCAATATTATTCTAATATATGAATTAGCTCTGTCAGCGATAAATATGTATAACAAAAACCGATATAGCATTCCATTTCTTTATTTCTTAGAATCGACCGTGACACGGTGTTGACCGAGCCCGCGTCCTATTTCGAACAGGCACTAAAAATAAAGTGCATGCTGCTGCTCGGACGCACCGAGAAAAAACGTCTCATTTGCCCCCACAATAAGACGATGCTTCTATTACGCTCGCACTCGGATAAAGTTGGATTGCTCCAGCTAAATCCAATCGAGTTGGGGAGCAGGCGCGACTCTATCTGTTCTGTAAACAAGCTATCCCGTTGGTTATGACCAACGTCAGTTTTGCTTTCTTTGTTTTTGACTTTATTTTGTTTTTTATTTTTTGCATTGCCGTATACAACTAAAGATAGTTCTTTTTTGATTTGAATTGATATTATTGTTTTAACAGATTTAGAACGCGATATATTTTTAAAAGAATGATGAAGGAGTATTATCTGTCACTTTGATTTTCCTTGTTCTGTGACTATATCTTTTATATACATATAAAGAGTAACACTACATACGTAATTAGGTTTCCACTTTTCAACAACAAGTTTATACATATATGTTTATATGTATGTATATTTGTTAGTTGTACTTAATTAATTAATTAATTCACCTCAAACTTCCACCAGCTTTAACATTATTTCTGTCCAAAGGTTGCCTGTAAGAAATTGCATTTAGCAATAAGGCCTCTTGTACCTACTATTCCATTTTTTATGATGTTCTTGTATTATTTTTATTAGTGTACAATAAAAAAAGTATATTATCTTTTTAATATATATTCATGTTTTTTTATTTGTCATTCAAGAATGACACAAGATGTTGTGATATGATATTGCGTTTTAAAGCCGTAAAAAAAGTAATTTTCATGAGTATTGAACGCGTAAATAGTTCATATTATATTTTTGTAATAATTCCGTGTGTATAAATGTTAGAAAACAGTTTTATTCACAAATGAAGATGCAATTAAGTAAAAATCTAAGTAAACTTTACGATCTCTTTCTCTTAAGTGGTCTAGTCCCAGCAGTGGACATAATATGGTTGATATGACGACGATGGACCACCACTACGTTGTTGAATGCTACTTATATCCTCAATAGTATTACAAAATACAAAGTAAGGTCACAGCGAAATCCACCTTGTCTCGTTGAATTTAAGTTTATTTTCCCAAAATAGAGAGCAGTGAAGATATTAGTTGCCCGAGACTGCAATAAGACATTCTCGATTCAGATACAGAAATCCGGTGGAATCGAATCGTACTGAATCTTCTTTTAGCATTACCTTAACCAAACATATGTAAAGTCCTATAAGTTAAGTTAATAATAAGACAAACTAATTATAGCTTTAAAATACTTCTTTATATATAAAAAAAATCGTGTCACGGTATTTGTTCGAAATGAACTTTTGAACTACTAAACCGGTTGCTACCTATTTTTAGTAACTGTGTACTGTTTGATCCAACTTCAGAGATAAGTTAATTTATATATTAATTTATAGTCGCATTTTTTTTATGACATAATATGTATATTTAAGATAGGACAACTATTCTGGTCTAGATAGGTTATTAAATTTGAACGAGGGGCCTATAAAAATGTTTGAACACCATGGTTAATTTGGATGCAAATTTATGCCATCGCATTGGTGTCGTTACCATTGTCTTCGCCTATAAACAACATAGGTTAAACGTTAAATAAACCGCGTTATTAATCCGGCAAATCGTATTGCAAATTTTTGGTTATAATGTAAGTAATAAGATTGCAATGACATAATTTAGTAGAGTCAAATTCAAATATATATCTATTTAAATAGGTCTATCATTTAAATCGTCGAAAAAAATTTATGATAATATAGATTTGCTAATTACAATTTTACACAAATGACCGATGACTCTGACAACTAGTGTTATAGGAGTCATATAAACGAATTGGTTTTCCATTGAGTGTCCTACTTTAATAATAGTCTGCCGGTACCAGATGCATCTTAAAACTAAATTTATAGCATTACGCGAGCCACCAGAAAAGAACCTGCAAGAAAATCTGATGGTAAAATGGGTTCTAATAACTCCCATTGGTAGGTATTATTGGAACAAACATTGTGTTGGGTACAGCACGTAAAGAAGCTTTAAAATACTTCCAACAGCGATAAATATTTAATCGTTCTCTATCTACAATTGTGATTTAAATATTAATGAGTCTGTGCAAGCATTTAAATTAATGGAATATTAATTATTTTAAATTATTCTGTCAGACATTATTCCGGATTCGCTTGTATAGGTTTCTTTTGTTGGCTATTGTGTGATAAGATTGTTTTTTTTGTTAAGTTTGAGCATGGAGGATAGAATGCTCTATGATTTTTATTCATGAAAATTGTAACAGAATTGCATGCTTTCGCTACGCTGTAATAGCTTTCAACCGGAAATTGCTAACAATGAGGCATCACATCGGATATAGGGGAATGGCGACCCTTTGAATGAACGATATATAAGAACGGATCAGGCTGCTTTTATAAGGGTTGTCAAAAAGTCTATTAATAAAGAAACTGTGTTAGTAAATGAAAAACAAGTTAAAATTTGTGACCGATACTGGATGTCATGCTATTAATATAACAAAATAATAACTTCTCACTCAAAATAAGCACACGTCCTTATGTAAGGCTTAATTTATATTTTTTATATCGAATCCCCGAATAATTCAAATACAAATTGGGGCATTTATGTACTGAAACATCATAATAGAGTAATTCATGGGATCTGCAGGCGTGGTGGCTGCTTCTTATCACTACCCTGCAGTAATAAAGCTGCGCTGTTTTAGATGGAGCTATCTGTCGGTTCAGGTACATCAGTTGCTTACGATATCGACACCAGGTACAGAGGGAGGTACTATTCTACTCCATTGGTACCCTTTAAAAATATATACTAATAAAAATACTTAATCACTGTAACTCTGTCCTTTAGCTTTTTGGCGGGCCCAATGGCGCAGATGGCAGTGAAAGGTCGTGATTTCAATCCCCAACAAGGACAGATATTTATCAGATTATTTATAATAAATATACAGTGTCCGATGTCCGTAACCCAATTGTTTTAAGCAACATATTGCGGAGGCAGGTCAAAGTATGAGATGTTGTGTGAATTTATTTTCACTTTATTGACTTTAAAATCTTACATTAAAGAGATGTCATGAATATAAAAATCGTTGAATAAATCACACTATTGACAACTTATCTTTTTCAAAATCATGACATTTGGAAACATAATGTAGCAGCCCTAGTAAAATTTTGGGTCTTCCATTCCCTTTCCGTTCCTAGTAAACTCGTATAGGTGCTAGATTGCATGTTCGAAAAAAAGGCCCACTGAGGTGGAAAATACTAGAACAAAATCTAATTTAAGTTCATTGGATTGTCACGGGTTGGTTTCTTTGCATTAGTGACGAGGTATCTGAAGAGAAAAAATGCATTTTTCGTATAACATGTGTAACTCCCGATAGCTCATAGCCGATAGATAAGGATAACTAGGAGAAAAGGAATCAGGGCCTTTGGACTATACAAGGACTGACAAGTAAAACACTAGGAAATAAGGATAGCATTCACGATAGTCACGGTGGTTCGATATTAGAAGCCTACTGTTTGACTATCCTACCGACTGCGCCAAAAATATATGGTCCTGGCCGAGGATGTGAAAAAAAATGTTTTTATTTAATATGATTTGATTAATAAAAGTACAATTACAATACTAATTTACAACTAGTGATTCGACCGATGTTAGGTACAAATGATGTACAATGATCAAATAAATATTCTGTCTAATTACAACGACGCGGTGTCTGACGTCAATGGGCGCACGAGGCGCAGTGACAGCATTTCCTGTTGTTGTCTGTTGCCTTCGATTATTGAGGGCATACGGAGTATTCTTATTGTCTTGCGTAACAAGCAGTTCAAAGCTTTCTGGTTATATTTAAACTAAACAAACTGTCAATGCAAACTGCGTTAAGCTAAAATTTCAAATGACAGTCGAGTGGACAATCCACGCGCGCTAGGATTATATCTATCGATCTCGACCATGAATCGAGCGGGTTAACACCGAAAGGTTGTATTTTATTCAGTTGCGTAAAACTGGGCTGACAACAATATTCCGTCACTTTTGTCAGCGCTTTGGTTTAAGAGCGGCAGCGTTTTTAAGTATATATATATTTGGTTATATTATATATATCGACGAGGCCAATAGCGCAGATGATAGTGTTCCTACCTTGTGCGCTTATGGTCGTAAGTTCGATTCCCACCCAGAGCAAATATTTATATGATGATATTTGTATTTGTTCTGTGTCTGGGTGTTAGTTATATGTATCAAAGCAGTATATTTGTGATTCCTCTGTTGTCTGGCGTCCGTAACACAAGTGCTTTAAGTGACTTACCATATAGTCAGGTTTGTATGAGATGTTGTGGGAATTTATAATTAATTATAATTATTATTTATTTATTTTAACTTTATACTACTGCTTGCAAGTTTCTGCACTATTCTAGACATAAAACCGTTTATATAATTAAGTTGAGTGTTTCTTCTTTATCATCATCACCATGATATTAGCTAGAAGACTTTCACTGCTGGTCATTGGCCTCCTCAAGTAATCTCCAATATGACCGGTTGTATGCGGCCTGCGCCCATGTGGTCTTATCCCGATTCCAGCTCTATGCGTTTGTTTTACGCTGTAACGGATGGATACACTGCCATCTGTCGGCTTCGGTACCTTTTTCGCCTCTTTCGATACTTGGTACAGGGGTGACGTACTATTACTTTGCT
Source organism: Heortia vitessoides (assembly GCA_020976665.1). Lineage (NCBI taxonomy): Eukaryota > Metazoa > Arthropoda > Insecta > Lepidoptera > Crambidae > Heortia > Heortia vitessoides. The sequence continues at coordinate 1,452,999 of JACJUM010003085.1, forward strand.
ATGGGACCTCATACAATGGTCGTCTGCATTGGTACCTCATTCTCACCTAATTCTATCGCCTAATAACGGTGTTCACAATGCTGAGCTCGGGTTTAAAGTCTCACCCTTGGCAGTGAAATTACTGGGTAATTTGATATTTAAATAAAAAAGATTGGCAACACTCTAGTTATATCTTTATGAAATTACAAGCGTATATAGGCTGCGGTAACGCTTACTATCACCCGGAGTGTGTGCTTGTTTGTCAAACTGGTCCGATAAAAAAATATCCGGTATTCCGTGGCTGATGTCGAACGCAATATTTTAACTGATTACCGCTTTCGATTGTATATTAATCCATTGTAGATAACTGTTTCCGCTTGCATGTAGTGGCTATAAATTGATATCCGGTATTATTTAAATGGCCAACGATATTCGGCTTTTTTGCAAGTTTGCACCAATATATTTTGTATATTTTATTATTTATACAAGATATCGCAAATATGATAAATGTCGCAATAACAATAAATATTGGTATGACTAATGTTTTTTTTTTATTATTGTTTGAGATTTTATGGGCTTTTTCTTTTATGGGCAGTCAAAATGTGTCAAAAAAGGCACGATTGGCTGTTCAAAGAGGTGTGTTGGTTCCAACACTGACTGAATAAATGCTGATGAAACGAGAGCTCTTCGAAGTATTTATGATGTGAGTTTAAGAGATAGATTAAAGAATAGTGTAATAAGAGATCAATATAAAACGAATGTGGAAATGTTGTAGACATGTCGAAAGGATGGATGAGAATAAAATGACTGCACAAATATATAGAGTGGAAGTAAATGGAAGTGTTGGTATAGGATGACCGAGGCGAACATATTTTAACCAGGTTAGAAGAGGTATAGAAAAGAGCCAGGTCATAAGTATCAAGAATAAATGCTCGTGCATGAGTAGACTAATGTGAGTAAAAGAAGCTAGAGGAAGCTAGGTTTGCCATGTCGTAGCAAGTGGAGATCCATAGTTTCTGCCTACCCCAAAAGGACACAGGTGTGATGTAGGTATGTATGTATTTGTATGTATGAAATTTTGTGAAACATTTGTGTTAGCGCTAGGCTTGTAAGCTATTTGGATTTCTGTAAGCCACAAGAAGTTTCATTAACAAAAAAATAAATAAATTCCCACATACATGCTATTTTGACGGCATGACCGTTTTACAGTTTTTGCAAACCCGTACCTAAGATTTATACAATAAGGTATAAAATTGATAGCCATTTGCTACTAGGCGTTATAGTCGTTACTATATTATGTATGACGGCTGTGGGGTGCCGGCATAGTATTTCTCGCTGTACTAGGTGTCGTAGGAAGTGACTGTGGTACCGCAGCCGATAGATTGCGGTATATCTATCCAAAACAGCATAGCTTATACGAAACTGGATTGGGATTAGTAGTAGCAGCAATGTCGCGAAGCAGCAAGCAGCAAGACAGCACGCGTGCACGGCGCAGCAATTACAATAGTAATAGCAATTATATAAGTTAAAATTTCGCCTTTTTTGGGAGGTTTGTGTCCTGCCGTTGACTTTCTTTGGCTGTTATGATGACGCTGGTGTTTTTTACTGAAACTCCGAATAGGCTAGACTAATTTTAACGCTGGCCACATACCTGATTTTATAAAATATAACATAGGCCAAGTTTCTTAATGTTAAGCACTTGTAGAATTTATGACGGGCCTGATGGCGCAGATTGTAGTGATCTTATGTGCCAGAGGTCGAGTCACAGCGATCTCTTAGAGACAACCTTTTGAATGATTATAAATAAATAAAATATAATAGAACAGGTCGATGTATTATAAAAGTTAAAAAAGACAAAGTAAATTTAACAATAAACCTGAATATATTGAACAATACTAACTTAAATTCTTTAAATTTACATATAAACGCATACACATATTAAAATGATTTATACTGTAGAAGTATATGTTTATTATTTAAGGTAATGAGGACTACGAGAGTGGAACCGCAGGGCGTTGCATGTAAATAAACACTCAAAGGAGGCCAGTCTTTCCAAAAGGAAGAGGTACATCTCATACAAAGGTCTGCATTAGTAATGTGACATGATATCTCTATCACAAGGTTGGCAACGCGCCTGTGATATCCTTGTGATATTATGAGCGTCTAAAGGCTGCGGTGACGCTTACTATACGGACTGTTTGCAGTTTTTTGTCCTGGTCCTGGTCATTTTACATTTAAACCATTTTGTAATACGATTACTTCTTCAAAAACAAGAATTAATTTAGTTACACATATATGCTCTCGCAGGCGTGCCATAATTTATGCGGCCCTCCAACCCGAAAGCGTATCTAAAAGTAAAACATGTTAAAATAAAACCTCACCAGCCACCATTTATCACAAGGCCGGATTACCTAAAACAAGTGCCCGTCTGCTCTTTCGACCTTAACAGCTCGTGGTTTAAAAAACATCCTCAAGAGAGTACGTGGTTAGGGCGAACTCGCACGAATCTCCCAATTATACAAGGCAACGTTTTACTTAACTAGCAATACGGGCCCGATGGCGCAGATGGTAGTGATTCTGTCTTATACGGCAAGGTCGGGGGTTTGATTCCTACCCAATGCAAATAGCTATATGATGATATTTATGTTTGTTCTGTGTCTGGGTGTTAAATATATGTATTTAAGTAGTATATTTGTGATGCCTCTATTGTTTGGCATCCGTAACACAAGTGCTTTAAGCGATTTACCGGAAGTATACCTGATACTTCCGTATACACTCCGTGCTACACTCGTATACTTCCTTTAAAAATCTTAACATGTTGGCGAAACATATGCACACAAATTTTTAGCTTTACCAACTAGACACAGGTGTTTCCGGTCTCCTGTGTCAAGTTGATTTATAATCCTTCTTAACATCAAGCAATGTAGCTAATTCGTTGTAATCCTATCTTGTGTGCCAAGGGTCGTGGGTGTTCTAGTCAAAACAAATATTTATATGAAGACATTTGTGTTTATTTTGTATCTAGGTGTTATTTTAGTATTATTTTTATGCTTTCTCTATAGTCTGATGTTCAAAACAAATGATTTAAGCGACTTGCCTAAATAGTTTTAAGCAATTGTGTTACGGATATAAAACAATAGTTCTGTTATAATACTAAAAACTAAATGTAACACCCAGTCAAAGAACAAACACAAGTTTTCATCATATAAATATTTGGCCAGGGTGAAATCGAACCCATGACCTTAGCGCTTAATAGGGATGCAACTGAATGCACCGTTGGTCCCGTCATTTGTATTTACGCGTATAAATTGGGCACTTACGGTTCTTGAACTGGAAGGAGCTACTTTGCTTTGTTTAAATAAAAATTGAAATAAAGCTCAAAGTGTAAGGATAAGTATAAAATACATTAAGTGCTTTTCGTGCTATTTGTATTTCTTCTAATACATACATACACGTACACATCACGCATCACACACATACATAGGGGTAGGCTGAGACTATAGATCTCTATTTGCTACGAACTGGGCATACCGTTATTGCTTTAGTCTTTTAATACACGCTCGTTGATTATATTATTGATACTTATTACCTGCGCCTTCTTTAAAACCTCTTAGCCTAGGTCATAGCCTATACCAACTTATCTATACTTTCATCCATCATTTTTACATGTCCAAACCATCTCAACATTATTTTCTGCATTGTTGTCATAAATTAATCTTTTACACCATATCAATCTCATATCACACTATTCTTTAATCTGTCTCGTCTAATACGTAATAACATGTGTATTATTAATGTACATCTACACCAATATTATAAAGAGGAAGGATTTTTATTTTTGTATATAACGAATAAACTCAAAAAGAACCGGACCAATTTTAATCATTCTTTTTTCATAAGAAAGCTACATTATCATTGAGTAACATAGGCTAGATTATTATAGAAATCTTTAAAAAATACTATTTAAACCAACCCAAGGTGTAAAAAATTGCCTTACAACGTATTTATAATATCTACAAAAAACTTCTCGAGACTACATGTCTAACTATTGTAGTTACGTCACTACAACTACTTTTTACATTTAACAAATTGATAGACATGCAGATCAAAATCAGACCGTGTTATACATACCATTTACAATTTTTTATCCAAATAAATAATTTAATATTCAAGACTGTCTCAATACCTAATGATTACTTTTTTAATGATTGAAATCGGACATTCCATTGAGAAGATTTCATGAAATTATAATAAAAATACATGCCGGCGGCGGCTGCCACGCAGCGTATCGAGTAACTAACTCGACGAGAGCAATGTTTGTGGCACTTTCTCGAGTAGGAATTCCTGAAAATCAATACGTTTTGTTACCACCTACAAATACACCAACGTAGTGTACAGGGAAGCTGTAAGATAAGCATACATTTTTTTTTTAATTTAGTGATTCAGGGTCGTATTAATTAGCATGCTCATAACTTAGGGCCATAGTACACGGCGTTTTTTAAACGCGCCGACGACGCGCAGATGACTCGCGTATACGCGCTTCAAACGCAATTCGAACGCAACCTAGTAACCTAAGTACGTACCTTACGTACTAGTACCTAGTACGCAACAAGCAGCGTCCACGGCGCCGAAAACGCGCGTTTCGAAACGCGCGTCGTCGGCGCGTTTAAAATACGCCGTGTACTATGGGCCTTAAATATCTGTACCTATTTATGTCTATCCGTGTGAAGCTAGGACGGGCCGCTAGTTTTCTTTAAATATGGAAATAAACTTGCAATGAGTTCCGTAGTATTTTTTTACAAACACAATAAGTAAAATGGCGCAGATTGTAGTGAAAAATGCACAATTCGATGTGCCTAGTTAATCCAATGTGAGCTAAATTTATACCACACGTGGCCAAAGTAACTCGATTTTTTTGGTTTTATATAGAACCAACTCTGTCATTAATGAGTTTCATGGAAGGGTCTAGTATACCCATTGTCTATAAAACCCAGTTCTATTTTCCCTTTAAAGTAGTCTAGTCTTGTATACAGCGGCGGTATTTCTTAGGAGCACATTTGCTACATCATAAACGTAATAGTGACTCTCTTTGTCTCCAACGTTCTTTATCGTAAGCATTCTTGAATAAAGTTGTAGCGTTATCGATAAGAAATGATATTATTGTATCGATATTATTTTTAAATATATATTAAAACATTAAAAGAATAGAATCGTACCTCCCCTTGTACTAATTATTGTAATAGGCTATTGAGATACCGGAAGTTATACATGGTGGTACATTACATCCCCAGTATTTGGATAGTTCTTAGGCAAAAGGATGGACCACCCGGTTGATTTCAATAGCATTGTCGTCGAGAAATTATGCTTTGCGATCTCCAACTTATAGATATATCTATCCGAAGCGATAATGCTTTATATATGAAATAACAAAATAACACACTATACATATAAGATTACTCAGATCATATGGTGTAACTTTGACTATAAAGCTGCAGTTAACAGCTTTATAATTTAACACCATAAAACATATTCAATATATACCTAATAGGTTTTTTTGTTATGTAAATAATAATGTTAAAATACTGGTATATTTTGAATTCGAGGCAAATATTCCTCTGAGCTAAAGTTATCCTAATTGGCAATATTCGTATTCACTCGACAAACTATCTCTTTAGAAATATTATTGCAAAATAGCAACACCGATCCCAAAATGTAACCGGAGAGAGGGAGAATGAGACGTTTATTGTTTTCCGTGACGTCAGATACGATGATACATCGCCGGCGTGAAATGCAATTTGGTCGCAACGCATTACTGCGATCTGGAACGATGCGAATTAGAGCGTCGCATCTGTTCCTGGGGGCGGGTCGATGACATTTGCCTGGCTTATATAGCTTGTGATGAAACTACTTATTAACGGCTTTAAACGTGGTTTACGTAACAAAGCTATTTTAAAATAACTAAAGTCATTTATATATAGCATGATTGGAATGACAGCTACCAAACTAACGTGTTTATATTTTTTAACGGTTTTTTATTGACTTTTTTGGTAATTTATCGATAACCTTTACATTAACATGTAAGTGAACGTCACATCCCTACAACTTTCAACTTGCACAATAAAATTAAAAGCATAAATCTCAAGAACACACATTCAGACAGACTTTGGCTTACCGTGAGACTGCGCAACGGGACCACCGCCTCCCCCCCCCCCCTCTGCCATCGCCACAAACGCAAATACCGCAGAACAAAATACATTTACCCGCGAATTGTGCCCGCAATCTCGGCCAACAGTGTACCATATGCATTAGTAAGAAAGCAATATTTTATCGCAAAAGTGCGCTCCAAATATTCTCGCTTTGTTCAAAAGGATCTTGCCAGTGGACTGTTTTTGTATTGCATGAATTCCTTCGGTGTTTTCAGGCAATTGTTTATTGTGGGAAATGTTTCGTGGTTTGTTTGTTCGTCGTTCATTATGTAGGACGTAAGTGGCTTGTATTTCTTTTCTTCGGCTTTTTTTTTGTACGGGCTTTATCATTATGTTCAATTAGTTGGGTGACCGAATTAGCCTTGGGCTTTAATTCTTATATCAAACCAAACGAAATTCTAAACTATACTCGGTTTATTGTATCTATTCAGACTTACTCTAGAACTGAGGTGTCAATTTTGAGACCACTGGTGGAGTACTAGTTTGCTTATTAATAAGCAACCCATTTAGTAATGGTTACTACCATTTCCCCATACCCATGCTCTTTTATAAGCTATATTATAATTTTATTTTAAACAGAATGTCTAGAAAAAAAGTGTTTTTTAAAAAGGTCGTTATTACGTTCTTTTTTTAGCATACCTACAGATTTCTTTAAAAAATTGCACATGCTAGTCCGAGTAATCTCTCAATATTGCCTACTAGCACTATTTATATTTAGGCATTACTTTTGGCAAAGTATTCCTTATTTTCTAATATTTACACGTTCACTTTGAATAAAAACACTCTTTTTATTGTTACTTAATTAATTCGTTAAAAAAATTTAAACTTTATCTGTTTGGAGGTCAGTTATGTTGTGGCAAACATTCCCAAACAGTTGCGCTAAGCGACCGCGTTTAAACCGTTAAAAAAGTATTTTTATTATAAGCAGTGAATAAGTGAAATCTTAGAAAATATTACGCATTGAAATCTGTAGTAATATGATACTTTTCTTCAGAACGATCGATTGCAAGCACTTTCACGTGCCAAGTACTTTTAAGAAAATTTTCTGAAATGAACAGGTCGTAACTTTTGCTCACTCTAAGTTTTCCTCTAATCTGGCATTTTGTTTCTAAACTGGAAATAATTTTCAATCGAACAGAACCTCACAAAGTTGGTCAATCAGCAATAACTCAAAGAGTTGCAACTCGTTTATAAAGTCGCAATTTATCAAAGTTTCTTGGCTCTGCTATCTTAGGGTTGGCATTGAGAATATACAAAATTAGCGCCTGTGGCTTTGTCCGCGTGTTAGTACTGACAATGTTTTAGTATTTAGAAGTACACTAGTATAACATTTGATTTACAGCGAAATATATTACAGTAGATACATTTCTAACTTTTCATTTTCTAATTCAGTCTCAACAAATTATATATATTTAAAAAAAAAATACTTATATATTTAGGTCTTGTAATATATACGTGAATTTGACTTTTAATTACCTGACTAGATATTGCTACAGCCCATCCTCACCTTGATGCATTTGAGTTACACGGTTTCGGGTGGTTATACCGCCATCTGTCAATTCTGGTGCCGTATTATTGTACTTTGTACCTTTACTTTATTACCTCAAAATTTTACTAATAGATCAAGTAAAATATTCGCAATCACTAAGTAAATTTATTGCTGAACCACATTACAAATGAATATCATAAATTATTTAAAACAATGAACTACCATGTGAATTATAGATTTATAGAGAACAATGGTCAACGTTTGCTAATCAGGACCACTGCGGCGTAACATGGTAGAGTATGGAAACCTAAAATGTTAAAAGATATTTACAATAAAACCAACTATATAGTCGTATACTTAAATGTCTTTATTGATTGGCATATTTGTGATAAACCAGGAACAAAAGAACTTAAATATTTCGTGGTTATATCATCAATAGTACGAATTTAGTACGAAATAATGCAAAAACTAATATGTCTTTATGCTTATTTCAATATAAAAAATAATATAAAGTACATATTTCATGCATATCAAACTTCCAGATAAGTTGATTTTAAAGCACTTTTGTTACGGACCACAAAGTAAACCATAAATATAATTCTTACATATATATTAAATACCCAGACACAAAACAAACGCAAATATTTGTCTTTGGTTTATTAAAAGGCTTATTAAAAAAAAGATTCAATAGTCCTGTCTGACATTTTATAAATCTATATATTACTCTGCCTTTAACGCCCTTCACTGCCTCGAGCAGTCAGTGCAGTCATCAGTATCATTAGGACCCACCTAACATTTAGAAAGAACACATGAATTATAAAATTATTATATATGCGAAGTAACAAAACAAAAAATACTTAAAAAAAATGATATTCTTCAGTAATTCTATAAAAACTAAATCGTAAAAAGATCTTGATGAATTTATAAAAATTAAAACTATCTCAAATGACACAAGAGTCTATTAATATTTTGACATGAACAATTATTTATAAGACTTCGGATAAATATCTTAACATCGAGATATACAAAACCATAAATTCATCTGATTGACATTTATTAATATTAAAAAGAAATAGATTGTAAGTGGCTGAAGATGCCTCAGCATTCCTTAATAAATACAATTCACACATTTCAAACATGACCTGACTTCGAAATAAATTGCTTGAAACACTTGTATTAATTTTTCAGATGTTTTCTAATAAGTCATGTGCAGCAAAAACAAACATAATTAATATGATATGGCTCCCCGCCTTTACTTTAACTAACAGCTAATGCATGCATGTAATACACCCGAGTCGGTAACAAATATTAATATCCAAGTGCGGCTGGCAACCCTACTCAATATTGACGTCTTGTTAGACTATTCTGCTTTGTGTTGCCAGAGTTTGAACGGGTTCGCTAGTGTTTAACGAGCACAAAATTACTTGCCGACGCTTGTCACCTGTGGGGGGTGTTCTGGCTGAGATTACTGAGAGTTTCGAAGGACGTAAACAAGTCATGCTAAAGTCATCGCCATCACATAGCAAACACATTTGCACCAACAATGTTATTATATACTTGAATATAATAAACGCCGGTGACTTTTATGTAGATCTTTCATCGTGTCACTCGGGAACGCTTTTAGTTTTCTGGTTCAAAAGTAGTTTATGCTATCGTTTCAGCTATCTATATACTATATTTCGTCAAATAGTTAGCTGGCTTATCTGCGAAATATAATATCTTAAAGAACATCTCACAAATTGATCTGACTTCGAGATAAGTAGATTCAAATACATACAAATTTCAACCAGTCTCAGAAAAAATACAAATGTACATCATTTAAATATTTGATCTGGGTGGACATCGAATCCAAGACCTTGGGCGTACAAGACAGGATCCATTAAATAATTGATTTTATTAATTGATAGTTTTTGTTACTACATAAAATGTTTATTGTTGGATAAGCTCCCAAAGTTTCTCTTCTTAATATATGTTAAGCAAAATAATTATTTATTTTGTGATATATGTAATTTTAATCTACTCACTACACACTTTGTATTTAATATTTATAGTTCTGCCTTTAGGAAAACTAGCTAGATTAAAATCAAGTTTTTATCAAATATGAAAAATCTTTAAAAACAAACTAGTTTCTATCCCTTAGAGTTTAGTCCTTACGTTGATATGTCAGACGATCAATAAGCCAGTAGATTAAGTAAACGATTCCACACAGCTCGTCTCATCTACTATAGATTGTTTTTTTTTTCCAGCTGTTGTATTTTATCCAATACATTGTGAAAATACTTGTCGTCCTTTCCGAGTCACATCTTTTTTCCACTTTCGCATTTTAGTACTTAATTAAAATGTCTATCCCTCGGATATTTCTTGCAGTTAATGCAACAAAGACCGAGTCTTGCTTGTTGTAATGAAATGCCTTGGACTTTGATGGCAGGTCATCGAGTTTTATGTTTCCTCTCTCGCTAAAACTCCTTATTTTTATTTCGAACTGGAGATTTTTATGTGTCTACTTTTTAAAAGATTTGAACACGTGGGTTATTTGCGTATACATTTTAGTCACATTTGACATTCGTTGCCTAAACTTCAAACTACCATTATCATCATATCAGCCATATAATGTCCACTGTTGGACATAGGCCTTTCCAAGATTGGAGGTCTTTTATCCACAATTGCCGCGCTGGGCAGGCCTAGAGGTAATTACAGAGCGCAACTTTGCGACAAGGAGCCATGTTGCCCATACCCAACCTGTGGTATTTAAGCTGCGCTATTTCTTATAGATATACCGCTATTTGTCGGTTCTGGTACCTCAATTGCGTCCTACGATACCCGGTACAGAGAGAGGTACAATTCTACTTTGCCGGTACCCAATGGCTTAACTATACTTTGAATTATTTTATTCGTTAGAAAAATGCTGTATTCATGTTAATCAAAAATTTAGTCAGTAGCAGTTCCTCCGAATGATGCGGGTACGAAACCCATCAGAAACCTGAAGTAATTGATTCTTTATATAGTAAATATTATCTTTACAACACATAGTCATCATTACAGCCATTGGAAGGCCACTGCTAGACACAGGCCTCCCTAAGAAAGGGGAAATTTTGCCTATAATAGCCACGTTGGACAAGCGTGCTGGCAATCGTAGAGCGCAGCTTTCACGATGAGCATGCTGCTGCCCATCCCTGCCCTGTGCATCTGTTCTACTCTGCCGGTACTACACCGCTATACTACCGCTAAAGTCTTTAATTATTAAAAGCAGGCTTTTAAATTTTAAAATATAAAGTTAATACAATTAAAATAAATTACAAATTTGTTACAGTGCATTACGAATCCTGGACACAAAAACAAGAACTACTACATACGCTATCAGGCTCGTAAATCATTATCTAACGTCAAAATATATCCTTATAAATTTTAACGTATGGTCCAAAGTTAAAATAAAAAGAAATAAATAAAACGCGCATGAGTTTTCTCCAGCGGATGAGTAATTACATTTCAGGGCTGCCCCCGGCAATCCAGATAGCACCGGTGCCACCCCTGACGTGGTATCAGCTAGATTTTTATTCATTTACCGCAGGTAATCACTTTGCCGTTCTGACTGATTTTTATTCTATGTAATTGGTTGGGTACTTCGTATATCAATGTAATCTGATAACTGTAACACAAGTGACTTAAGCTACTTATCTTGGAATCAGGCCAAACTATAAGATGCGTATTTATAAGTAAATTTATTAACTTATTTATGTTTTCAAAAATTTATTACGACTTCTTGAGCATAACACGCTTCCGCTGCGTCAACTGAATATGTAACTGAAATACTAAATTCAACATTATTATTGACTTCTAATTTATTAACCTGATTGAACTATTGGCGCTCAAGGCGCAGGTGGTAGTTACCTACCTTATGCCAGGATTAATATTAGAAGAATCACTAATATAATTCTTTAATACTTTTAGAGTATTATATTAGTGATTCTTCTATTGTCTGATGTCCGTAACACAAGTGCTTTAAGAGACTTATCACGGAGTCAGGTTAATATTTAAGATGTGTGGTAATTTATTATTATACACTCATTTGCAAAAAAACGGACACCTAAGCAATGAACCATTTCAAATGTTACTATTGATTTGTTTAATAATTATAGGTAGTTTTATTTTCACTAATTTGTAAACTAATAAGTTATCAATCGTTTTCGTCAGTAGAAAATGATCATCCCGTGGTTGGGTACATGGTTTTCTTCCAGAACCAGGCCTTCTCTCAACAGAACCGGTGTCTTGATACCTCTCCTTATATATATATATATATATATTAGGATAAATCCTTTGAACCGTCGAGTGACTCACAGTTAGCCTTTGAGCCACGAAGCATTGGCTGCAACCCTTTTCGAGCAGCTCAATAGTTTTGGTAGCTTTTACCACTTTCTTTAACATTATTGAGACAGCTAAACAGCAATAAATGAAGCTTTGATAATTAAGAATATGAAATAAATTTATAAAAGTTGACTAAAAGTTATGAAAACCGATATTATCTTTTGGAACTTCGCACCAAAAATGTAGAATAAAAAGTGGTTTTCTGTAAAAACGAGCATCAAACAAAAATTTGAATTTATAACGTACACGGCATAACGTACATTTAAACACCACGGCATTTTTAAAACCAGCCAGTAACATGTACAAATGATTGAAATCATTTTGGTACCCTATTTTTGTAAAAGAAGAATTAAAATCAAAGCCACCCGTTTCTTTTTGCAAATGATTGTTTTCTATGGTAATTGATTGTGAATATAAACCGTGGAGTACCGATAAAGTAGAATTATTCTTGTACCAGGTGTCGCAAGAGGAACATTTACAATTCCTAACAAAAATTTCACATGCAAACATTAAACATTGTAAACCCTATTGTTGGTCTAATACTTCGGGTCTATGTAGTTCTAGATAAAAATAAATTATTAAATAAATAAGCCGTGAGGTATCGGCAGAGTAGAATACTACCTCCCCCTGTACCAGGTGTCGTAAGAGGTGAAGCTCGTAGGTCGTAAGAGCTGTGTTCTGCGAATGCCAACACGCTCGCCCAGCACGGCAATTATGGGCCTATAAAACCTCCTTTCTTAAGGATGCCCATGTCTTATGGACTTTTAAAGGCTGGTAAGTTGAGTAACAAAACAGAATGACGATTGACGAGATTTACCCTATCTCGTATTCTTAATTTGTTTATAAATATGTCGTCTCTCTAACTGGCACCATAAACCACAACCGTTTGTAAATCTATTGGATTGAAAAAACGAAACTCTCATAACTAAAATATTTCTTTTATTTATTTTTTTTCCAGCCAATCCGCTCATATTCCATTTAGGGTACCTGTGTTAAATGGTTTAATCATATTCCAAATTATCCTTTATGTTCCGTACATATTTGATGATAAAGAGTCATTATCCTTTCTTTTGTTTGCCGTCTCTTTGTGGTATTGTCTCTGTTCAAAATGGCGGACGGAGGAGGGGCAGGCTTACGTCATTATCTACCTAAATTCCCCGGGAAAGGATAGTAATTGTGTGATGTTTCGTTGTTGCCTTGTTGTGGGTTCTCTTAACAAGTATCGAGTGGTTTGAGTTTGCCATTTAAGACTTTAAGGCTTGTACGTTATAGGTTTTAATGAGTTTTTATATATTGGCAGGCCTGATGGCGTAGGTGGTAATCCTATCTTGTGTGTCAAGGGTCATGGTTTTGATCCCCACCCAGGACAAACATTAATGTTTGCTCTTTGTCTGGGTGTTGAATATGTATTGAGATATAATATTTGTGTTTCCTCTATTGTCTGATGTGATTAATATAAGTGTTTCGAGTGACTTATCTCGAAGTCAGGTAAATATCAGTCAATGTATGAGATGTTATGTGAATTATATTATATTTATTTATATAAATATACACCAGTAAGGTGGGAAACACACCATACAACCTAATTACACGCTTTTAGTCCTATAAACATCAGCTCTTTGAAGATCGATCTACTGGCCAAATTCCAAAATTAGTTAAAAAATTAAAAATATAATATTTTTTTATTTATTATAAATAAAAAATAGGAAAATTTAAAGCTAATCACAAGAAAAAGATACAATATATGAAATATGACGTTATAGAAATATAGAGTAATTTGCACGAATTAGAAAGCATTTCTGACATTTTTGACACACTATCTAACAGTGTGTCAAAAATGTTCGATATAATTTTCCTAAAATATGCGGTTTCTATCGGTTTATTTTTCTAGATAAAATAGTTTATTTATCGCTTTATAGTTGCAATATTTTCTCATGATAAACATGTAAGTATAGTGGATGATCAAACAGTTCTTTATATCTAATTTCGTTTCACCGAAAACTATTTCATGATTTTCAATATACTCGTATATTTTTTTTCAATTTATCGAATGATTTATCATCGCTGTTTTATATCATCGAAAAACTTTTCGGAAAATACATGTTAAAATATATAAAATATAACCAAGTATACAACATGTTAATATTCAGTATGTAGCAGGCATGGTTTTTGTTTCGGCACTGTGGGGCTTCGGCGGTCCCACGCGAGCTTATCGTCACAGATGGGTACGCTTACCAAGCTACCTTTGCATCCATCTGCTCCTCAACTCGCAGGCCCCCCGGCCCCTCCGCGTCTACGCGCTTTTATATTGCACTCTAGAAGCAGGGCAGTAAAGACTTGTTTTTAAAATTGCTCGTTTTTTTAATGTAAATTAATTTATTAAAGTATAAATTCATGTTTCAAGTATTTTGCAAACTGAAACTTACTATGAAACATAAATACGGTTAAAAATACTTCAATAATGCTTTAATAAAAATGTATAAAATATGAAATAAAATAATGATGAATTGTTTGTCGATAATTAATATTCGAGAAAATGAAATTGCTATATAACCTAACTCTAGGATTTGTTAAATATTGAACAAACAGTTTTGCGAATTGTAATAAAATTATGATTTCCTCAAGTATAATTAATATTTAGCTAGTATCTTACATAATCTGAACAATAGACGTATTATGTAGTTATACATAATTATTTAAGGCAATTTATTATTTTTCTCTATATGATGGCTGTTGGCAAAGACATGGTGTGAATTTCTACGTAAGTTAGATTAAAATGCCTAATCTGTCTAGTTCTGAGACAAAAATTTTGTAAGCGCCATCGCTGATGGAGGTTCCGTCAACCTAACCAAGGTCAACCAAAGACACGGGGCATTCGTTGCAGTGATGGCAATCTAGTCCTAAGATAATGGCTGCGTTATGACAGGTGTGATATGTGACTCTGTCTGCGTTTCGTAGCATCTTAAAGTCAGGAGTATTATTAATTTTATTTTTACTTATCAAAAAGGCCTGTTAGGTGCAATTGAATAAAATATATTTTCATTTTGAATATTAGACTTATTATTATTGGATAATGTCATCGATTTATCAACGTCTTACGCTGTCCTACATCAGTTATCTCTCATTAAATTTTAATCGTCGAAAAGACTAGGTGTACTTAACAAATTTAACCCCCCGCTGTGGTTTCATTTTCACCCTCTATCCATAATTTGAGTTTAACTATTATATTCAAATATTTACAGCCAAGGGTGGCCCTACTCAATACAGATCGGTTATTTATTAAACCCCTGTCGCGTATAGTTTCCTTTACAAAATTATAAATCTTGTTAGTTCTAAGTTTCCATGGAAGACAGGGACGTAATTGGCGACCCTTGTAATGCATAGCCAAATACATATTTTTGAAATGACTAGTAAGGTAACATTAATGTTAAGCTTAAAGAACGTTTATTTCTCATAAAGACAGTCTTAAATCAGAATTATTGACTTAATTATTTTTATAACTAATAACAAACCCACACATGCTTTTTAGAAGTATGAACAAGTTAAATTAAATGAGGAAAACATATTAGTATTGCTAACGCCATCTATTGATGAGAGCCGTTAATATTTGTTTACATGTTGTAACAGCACGTGACCGATGCTCATGTATTATTTTTTGTTCCAGACTGGCAAACACTTTCATCGGACATCCCTTCTTATCAAAGCTTTCAACCACAAGTTTAGACTGGACCTCGAGCTTAACACGTGAGTACCATAATTAAGTTGTAAACTTAACAAAAATGCACAATAAATTTCCGATGTACAATAAAGTTTACGTAAAATTCTGGTATATACCTATTGCGCTACCAAAATATCATCACAATCCACTAAGAATTAATTTACACTGACAGATTAAACTAACTCTAGATATCGCTTTAAGCGATTGAATAAATGTAGTACGGATTTATCCAAACCTATCTTATGCATCGATTTTAAAAAAATTCCTGGCATATTTAAAGAAATAAATAAAACAGATTAAAACACTATATACCTAATACTGAAAGCTTACAGTGGTAATTTCATAATAATAACTAGATACGATGATAATAATAAATTTACACCAAAGCTCATATCAACCTAAATCCTAGTTAAGTCGCTTGAAGCATTAGTGTAACGGACATCAGACGAAGCAGAGAAATCACAAACATAATTTTAAATCTTTATTATTATCGTCATCATTACAGCCATTAGAAGTCCTCCAATAGAAATCCGATAGGCCTCCTCAAAATAAGGGGGAACTTTTCCCAAATTTGCCACACTAGGCCAGCGTGTTGGCAAACGCAGCTGCAATGCTGCTGCCCATCCCCGTCCTATGCATATGAGCTACACTGTCTCGGATGGATATACCGTAACTTGTCGATTCTGGAACCATAGTCGCCTTTTACGACACCTGGTACAGGGGAGGTACTATTCTACTCTGCCGGTACCCTTCGGCTTACTAGTTCACTATTAATTTACTTTTGTCAATTTGATGTCCCTTTATTTACAGACTAGCTTACCTTATTTGTTCTGTTTCATTAACCGAGGACGCTTCCTTAACATATCTATGTTTTGCGGAAGAATTACAACCGCAATGCTGATAAAAAAGAAATAAGTTAGCCCCATTCCAGAGAGTAAGTTAAGAAATACAAAAAAGTCCACCCCAGAGCAAACATTTTTTTTCACCGTTTCCCATAACCATTCTTCGCAAACGGCCAACCTTAAGAAAAAACTTGCCAAGCTTCAATATCACGTCTGGAAACCATTCGGAGCTCACAACGTACCGTTGTCCTTTTTTGTCCCGTACAAAAACCGGCTGTCTATTGCGTCGTCCCGCTCGCACGTGCTGCCCTCATAACTCTCAACGTTTATGGTACCCAGGTCCCCTATATTTCATTTATGGTGTACCCAAAAACAGTTTTTGGCCCTTCACGGCTGCGGTCTCATAGTTTTGATATTATGTCGATAGCAGGCAAATATACGTGTCGCGGCCGATTTATTTTAAACTAGGGGTAACACGCGTCTTTAACTGCGACATTATGGGTACATTTTTACTTCAAATTTTAGTGTAAAGCTATCAGAGAGTTTTGTATGTGGTTTATAAATGATTTTAAGATATACTTATTTAATCTCTTTGGTATGGATCAGAGCACTTCATTATATATTAATCAAAGTTTATAAAATAACACCATAATTGAATTACTAAGAAGTTATTATATTAATTTGTTTTCACAATTACGTATTTCATGAAAAAATAGTTTTTATTTTAAATGCCGTAGTTTTCATAACATAAGATCCTCTGCATTGGTAACTCACTTTTGCCTATTTCTATGGCCAAATAGCAGTGTTCGCATTACTGTGTTCCGATCCGAAGGGTGAAAGAGGCAGTGAATTTATTAAGACATTAACTTATATTGACTAATGAATATAGAAATAAAATTAGTATAAATAATAAAAAAAGAAAGATAAAGGAAGAGGGAAGAAAGTTGTATAGTGCACGCATTATGTCAATGTACTGTAAAGTACCGTCGGAATAGAATAAAGAACAAACCTCTGTACCAGGTGTTGTAAGTGGCAACTGAGATGCCGGAACCAACGGAAACGGATACGGAAACGAAAGTGTTTATTATAGGATTTCATTAATAATGAATATTTTGAGTTTGAATTTGAAATGGAAGAAAAATGTTTGAATTTCGAGGGAAATATTTTGATTGTGACTGCTTGAGTTCTATATCTTAGGGAGGGGGGCGGGCATGGGCAGCAAATCCTCGTCGGTAAATTGCGGTCTGCGGTTTCCACCATTCCTGCCCAGCGCGACATTCATGGACCAAAATCTTGATCTCTTGAAGAGGCCTTTGTTTAACAGGGACCTTCTAAAACTGATATGATTGAAGATGTTGATGAATACGTCAATCGAGCTAATTGTCAAACGTCTGACAGTAATGTCAAATGCCAAAGGATCGCAGCGTAATATTTAGGTCGTTATATTTTCTCTTTTAATACTTCGCGCGACGATGATCTGACTAAAACCGCATACAACCGGTCCTGTTGGAGATTGCTTGAGGAGACTTATGTCCAGCAGTAGACGTCTTGTGGCTGATCTAATATTGATGATGACAATAATGACTCCGCGCCTCTTTTTAAGATGAATATGTTGCAACATTTGCAAACATTCGAAGCAAATCCAAAAACTTAATGATACCAACAAGTATTATCAAATAATTATAATAAATCACAATATATCTCTAATGTTGAACTGACTCCAACATAAATTGCTCAAAATTTTTGTGTTTAAAATCATCAGAATACAGTAGAATCACAAATCTAATATTTAACTAGATACATAAGCAAACACAATTTTTATCACATAAATATTTGTCCTAGATGGGAATCGAAACCACGACCTTTAGCGCACAAGATAGGAACCCATCCATACGATGCCATCTGTGCCATCAGACCCGTCAAGTATATATATAAACATTAGTCCGGCAAAGATTCACTATCTTTTATACAACAATGATGGCTAACAAGCATATAATGGCGACGAAACTTCTCTGGCGACAGTCTCAAAGTAAATAGGTCCTTGAAATAACTACACTATGTATTACATAATCGTTAGTAATAAGGCACACTTTATGTACAAGGAAAATGCCCAGATTATTCCGTGCCTCACAACAAAATATCATTTGATGTTATTTATTATTGGCAAATAGAAATATTGTTCAATCGTCGACCCCATGGAACGCAATATCAAATACATACATCCCTTTAATATTTAATATGGTCTTTGCATGTTGAGAATATTTGGGCTATTTTCGTGGACGCCGTTTCTTGCCCAATTTTAAGATAAGTATCCGCTATTTGTTATTTCTAAATGCTCAAAATACTTTAGTTGGACTTATTTCGACAAACTATTTTGTATTGATGGAACCTTTATCACCCCAAGTTTTTCTTGTTGTTTCCTTTCTGGTGGCTCGTGTAATGAACCTGCGTTAAACTTAGTTTTAAGACTCGTCTGGTGCCGGTAGACTAGTACAAGGTGGACTACCTTATGATTTAAATGTTGGATGACTTTTATCCCGTCGGGTTATCAGGTTCATTACCGTCATCAGTATTTTGAATATAATACAAATTAGTATTTCAATTTTTTTAATTAAAAATGTTTACTTATTATTTTTGACGATTTAAAAAAAATTATAACAGGCCTACTTGTGTAAAAACTTATTTGATTTGAATTACAATATTGAAAATGGTTATCTCACATTTATATCGCTAAATAGCTGAAAGATTCATTAATATTATTGGTAATTATGCCGTGAGGTACGGGCAGAGTATTGAAAGAAAGATATAAGACAGTTTTAATATTTGTGTACCCACTGGCTACTTTTGGACAATCGTATTCAAATATTTCCGTAAACCTTGATTGTCTTTGGTCAACTCCTGGAAATAGGCTTCCTTAAGAAATGGGGGGATATTAGCGTGTTGGCAACCGCAGAGCGCAGCTTTCACGACGGGATGCTGCTGCCCATCCCTATCCTGTGCATTTAAGCTACACTATTTCGGATGGTTAAACCGCAATCTGTTGGTTCTGACACCTTGGCCGAATCTTAATCGCCTCTTATGACATCCGGTACTGAGGGAGGTACTATTCTACTATGCCAGTACCTCATAGCTCCCCCCAGCTCTTCAAATCTGGGTAAGGTATTTAACCTTAAAATTTATATAATTCAGACTCATAATTCGCAGCTCTGATAGTCAAAATGGCTATATTTATAATTTGTCAAGGGCCTAAATGCCTTCAACAAAGAACCTAAGATGACCCACAAAGTCAATCTATTCATGACCAGAATATAACCGGTCCTATAAGAAATATCTAAGGGAGACCTATGTTTGATATTGGACGACTAATAAAATAAAATGATAATGCAAATCAATTACATAATGCCAATACGTTCATAATCACATGAGGTAGACCTTATACAAAGGTCATAGTACCTCACTATCACCTATTATTACCGCACTACAGCAGTATTCGCATTGCTGTGTTCTAATTTAAAGAGTGTAGAGGCAATAATTTTTATTTATATTTCTGGGTAAAATGACATAATATCTTCAAGTCATAAGGTTAGGAATAGTGATATCTTTGTGATATTACGAGCGTATATAGGCTGCACTGACGCTTAATCACTCGAGCTGTACAGTGTACGCTTGTCTGTTGACCTGGTACAATTAAAAAAAAGAAAATTCAAGAAAGTATTAGAACGGAGAGTATTTAGTTAATCGGAAGAAACCTCTCCATTTCAAAAGGAACCAACATAATTCAAAAAAAAGAAAGTAGTGTACGTGCGAATTGCGCGCGAAAAGGTGTGATCCGATAGATTCAAATTTCGAACGGTTATAAGAACGTGATTTTTTTTTCAAAATGGCTGCGCCCGACCGGTCCGAAGCAGGACCGGCAAAAATTTGATTGGTGCACAAAGAGTGCGCCGTGTTTCCCGGCGGTGGCGTTCGTTTGTTTGTGCAACGGTTTTAATGAAGTTGTCGCCAGGCCAGGCGTGTGGGAACATGCGAGTGACGCTTGGGGCAAAGCAGGAGCGATTAGTGGCTATATGAATAATTCAATCCATACCGAACAAGAGCCTTTAGCTTTCGCGGGGATAAGCAAGTTTATTCCAAAGGAGGTTGCAATAGATTATTACCTCTGTGTCTTTGCATAGAACTGATATTTACTAGAAAAAAAAAACAACTTGTCCCAGGTGTTGGATGGAACTCGAATATGCATCTTTCTCATAAGGGGGAGTGCATTACCGTTATGATACCGAGACCTTAGCGGAGTTGTTAAATTTTGTACTGAGATGTCTGCACCATTTTTTCATTGTTGTAGGTTTAATTACCCACAAACACTCAAATGTCAAAGTTTAAAGCAATCTTTAAAGAAAATATGGTTACTTAATTACTTTGAGCGGCTTTTTTCCACGGTCCAGTTAGCACAACGGCAAAGCAGTCCCCCAGTATGGGAAAGATGCAAGTTTGAGCCCCGCCGGACACTGAGACGAGATGATTTTTTCTAATAAATATAATCTTAAATATAATCCAGCACTTTCTACGCATAAAACCTCTCAAAGTAATTAAGAAGCCATATTTTCTTTATTGATTGCTTCAAACTTGTAAAAGTTTGACATTTGAGTGTTTGTTGGTAATTTTCTAGAACATTCAATATATGGCGCGGACATTTCATCACAAAAAAATAACTCGAGGAAAAATTCGAGATGCCCACTAAGGTCCCGGTGACGATGTTAGATTTTGTAACTTTATAAACGATTTTTCTTCCGATATTTCTTCCGATTTGACATAGTTTTGTAATATTCATAAAAACCATTAGTAAAAGTAATTAAAACTATGTATACGAACTCTTTCATTTAATTTCATTCTATATATCTACTCTTTGTTATTACTAAATACATAATATATTTTAATATTATGATATCTTAAATACGTCTTATCTCGGAGTTATATCAATATACGAGATGTTGAGTGAATTATTATTATGATATAACAAATCATATATTTAGACAATTAACAAAAATAGTACTTATACATAATATAAAAAAATAATGTTAGTTACCATACTCCTCCGTTCATAAGAAATCAAAAACTTTATCTGTAGGTATGCTAATCGGCTACTATCTATTTTTCATACCCCTAAGTAATAAATGTTATGCAACCCTAACATTTTTTTTATTTATTATAATATGACGTTAAATATACATACAACCCTAAACCCTTTCACTCTTGTATGAGCAACCCCTATTTTAATATTTGTTTTAGTAATTTAATCATTGCTATTGCAACTAGTACTTTTATATAATATACGTATGTCTTGCACCACACAAAGGAAATAGATTCAAACTAATTTGCCAAATGTTACCTCGACAAATTACTTGTACATCCTCTCTTGACTTGAACTCTAGCATAAACCAGCTCGCTGCAAGCTTAGTAAATCCACATGGATTGGAAGTCACACATTGGAACATTTGAGAACGAAAGCCTACACAGCTTATTGTCAGCTTTGTAAAAATAATTCAATTCAATCACTTTTACATATTCTTAATAATCATCATAGTCCGTTGGACGTCAGCTGATTGAAATACAATCGCAGAGTGTATCTTCCTGACGGGAATGCTGCTGCCCATCTCCACCCGGTTGAGCTTAAATTACGCTGTTTCGAGTTTACCGCCATCGGCTCCGATATTTCAGCCACCTTATACGACACCGGATACGAGTTACTATTCTATTCTGCCGGAATCGTAACGATACTTGAAGTCTACTACTGAACATCCTCAATAAAAGGGGAATTGTGCCCATAATTGACGTGTTGGGCAAGCATGTTGGCAATCTCAGAACGAAGCTTTAGCAGCGAGGATGCTGGTGTCCATCCCCGCCCTGTACATTTGATCTGCGCTGTTCCAAAACGATATATCCATACCATCTGTTGGTGCTGGTAACTTAGTCACCCCTTACGATATCTGATACTATTATACTCAGGAACCGCACGGTTTACTTACTAAAACTAAAAGATAAATTTTAATAAAATTAAAATAAAATTCTGTAAGAAATAATAAAATATTTCTTTTAGAAAAGCATGCTTGAAATTATAGATGTAAAATGTATATTTCTACATAATGGAACTGACTTACCAAGGCATTCAGAAAGAAATTTCACTCGAAGATAATTTGTGCACCCGAGCAAAGAAATAACTGAACTGAAAAGAAAGAAAAAAGTAAATTTTTCACTTAAAATACTCCATGTTTGTTGAGTTGGTTATTTAATAAAACAATTGACTTTACTCATTTCTGTCTCTTTACATACATTTTTATATTGAATCCTATATATGCTTGTATAGCCTTATTAAAATTAAATCTGTTATAATACTTACTGTTATAATACTTTTTCCGGCTTTAAAATGCAATTTATTTTTATCATTTTTATTTCAAACGGAATGTCGAACGAAATGTCGAAAAAAAAGAAAACGTATTATGAGTAAAGGCCGCATAATTGTTCAAAAATATTATTTGAAATTGTTCTCGTAAAATCTTACAAGCATCCACACATTTCTCTGCAAATCTCATCATGAAATATAATCAACCTATCTTCATCCGTCCCTCACCAATCATTATATTTCTCATTTAGCATAAGTACTCTTAAGCCACGCACCCTAATCAAACCAAAATATATAAGGGTCCCTATATAGATTAGAAATCCAAGGAAGACCCCCACGCAATATACCATTAAAGTAGAATGGAGTGTAGTTATAAAAATAATAAACTTTTACTGCTTAGCAAAACACCTGACTCAACTGTAGTGACCAAAATTCAAATCACTGGTGTTATATCAGTTACAAACATTCATCTTTGTTATATTTCTGGATGTCGCATGTATGCATTTAAGTAGTACTTTATTTCCTATACTATCTGATATGTGCTATACAAGTATTTTGAGCGACTTATCACCGATTTGGGTCTACGTATGATCTTTTTATTTAATTATGAAAGCGTAGATCAAATTGGCATATACATATATACTAATTAGATAAAGGCCCCCAAATAAATAGATTAAGGAAAACTGTTAATTTACACGACGTTAGTTCTATTGAGTAATTAAATACACCTCGCATTATGTAGGTATCTAAAGGGGCAATTCATTACCTCACCTAGCTACTTAATCTTACGTCTCCCTACAAGGTCCAAAATATGGCACCTACCAGCCCCAAGCATGTTACGGAAACAATAAATTAACTCCCGCGAAATGTTATCACCGGTGTTTTTTTTATTCCAGTGATAATGTTTTCCTTTCGCTAAGCGGTTTTCTGTGCCCACACTTAATGGAAACCTAGTATATGGGCCGATAAAAATAATGGCCACTTTATCTTAACAACGTTCCGTTACATGGAATGTATTTATCCTGAAAATGTATCTGGCAATTTTGGATGACACTAGCCGTGGTTCCAGGCTTCGCGGCGAGTTTAATAGATGAGATTCAAACGGTTGATTCGTACAAGAATACCAAAAATATCATCATCATATCATACCAGCCATTGGAACTTCACTGTTGGACTGTCCCGCGCTGGGCAATCGTGTTAGCAATCGCAGAGCACAGCTTTCATGACAGGGATGCTGCTGCCCATGTTCGGCCTGTGCATTTGAACTGCACTTTTATGGACTGCGCTATCTATCGGTTCTGGTACCTTAGTCGCCTCTTACAATAATTAGTAAAGGGGGAGGTACTACTTTACTCTGCCGGTACCTCACGGCAATAATGTATACACAAATATATAGGTGATTATATGGTGCTTGCTCCCGATTCTGAAATACCAACTTTTATTATAAATTGACGAGCTCGTTAGCGCACCTGACAGTGACGCAGTGCGAAAAAAGTCGTGAATTCGATCTCCAATCAAGACAAATGTTTATAGGGTGGACATATGTATTTGCTTCCTATCTTGTATTATATAAATGCATGAAAGTATTATATTTATTATTGCAATGTCGTCTGATATCCGTAACACAAATGCTTTAAGCTATTATCTCTGAGTCAGGTGAATGTATGAGATGTCGTGTGAATCTATAAAATAAAAGCAATAAAAATTGGGCCATATAACAACCACGATCGTGAATTTGTCATATATTTATTATATATGACATATCGCACCTCTAGATGAAGACTAGAACAACTCAAAATAATATACTTCCAACAATTCTAGAAACATTGGCATTTATTCGCAAATTTAACCAAACTGTCGGATTCTTTCAGAAATATTTCAACAGGCAGCATGTTCAGAGAAATTTTCAGTATGAATAAGTATGGAAATCATTGACCCTAATGTGATTATTTACGTTAATTTCGAAATGTCTACAAAAAATTTCAATTTTGAGTTGATGCAGTCTTCATTTAGGGGTGCGATATATGTAAACAAAACTTTCTGATGTGAATTTCAGTGAAATAAATTTGAGTGAAACGAGATTTCACTACACATTAAAATAACTAATAGATTTTTAAACGGTTTTTAATACATAGAGTAATTCAAGATGAAGGTTTGATATAAATATATGCTAGTCTCTGGATAAGTACTAAATAACTAATAACAAGACCATCAAGATACAGATCCCCAAGAGATTTCCACATAGGCTGATTGAATTCGTGCATCCAGCGCGATACTAGACAAATTATACTGACGAGTAAAATGGAGCTTGCCACTTGGCGTTTGTGAATTATGAGAAAGCCTTTGATTCCGTTGAGACATGTTGCGCTTGCATTTATCCGACAGCACATCGAATTGTTGAAGTGTTTGTAAACCATGCCACAACGTCGATCCTATATAGGAGCGGACTTCATTTATTTGAAAATCAAAGGATACGGAAACTCTATCCATAAATGAAATAAACTATTTTTAATGGTAACTGTCTCGAGTCCCCATTTAATTTTTAAACATTAATACTCAAAGAGACTTTAACATCGTGTACGAATTAAGTCTGGGAAGAATGCGCAGGCTATAATTAAATTTAACGTTTCAAACCAGTGTGTACTATTCAACTTAATGAGATAAAGACAATTGGAAGCTTTGTAGAATCTCTAGACATGGAAGCAGAATTTTCAGCCACGAGCGAAATAAAGCTGTGACTGCAATGAGAGGAATATTGTTCATTTTCTCTTTCTCCCGCTCTTTCTTGTTTTATTATTTAAATTTCACATTCCTTAACAGAGAAGTGTTTAAAAAGATCCGAATCAAATACTATGCAAACTTATTGGTTTATTTTAATCAAACGAGATACCAATAATAAACGTGTTAGGCAAGTTTTGCCAAGCTTATTTTTAAACTTCTCGTGGAAACTGTACTTTTTCAGAGCCAAAAGGTACTGTATTTCCTTCTTTGAGAATTTTCTCGAAACCCGTTGGATAAATATAACGTGAAGAGTTAATTCAGTTAGATTTTTAGTTAGTTGAGATAAAAAAAACATGGATAAGATTTTTCTGATTTATTGATATGAGTTTTTTACCTGATAGTTTAAAGTCGCTTGGCGCCATCTATTGATTTTTTGTCGCACGAAAATAGTTGTTTATCGTAAAAAGTACGTTTTACGTTGAAAGGAATAAATATGCCGATCTCCGTACTCCCGACTATATGATTGCGAAATTTCATTAGGATTAGTTGATAAAAACATAAAGAGATTTATAATATTTCACAATTGTTTTTAAAGAAGCCTCTATAAATTGACTAAACATAGTAGTTAAAATGAATCCTGAAGGCATTAGCAGAATCTTATGGATACACAAAAAATTAAATCAATAGCTATTTAAACTTACAAATTACTACTTACCAAGTGTTTTAATTATTTTCCCGCAAATGAGTTATAAATAAAATAAACAAGGATAAGAATTGTGAAGGACAATGGGTGGCCTTATCGCAAAATGCGGTTTCTTCCAGGCAACTTTTGGATTTAAGAGTAAATAAAAATTAGAGGTAGCAAGAGGTGTACACAACAAATACATGCAAATTATTAAATATTTATAAATGAATAGAGTTCATGGGCATCAAATGCTAAGTAAAAGTTCTACCAACAAACGGCCTAGACCGTAAGGGCTTTCCTGAAAACCTTGTGAACATTGTTAATAATTGGTTTTTTTAAAGATGTCTCATTGCATCTGTGTTAAAACTTAATGTTATAAAAAAATGCCCTTAAACACCATATCTATATAAAACAAATTGCACTTCTAGATGAAGATTGTGACCGATCAGAGAATGCAAAATTTTGTATGCAAAATCGCATGCAACTGTAATTTTATATAAACTCTCTTGAAATTGATATAAGCCTATTCGGATTTTTTTTTTAATTTTTGGTATCATACGTAATAATTTTATTGCAATAATTACACATGCAAATCATATTACACAGAAGTAACCAATGATTACTTCAAACGCTGAGAAGTAGAATAATACTTACTTCTGAACCAGGTGTTGTAAGAAGTTAACAAGATACTAGAGCCATCCATTGAATACACCTTTATTCAGCAAAAAACTCTTTATCATCATCATATTAGCCATTGGAAGTCTACTGCTGGGTATAGATATCCCCAAGAAAGAGGGAATTCCTATTATTGCCGCGCTGAGCATGCGCGACCTTGATGCTGCTACCCACCCGCACTCTGTGCATTTGATGTACCCCCATCTGCTGGTTCTACTAACTTAATCACCTCACACGACACCTGATACACCGAGAGGTACTAATCTAGTCTACCGGTACCTCACGGCAATGGAACAGCAAACTCTTAAACAACATTCAAATAACTAAACTAATTGAAAGTCTGACATATGTCATTCTAATCAAGGATTCTATTTAAAGCAGGTACTATGAAATGATAATATGAGATGAGATAGATAATATAATATTTGTTGCACGCATTCAGTCAAAGGACTATTTATTAAATCAAACGTCTTAAGGAATAGACAATGGGGCCTTTTTTAATAAATCTATACTAATATTATAAAGCGGAAGAGTTTGTTTGTTTGTTTGTTTAAACGCGCTAATCTCAGGATCTACAGGTCCGATTTGAATAACTCTTTTTTTGTTGGATAGTCCATTTATAGAGAAAGGCTTTAGGCTATATAACATTACGCTGAGACCAATAGAAGCGAAGCGTCAGTGAGAAATGTTGCAAAAACGCGAAAAATTATTTACATTTGAGGCCTTTCAACGCATGCGCTGCATAAACGGTTTAAGTTATTCAAAAACTATGTATGAAAGAATTATTCCTTTTTAATAATAAAAAAAATTCCGCGACAGAATATGTCTATCTCTCAAGATTTACTCATAATAACATTATTTGTCGAAGAAGGCTTGCTACCATTATAATGTGCAAGCAGGCCGCGCGGCGGCGGGTATGGGGGAGGTGGGCCGCGCCCCACCACCGTGCTTGACACTACCACTCGCGAGTGCATCTTTGCGAGGTACCATGCCGCGGGCTCAGAAGCGTGGTCGGCTCCCTACGGAACGGTTGAATACAGCGTGCTATAAAAAATCTTTTTCACGATTATACAAAAACATAAACCAACGTGAGCATCCAAAAAATAATCTCGATAGAGTTTCCGACAACCACGAGAACGAAGTCGCGGGCACAATTAGTTAACAAATATTTCGTGCAATTTGAATCAAGGATATATATTTAAAGTAGGTACTATAGAAAGAAAAATTTCTAGTATGTAACAAATGGTGTTACTTTTTTATAATAAATGTGTCGAATGTTGTAGATTATTCTGGCGTATAAAATACCAATATGAGATTTTCACAAATCTCCCTCAGTATGCCGAAGCGGAAACCATAATTTATTCCATGACCAGCGCCAGTGGCGAGCTGGGGAGAGATGAATCCGAATTAATGCGGCACCTTATCTCCACGAGATTGTTGGTAATGAGGCCCGTGAGGATTTACTTTATAAACAACCTCAGAAGATGCGGATTATAATTCAGCGTTATACCTGTTTTTAAAACTCACTTCACTTTGGCACGTTGAGATATCAGTGTTTTGTTTTTTTGGTATAAACAAATTATGAATGGGTTCCCTTGAGAAACTCTTTGATCCCCGCTAAGGTTTTGTATATCAGTTTACTAAGAGATTTTGAGAACTGAGTGCTACTTTGATATATTAAAAGGAAAAAAATCGATTACGTTAGAGCATTCGAACTCGAGTGACAGATGTAATGTCAGAATGTTTGACGTATGTTCTCGTTCGAAATTACAATTTAAATTTTGAATATCCGAGTTTCGATCCATGAAGGTGCTAATTATGTTTGGTGATCTTTTTTGATCAAATGTATAAAAGTTAAAGATAAATGTATTAAAAAAAAATGTTATGTTTTTTTTACACATGTCGTCATAAATTGACCCGACTCGAAAATAAGCTATTGTCTGATATATGTAATACAGTTAAACTAGTGTAAAATATCTAACAACAGACCGATTACCCACTACAATTAAAACACTTTATTTAATATATATAACACCCAGGCGTAGTACAAATATAATTGTTCGCCATATAAACCCTGAGGTGGAAATCACACCGAATTGAATTTGCGCATAAAATAAGTACACTAACGAATGCGCCATCATTCTCGTCGATTTTGTTGGAATATAACTGTTTTGTGGCTATACATTGATTTTATAGTTACATTACACCGAAGTTGTTTCCACCAATCGTTTAGAAGTCGATCAATTGCGAGTTCCTTTCGGTTGTTTGACGCAATTCGGAATGCAAAAAAAAAAGATTTTTCCTCTCCTTACTTCATTTAAAAAGACGAAGCGTGAATAACTAGCACATTTTTTTCCAATAAACTTCTTTAAACACTTTTCATATGACGTTGCGGCTCAATATTCGAACAATAAGATAAAAAGTTTAATAAACCACATTTTGAAGTCGTTAAAAAAAGAGTTTTATTACGAGTAGTGAAGCGTAAATGTTAGAATATATTCTCCTCCCATTTTAGATAGCCTGCACCCAATCGAACATATTAATTTTTAAATTTAACAAAAGAACGATTTAAAACGTGTCTACGAATTTTGCCCTTGCTTGCAAACGTCGTGGCCATGTTTTAAATCTGCACAAACAATTTTGTCATACTAAATGAACTGGTATAATAATAGTTATGCAACCTTCTTTCAATTTAAAAAACAAATTAAAAGGTGCACGTAATATATTCGCGGTTACTAAACGTTCTGTCGTTGACCGTTGAATACCCCTTTCAACGTTAAATCGAGGTACCATGCAAATTTACGTGCGGGTGTACACGCCGGCTCGGTCGCTGCCGTTTTTCAATCGTCCCCGGAGGCTGAGCGATGACGTCACGCAACAAGATGGCCGACCTGAAATCGATTGACGACGGGGGACTGTTTTTACACGAAATTTATCCTTGTTGTTTTTGATGGAATTTTGAAAACAACGCGCCCCGCTGTACTGGATATGTTGGTGTTTTGCTTTATTTGCGCGGAAACTTGTATTAGTTGACAGAGAATTTAACCAGAAATGATTTTTCTTATTTTTGGCTTATGACTAGCTGAACCGACAGACGATGTCCTGCCTTAACTATACATATTTATAATAATAATAATATACTCTTTATTGTACACCAATGAAAACAACGCAAGAACATCACAAAAACATGGAATAGTAGGTACAAGAGGCGGCCTTATCGCCTAGTGCAATTTCTTACACGCAACCTTTGGATAGAAATAATGTTAAAGCTGGTGGATGTTTGAGGTGCATTTAGTACATACGTGAATATAAACATACATATAATACACATACATACAAATACATATAAAAGATAAAGTTACAGAACAAGGAAAGTGAAAGAAAAGTATTATATAATAGTAGTATTTATGTATCTATTATATCGAGTTAAAGTCTATTTTGCAAAAAGAGAAAATATTATACATCTGAGAAAATATGGTATTTGCTGCACGCATTCAGTCAAAAGATTGGTTGTAAAATCAAACGTCTTAAGGAGCAGACAATGAGGTTTCTTTTTAATAAATTATCAATAATATCGTGCAATTTTTGTGTTTTATTTATCACATGCACCTTCTGCTGATAGAAACAAATACAACAATAAATTAATTATTTAAATCGGTCTTGCCGTGCCCAATGGAAACAGAGATTCATTTATATAAAAGCAGAAGACTGACTAAATATTTTTTCGAAAATCAGCGCCTCAGGAGGTAAAAGAGGGTTTGAATGAAAGTTCTACGACTTAACGCGGTAAAACCTTGAGCACTAATATATATGTGTATATATCATCGCTTAGGGAGGTATATATATATATATATATATCATCGTATACTTATCCTCATGGGATTTCATCCGCATAGCCTTAAATAAAAATCGCTACTATTGCAAATGCTAATGCAAAAACCCTTAAAACATTTTTAAAGTTTTAAGTTATTCCTATTGCTAATTTCATCTACATCCGTCAATTGCTCAAGCTGTGAAAATGTTACAGACATACATACATACTTTTATATTGACGAGTATAATAATAGATGGGATCGTAACAAATCATAATCTGTACATTATAGACATAAAACAAAAAAAATATTTGACGAGTTTCAAATGAAAGTTATAAAATCTAATACTTATATAATTAAAGAGTAAAACAAAGGTAATTATAATACTAAATAGCCTAATAAAAATGCTAATTAAAATTACCATAGCCAAGAAATTATACGAGTTTTTCTTTGGTAGAAAAATTTTCATAGCCACAAATAGAAAGAAGGTGACAAAAAAATCTAGTTAAAGCGGCACACGGTACTCAAAACATGTCAGGATCTATTTAGAAATAAATAAGATAATAAATAATATACTACCTAGGAAAAAATCTGTATCTTTTAACGACCGGTTCTCAATTCAAGACAGATTTCGAAAAATTGTTGCGAAATAAATCTATGTGTTCCAGTATATTTAATACAATTTAATTGTACAATCATTGAAAAAGGCTTTTAAATAAATTCCCACAATATCTCATACATTAACCTGAAACCGTAGTAAGTCACTTAAAGTACTTGTATTACGGATGTCAGATAACAGAGGAAACACAAATATACTACTTGGATATACAAATTTAACACCCAGATACAGAACAAACACAAATATCACGATATAAATATTTGCTAAGAGTAATATTTGTAAGAATATGCAGTATGGAAAAATAATGACTTTGTTTGTATGGTTTTTCTTCTTAGACTGTTGTGGTGTTCATTCTACCTAAATGTTTGTTATATTTAAGAGAGGGTTTCCCAGAATTTGAGTCGTCCTTCTGTGATACTCATCGCAAGCCAGCAATATGTAGTGTAATTGCAATTTCTATCGAAAAATTAAGTTTAAAATTCTAAAAAGTATTTAACATTTGATTTTTATTGTTTAAAAATTTACATGTACCTTTTAATGCCTTTTAAAATACGTTAATTTTTGACCGGTTTATATGAAGTAGACATTTTCAAACTTGTGAGATCCCATTAATATTGAAAATCCCGTCTTTTTTCCTTACACCTACGGTATATTCCTTAATGACTTTTATATATTCTCTCCCAAAAGCCAACCTCATCTATACCTAAATCCTCATCACGGCCTTATCCTTTTTAATCATAACCTCCTTTTATTAAGTACTCAATTCTTGTATCCCATTTTGATTACGCATTCTACGGAGGTGCGAGCGTGTTCGGAATATAAACTCGTCTTCTCTTTGAAAATTTCGTTGCGAGTTATTGTGGCGGCCATTTTGTGATGTGGCAAATTTGAAATGGCGCCGCGTTTTCGGGCTTAGGGCAATTTGGGTATGGGCACATTTTGAAAAGCAATTATGGGACAGAGTTTTCTATCCGTTATGTTTCTGATTTGTCTAAGAAGTTTCTATTTTAACAATGTTTGGATCAAAATACAAATATAGATCTACTCATTTTTGTTAAACCTCGTTATTGACTGATAATAACCGTTTATTAATTTACATTTATGTTAGGTTATTACTAGTAGTATAATATAGGTATTGATATTGTTGTTGTGACGCGTAGCAGTTTGTATCAATTAAGATTCTTTAAATTCAGGATATAGGAAATACCTTAGAAATGCACCTCGAACGGATAAAGCTACTTATATAGAGAATTTTTGTTAAGTTTTACAGTGCAAATCTTTACAAGCAAGTCGCAAACGTACTAACCAACTGTCACAAAGTGCAATTATTAAATACTTTCATATGCCCAGCGCCATGAAATTCATGAATATGAGTATATTTAAGTACGAGGTTTCATTGTTCATTGGAAAATAATAGAAAACCGGGATAGTTGCAATATTGCCGCAAATTTTGGACATTGTCCAATAATCCGATGAGCGAGATGAAGCCTTGTGTTGTGCATAATATTACTATTGTGATGCACGTCATATAAGGTATTAATAACATTGAGAATTAACTATTTAATATTTGGTAAGTTTTGTTTTTTTTTATGTAAGTTTGATAGATTTATGAGTTAAAAATTCCATTGTAAAACAGACGCGTTTACAATTTTTGAATTAGACTTCCATATAGAAGTCAGTGGTTGACACGCAAAATTTTCAGTTGCGATTAATAATAATAATAACTAATTTAGGCAGCATATCGTACGTTGATCTGATTCCGGGACAATTCGATTAGAGCACGAATTGTGTTACGAACTTCAGATAACTGTGAAATCACAAATATAATACTTAAATACATATATTTTACATCCAACAACAGATGCAGAACAGAAATATTTATCATATAAATAATTGTCCTGCGTGGGTATCGTACCTCACATAAAATACCTCTACTTTATGAGATTAAGGTGTGGTGATTCGCGGCGGGAATGCTGCTGCCGATCTTTGCTTTATTCCATTCAAGCTGCACTGTTTTGAGTAGGTATACCGCCTACTTAGGACACCTGGTTCAGTGATACTATTTTATTTAGTCGTATGTACTTATTTAATTTAGACCTATCAAAAGCACTTTCACTCTATCAAAATAACAAAAAAAGTGTATACTACCGATGAACCGACATATAAATGACCGATGACCCTGACAATCTTATAGTGTTTTAAGAAACATTTAAACAAATAAATCTTATCACTAGTTTTCCTTGGGTCTTGAAACTATGTCAATAGCAGGTTTATTATGCGAGCCATCAGAACAAACCTGTAATAAGGATAATAAGGGTAAGTATTATTGGAAATTATGCCGGCTTCGGCGGGAACCAACCGTTGTCTTCATAGTAGAAGTTTTAGCAATTCAAATACAACACTAGGTAGCATGAGTATCATTTCTTATAAATGATAGAGTCACTACAAAGTTTTACTATACTATTTTATTTCAACATTATTGAACTTAATAATATTGTATTAACAACGCCCCTTGGTTTCACACTACATGAGTGAAACCGCGGGGCGTCGAATCACATGCGAATGATAAAAGTTGCTTAAATTCTTATAACATCAGCTATCCGCCAGGTACCTCAGTCGCCTCTTACGACACCTGGTGCATTGGGAGGTACTATTTTACTCCGCACCTCACGGAAAAATATAAGTTAATAATTTTTTATTGCATGAAGTTACTAGGAAACTTCGCTTGTATAATATAATTTTGATAGTGGTAGCCTACAAATAAAAATATGGACGAACCATTTCATTACATAGCATTAATGACGGGTCCTACCCGCACCGTTGACAGGCGTGTCGCACACGAATGAGTTATTGCATTTATTTCAGCACCAACGGCAATATGAAATAATGCTCGAAAGAATGAAGCGAAATATGATGAATTGGTAATGCATTAACGCTGAAAATGGATGGTTACTATTGTTTCGCTTTATATTAATGACCGATGGATTTTTTACGCAGTTACGTTTGCGTCACCAGCTGAGATATTCTAAGTTATGTATTCTAATAAGTTTAAATACAACTTTTGAGTTGACGTGTGTATATGTTAATGTCTGGATGTGTGGACGTGTGTATGTGTTGATGTCTGGATGTGTGTACGTGTGTATGTGTTAATGACTGGATGTGTGGACGTGTGTATGTGTTGATGACTGGATGTGTGGACGTATGTATGTATTGATATCTAGCTGTGTAGACGTGTGTACGTGTGTATGTGTTGATGTCTGGATGTGTGGATGTGTGTACGTGTGTATGTGTTGATGTCTGGATGTGTGGACGTGAGGACGTATGTATGTGTTGATGTCTGGATGTGTGAATGTGTGTACGTGTGTTTGTGTTGATGTCTGGATGTGTGGACGTGTGGACGTGTGTGTGTTGATGTCTGGATGTGTGGACGTGTGTATGTTTATATGTGTGGATGTGTTGATGTCTTGATGTGTGGTATATACTGATTATAATAGTATCTTCTCCTCTATAATGTCTACCGCTAGTAGTTAGCAATTCTCAAATGGGCGTGTTATACAAATTACTATCATACATACTAATACCCTATTTTATTATTAGCTAAACAGTAACCTAATTTTATTTCTTTTTATTATTTTTTTATCAAGCTAGACGTAAAAATACAACCAAAATCATGTTATTCTATGAAGCTGAGGATGACACGGCCATCTGAATTTTAGAATTTTCCTCTTAAAAGTGGGAAATTCATTATTAAAATCTATGACTTTGCCACTGCGTACAAGTTTACAAGACTTAAGTATTAGATACAAACCGACCCGATAGACATTGTTCTGTTTTAATTATGATTATTGAACTATGTATTCATTTATATATATATATTTATATAGAGTAGAATGATATCTCTCCCTGAACCTGTTGTTGTAGCCGACCAGAATCGACATATGGCGGTTAAAAATAGCGTGGCTCAACTTTTAGGCGACGGTGGGCAGTAACGTCTGATGCAAGGTTACGTTCTTTGATTGCCACCACTTTTTTCAAGAATACTTAACAATAAATAGATATATCTATCTGAAATAATTATATAGCATTGCCATCGCTAATTTAAGTTCAACAAAATGTAAGCGCGTCAGGCAAGCGTAATTATGCACTGGGCAATTAACGTCTGATGTGTTGTTGATGAACTTAAAATTAAAAGTACAACGTATTCAATTTAACTTTGGTTGTAGCAGATTAATGTCGACAATCTAGCACTAGCTTACTGTTCTTGTGATTTGATATTAAGTATATCCCTTGTGTTTGATAATATTATAAAAAACATATTTGTATCATTATTGGTAACGATTAGGCTGAAAAACTAATAAACTTTAAATTCATTTTAATATAAAATATTTAATCCACAACATCTCATACATTGAGCTGACTCCGATGTTGATTCCTCTGTTGTCTGATGTTTTGGAATGTATTTAAGTATTTGTGATTCACAAATACTTAAATACATATACTACACATTCAGACATAGAGCAATCATAAATATCATCGTATAAATTTTTGTCCTGAGGATTGAACCCACAAGATACGATCACTAAACTTAAAAATATTTTTCAAGTTTAGTGATCGTATATCGTATCGTTTTAATTACTAATTTTCAGTTCATTTTTTTGTATTAAGTATGTTTTGCGACACCGTGACATGGTCATGTACATCACTATTATTATATACTGTAACACCTTGAAAAAATACGTTTGCAGTATTGAAAAAAATAAACAAAACAACTTTTTTCTGGTGTCAGACGGGCCTCGAACTTGCATCTTGCACATATC
Source organism: Heortia vitessoides (assembly GCA_020976665.1). Taxonomy (NCBI): domain Eukaryota; kingdom Metazoa; phylum Arthropoda; class Insecta; order Lepidoptera; family Crambidae; genus Heortia; species Heortia vitessoides. The sequence continues at coordinate 1,489,321 of JACJUM010003085.1, forward strand.
GAATGAAGGTTTGAGTCCCGTCTAACACCTGAGACAATGTATGATTTATTTCATACAATTCAGCAGTTTCTATGCGTAAAGTAATACTAAACTCATTTTTTAAATTCTTTTCTCTGGTAAAAAACTACATTATATATAATATTCACATACAAAATAAAATTCTTACATAAAATATAAATATATTTTTTATTTTTATTTAGATGTATTGTGTTGTACACTTGTAACAAAAAAACCTAAAAATCTACTGAACCGATATCAATAAATATTTTATTTATAAATATGAAACTTTTATATTCTTATACTTAAAAACCGAAAAAAAATTATACAATATGACTACCGGTGTCTAGCAGTGGACGTCCCACAGCTCATTATCTAAAATGCAAAAGTTAAAGCCTTACAGTCTTTAACCAAGTTGACTAAATCAATACAGTCTTCAAAAGATTTGCACTGCCAATTATTACTGCAATATGGCCAAGAAATTGACCGTTAAAATCGGACCATTGCCCGAAATCGCTTTCGCGCCAAGTAATTAAGCCATTAAGGCTGAATATAGCTGTTTCCATTGCCATCCCTCATTAAAACGATACGTGTTTATATTACCTGAATTCGATACGGCGATCAGTGACGCCGATATTCACTTGTTCAAGGGAAATTACATTTTCATATGTATTTATTTTAAAGTGTCTATTACCTGCGTTAATGATGGTTTAATTGAGAAAATCTGACATCAACAAAGGTCATCTGCATTCTGCATTGGTACCTAACTCTCACTTATTTCCACTGCTAAATAGCAGTATTATCATTTCTGTGTTCTGGTTTAAATGGTGAAAGAGGCTGTGAATTTTCGGGGTAATGTGGCATTATTATAATAACTTGAATAAGTCACAAGTTTAGCAATGTGCTAGTGATATCCTTCTGATATTACGAGCGTCTATAGGCTGATGTGACGCCTACTATCACGCTTGTTTGCCGACCTAGTATATCACGTTAATGCGAACATTGCAATTTGCCGGTAGAAAAAGGGTGAGGTACCAACGCAGACGACATTGGATGGCGGCTAAAAAGATTTGTCAAATAGAATTCAAATAATAATTTATTACATGTTATGCTAACTTTACATTTCTATTACAAAACTGAATTGCGAAGTTTAAAAATTCATGCCGGCGCCGTCGCCGCCCAACCCTTAAATGCAAATGGGGCCATTAATTTAATTTTCCTTTTCCACAACGAAATCGGACATTTCAATCGGGCGACAAGCGATACAATCGCTTTTTATCGCTAAAAATCACCATAATTGCTGGATACGTTTGATCTCTTCCTTGTTATATATTAATATTGTATAATTTATCGCCAAAACCGCCTATTTTTAGGGTTCTGCACCACGACAGGAGAATCGAGAACCGTTAATTTTGTTTTTACAATTTTCTCAGAGACATTTCTATATATTTAATAATAATAATAATAATAAATTCCCACAACATCTCATACATGACCTGACTCCGTGGTAAATCGCTTAAAGCACTTGTGTTACGAATGCCAGACAGAAGAGGAATCACAAATATACTACTTAAATACATATATTTTACACCCATACACAGAGCAAACACAAATATCATCATATAAATATTTGCTATGGGTGGGAATCGAACCCACGACCCCTGGTGCACAAGACAGGATCACTACCATCTGCGCCATCGGGCCCGTTAAAAGAAAAAGTATAATGACTGACATATCAACGCAAACTATAAAGTATAGTGCCTTAAATGTTGCAATTAGGTGCCTTTTATAACGTTAGGTAGCAATAAATAAGGAGTTTTCATAATTCACCCCCTAAAGGGGTAAAACGAGGCTGAAAACTTAGTATGTACCTTTGCTGTTTCTTCGGCTCTTCCCAGCTGCTAAATTTAAACTTGTAAACAGAAATCCGACACAGTCTTTTGAGCATTATTTGCTGACTACTAGAGGTAGACCTCAGACGAAAGTCGTCTGCGTTATTCCTCACCTTCACTTATTTTATCACCGCGCAGCAGTATTTGCTATGCTTCCTTCCGGGGGTGAGAGGCGTTAAAATTAAAGAATAATACACATAATATCTTTAAGTCCCAATGTCGACAAAACGAAAGGTATCCTTGTGATATTTCTAGCGTGTAAAGGCGATAGTATGTTTGTTTGTCGACTTTTTTTATAAAATAATAATAATATAAAACTATAAGGATCTTCCCAAACATCTAGAATATTAAATTTGACTCGGAAAAAAGACAGAAGTTATATGGCGATAATTTCTTGTTTTGTGACAAAAACAAAAATTTGCGACGAATTACTTATTTACTTATATACTTATACAACTTTATACGGAACGGTGCGCGAGTCCGACTCACACTTGACCGGCACTTTTACCGTCTGTCAGCGCTTTGTATAAGACTTCCTTTGTTGTTCCTTCTTGGATTTATGTTTTGCGTATAACTATTTAGTCGTCATTAGGAAAATGTGGATTTTATGACACATTTAGCGTGGAAAGACAAACAAACATTGTTCTATTTTCAAATGTGCTGTTGTTTTTTTAGAAACAGTTTCTGTTTCGGTTTTGATAAAATCTCTTTTGTTCCAGATAAATGAAAAAGTGTTAGTTTAAAAATAAAATTGCATGAGTCTGTGATACGGACATTTGTCAATGCGTGAATGCGTTTTCGCAACTGGTAATATTTGCTTTGGGATTTTGTTTAGGATTTATTGACGGGCCCGGTAACGCATTCGGTATCCTGTACGCTTAAGGTCGTGTGTTTGATCCCCACAGAGGATAAATATTTCTGTTTGTTCTGTTTCTGGTTGTCAAATATATTTTTAAGTATTACATTTGTGATTCCTATATTGTATTAACACAAGTGATTTAAACTACTTAATTCGGAATTCGTGTAATATATAAATGCTTCTTTTAATAAATAATTTACGGTCAAATCTAGACGATAGTTAAATAGATCAATTATCAAACTGTATTTCCTTTATTTTGTTATTATCAGTTTTTTTGTTATATAGAGGTTAAGGAAGCAAAGTGTGAAAAAAATGCTTTAGGTTTGCGGTTTCACTTTCACACTCTCCCAGTATTTTACTTATCATCATCACACCGGTCATTGTAAGTTCAGAGCTAAATAAAGGCCTCCCCAAAAGGGGTGGATTTGCCCATAACTGCCGTGCTGCGCAAGTGTGCTGGCAATTGCAATTTGCCATCTGTCGGTTCCGGTACCTCAGTCGTAACTTACACCTGGTTCAGGGGAGTTTTATTTAGCCATTATTTCATCGGTTTGACTTGGCATAATTACAATTTTAGGGTCATACAAATACTGAATTAATTTTTATAACACGAGTAATAGCTAATTAAAACTTCACCCTCTATAATGATTGACCTACAAAACAACCCTGATTCATATTGTTCCCCCATCTCGTTCTGACCTATAGATTGCTGTATCCCTATCCCGCTCCCCCAAGTCGACAGAGTCGTTTAAAAGTTATTCGTAACTTTTAATTGCCATCGTGATAGGTTCGCAGCTTTGTTATTACAAATGTAGGTATTTGTTTGGTAACTTATTAATGTATATGCTAAATAATCCCACGGTTATTTTTTTATTATAATTTAAAATCTCACGGTTAATTTTGACAATAATTTAAAATCTCACGGTTATTTCTGATACAAATATTGCATTGCTGACGTTGCTAATAATATTACAATTTGTGTAAACCACGGGGGAGGCCACGCACTTGTACTTATACTCGTACACGCACACGCACACACAATACAGTTTAATTAAGCTTGCACCGGGCAAGCTAAATTAAACTGTATTGTGTTAATTTTTAGACGTCGCTTTTGCTTGATAATTAATAGTTTTCCTGGTTAATTAATTGGAATTTACGTCTAAACTTGTTGTGGTCTACTAGCCATAGTACTTAGATGACTTTTGCTAGAGAAATTTAAGCGGTGCAGAGAGAAATTCCTTAAGTTTTTTTTATATTACGTAGTGAGTTGCAAACCCGTCTTCAGCGTCTATAACGCTCATTTCCTCAAATATGATCACAAGCATGTCGCTTACATTGTGAACCCAAAATACTATGTCACATTACCCAGGCATTCTCTCCCTCTCTTACCCTTCCAACCAGAATACAGAATACATACATAGAAATAGGTGAGAATGAGGTACCAATTCAAACGTCCTTTGTAAAAGGTCTAACCTCATGTAACTTATAATTGTCATGCAATCAAAAATTAAATAAGAAACCTATCATCAGTTGTCATTTTTACGATGAACTATCTTCCAGAAGCACTGGTAATGCACAGCTCGTTTAGCTTGCTAATAGGCATTCCATAAGTAAACTAAACGATAAAGGATTTTTGACGGGCGATGGCGTAGATGGTAGTGATTCAGTCTTGTGCGCCAAAAGTCGCGGATTCGATCCGTTGGACAAATATTTTTATAATGACATTTATGTTGGTTCTTAAATATATGTATTTAAGAAGTACGTTAATTATTTATTTACATCTTACGTTAATTATTTTAGATATAGCATATAACCAAATGTTTTATTGTATAATTACATAACAATCCTGTGATATATATATTAAGATTTACTATTTTGTCAAAGTATGTAATCTTCATCTGTTTGTTTTTTACGCTTAAATACGCAAACGAGGTATTAAAGAAGGGCCAGGTCTGAGGTACCAAGAATAAACGAGCGTGTTTGAAAGGATTAATACGAGTAAGGGAAGCGAGAGAGATATGCCAAGATCCTAATAAGTGGAGAGCCATAGTCTCTAGCTACCCCGATGGGACGTGTAGGCGTGATGCATATGTATGTAAATACACAAATGTGTATGTAAGCAGGCAAACTATTTTTATGAAACTTAAACACAAAATAAGGATTTAATTTTAAATTTTACTATATTCAAGGAAAGTTCCCCTGGGATACGATAGAAAGAAAAACGAAGTAGCGGGAAAAAAATAATTTAGGTTGTATGAAGACCGGATACAATAAATTTGTGACATGTAGGTAACCTGTCATCGCTACAAAATTTAATCCATAGATGCCGGTGGCACCCAGATGCCGGCTCAACCCTTCATTACATCCGCCGGTTGCGCGAATTCTGAAATTCATATTATTGTTCAGATTTGGGTAGGGCGCTAGTTTGCATTTTGAAGTAATGTATTAAATATTATTATTACAAACATATATATATATAAACATATAATATATTACAAACATGACAATTTCACAAACATTAAACTGTAACGTGTTGGCTATTTCATCCCGCAAGTTAAGTACCTTCTAAAAACCAATTTTTCGTTCTAAAACTTACTATTACATTATTCTGCATATCAAGTTAGATTGTGACTACTTTCTGGATTGGCTTCAAAACGAGACATGTCTTTATATATTAAATTTTTGAACACTAAGTTAGGTAATACAGGGAAATCTTAACCCCTTTCCTTAATTGTATCAAACATCAGATATTCTTGTGATAGAGTTCCTAAAATATTTAGGCTGAAAAATATAATTAAACCACTTTTGAAGATGAGAATGTTTGCTGCAAAGAAACATGAGAAAAAGTTAGATAATGTACAATTGATTTTAAAAAATAAATCAAGAGTAGTGTTTTCCTAACATCTCTTAACTAGGATTAAAATGAGGGCTCTCCGGAGTTGCACCACCGAAATTGGTAGAGCTGTTTTTAAAATATCTTAACGAAAAACGTCGTTCCCGGTTCAGGTATCAAATGAAAACGTTCATTTCTCTTTGTTATTACTTTAATTTAAATGCAAATAACAACAGAAGTGATCCATCACGGCGCTTCGAAAAAATTGGGTCACAGAGACCCACGCGGGCGCCGCGCGAACCAACGGTAAACTTGTTTAAACAAGTTTTTGTGCGTAAGTTTGGGGGCAAGTATTTTGTTACAGTTTCAGGCGCGTCGGCCCACGGAATAGTTTTTCCAGAGAAATGTTTTTCCGAAGTTCGAAAGTGTTTTGGCACCTAAGCGTTGGGAAATGCTAATCGATTACAATAGGGAAACAGGTTTTGGAGTTTTATTCCATTTTTAAAAACTTGCTATTGTAACGGCTTTAAAACGCAGTTTATTTATTTTTTTATATTTCTACAAGGCCGAAAATTAACCGTGGCGTTTTAGTACGAATGCTTTATGATTGTAACGAAAGCAACACGAAAACAATGGGCTTCATTACACACAGCTTTCAATTTGTTTGCTGTGAATGTTTATTTAGTGTATCGCAAAACGTATCCAATGACCTGTGTAATAATATTAGTCAGCTGTTGTCTATGACTATGGTATATCTGTTCTTTATAATATAAAGTCAGCAAACAAGCATGTGATCCGCTTAATGGTTAACGTGACCGCAGCCTATAGACATCGTGCCATCTCAAAGATATCACTAGCATGTCGCTAGCCTTGTAAACCAAAGATGCAATGTCATATTTACCCAGTAATTTCCAAAGGAATAAGAGGCAGCACTGCTATTCGGCGGTAAATAAGTGAGAGTGAGGTTGTAATGCAGACAAACTCTGTGAGAAGTATACCTCTAGATAAATGAAGCTAGGGTGATTTTCCGCAATTGGCCACTTTTTTGCGCTATTTTGCGTTCCCTTCTGGTCTGTTGCTAGCCTAGCTCCTCTAGAAAGCCCTTGATATTGATCGCTTCCGGAGCGACCCTAAAGATTCAATGTGCTCTATACCCTGTCAGCTTAGGCCAGTCCATGATGATATGGCTGCATGTTTCTTCGTTACTTATGCACCCTCTGCATTGTGGTGTCGGTGGTACCGGAGGTGATCAGGTGTATGCTATAGCCAGGAGCCGCAGCTGTGGCTAATACAGCCTCCTTAATGGGTGTGGCAGTCTAGGGTTCACGGTGGGTTGCACCTCATTGGCCTGTCTGCACGTACTCGTGGCAGACCATTACGGTTGGTTTTTCCTTACTGTGTTCTGCGATAGGGTGTTATCTTGCAATGCATGCGTTAGAGGTCAATGTACTTAAATGAGCTAACGTGGTATAAGCGGGAAGATCTCAGTTGACATTGCTTTAGTCGAATCCCAATCGTCATACAAAGAAAGAAATCCATCCATCCATAATGTAGACTAGCAAGCCGGAACGATCTTGTTCTGTCTTATCCGATAAGCTCGATGGTGCAGATGGTAGTGATCTTATCGTGTACGCCTAAGGTTGTGAGTTCGATCGCCATTTTTTATTATCATTACCCATGTGTGAAACCGGGGCGGATCGCTAGTTTATATAATGTTATTTTTATAATCAACCACTAAAGGACGATTACCTTTTTCTTAGCCTGGTGACAGTATTTTCGTTAAAAAAATAAAAAATAAGGTTTTAACTCTTTTATACTCTATACGATAACGAGAGGTTTTTTGTTTTTTAATCGGTTGTCAGAACAAAAATTCGGCGTATTTTCAGGTGCAACTGTACCTACATTTTTTTTATTAATCTGTCAGATACAATACGTGCAAAAAAGCTGGTGTGCTTACGGCACGGCTTCCCTGTCCGCCATATGTACAGAGATTTTACAAATAAACGTGGTGTACAACATATTTCGATTTAAACCAAAGTGTACTTTGATGTTTGATAGAAAGATATTCTACTGACAAACATTGCTAAGACCTAAACCTTCCAAAAGACAAGGCATTCTAGGTTGGTATTCTTTAATAATATCTCTGGAAGTTTCAGTAACTTTTTGGAATATATTAATATATAATAATTACGTGTAGGGTGTTATTCCAGGATGGACTTTTTAATAACTTTATCATATCAGCCTAGAAAATCCACTGTTGGACATAGGCCTCCCTAATATAGGGGGAATTTTGCCCATAATTGCTGCGCTGGGCAAGCGTGGTGGCAATGACAGGGCGCAATTTAGGATTCGCTGTTTTGGATGGTTACACCGACATCTGTCGGTCCGGGTACCTCAGCCGCCTCTTACGATACCTGGTACAGAAGGAGGTACTATTCTACTCCGAGGGTACCCTACGGCTTTTGAAATACTCAACCGATTATAATATTTTTATTCTTTTATACGTCAATAATTTGAATATCTTAATAGTCAGATTGCTGAAATGTCATTTGTAAATAGCTTATTAATTTGGTAATTAATGGGCATTTAATTGCATATTTTTTGTGATTATATCATTTCGTACTTAGCATGTATTGTGACACATTTGCGTAATATGTAAAGGTTATCTGCGTCTATGCACATGTGTGGAGGGCGAGATATGAAGTGATATTACTGCATAATGTAACATAATCTTTTCAACTCACGAGATATATGACATAGTGGACGTATAAACTCTTAGATTCTTTTTGATAACCTGAGAATCAGATATTTTATAGAATCAAATTAAAAAATGTGCATTAATTAATATCACTTAAAATCCGCTAATTAATTAAGACGTTTTTAATCACATGCTGACTGTATCTTGTAATCTAATAGTATTTTAAACTTAAGAATAAATAAAAATTTTATGATGGTATTTATTTTAAAATGTCAAATCTCTGGTTGATAACTGATACTGAAACAAGATACTGAAATATCAAAAAAGCCGTTAAAATAAGTTTTTATTGTAAGTTACTATTACTAGTTACTATTTTATTTATGTGTTCATTACACATAAATAAAATAGTAAAATGACTTGTTAAAACTAGGGTATTTGTTGTAGCGTCAAATAAAAATTTTAAATAAACGGCATTTTAGTTGAATATTAAGCAATCCCCAAAGAAATTATATCCTGAAACGCTGTCTCCTTACTTTATTTACTGATGCTTCTCTAATTTTATAACCCTATTTCTGATGTACGTTTTATATATATACATTTATTGCGTTTATTTATACAAATATGTATGCCATGTTTATCTATTTTATATATATATTGTCTGCACCACTATGTATATATTTTTTTCTGTTTTGTGTCCGCCATTTGTACATTTTTTAAAATTTTGTGCAATAAAGATAAATAAATATTATTATAATACAAGCAATTTTCAATGTTGGCTCTATTCCCTCGGCAAATTGGTCCAGCGGCCTTGTTATTTAGTTATTTAGCGGGAATCCGTTTGAGTTGACATGTCGACTCCAATTAAGCGGCATCGTTCGCGGAATCCAAATGAACCTGGATCTACCCCGCGGCTTCGATCTAGTCAACTAATCTATTGTGTTGAGAGTTCTGAATACATTTGCAGTGATGCAGATAATTGAACGTTAAATTTAACTTTTGTATACGAAATTTAAGTGACACATTTATTTTTATAAAAATTTTTTTTCTTACTACTTGTCCGTGTCTCCGTTTGGTTCGGTTGAAGTTTGGCTTTATTACGAACTAGCGATCCACCCCATGGAGGTACCGGTAAGTAGACTATAGAGATGACTGAGGTACCGGAACCGACAGTTGGCGGTATATCTATCCGAAACAGCGCACCTTAAATACTACAGGCAGCGGCATCCTACTCGTATATGCGGAGTTGCGCTCTGCAAATGCGCGACAATTATAGGCAATAAACTCACTATTTTAGGGAGGCCGATGTCCAACAGTGGGCTTTTGATGGTTTATCCGATGATAAATTGTCCATGTACATAGAAAAATCTTATCCTATTGATACTGTTCCTGTAACAATTTTAATTCTGTCTGTGAATATTTAACTCAAAAGCTACCCACTTGCATGCAAACATTAGGTACCGATTACATCGATCCCCTACCTACTCCTGGAATTCACCACCACAACAGGAAAATAAGTATCCACATTTAAACTCGTCGTTCTAGTGTTAGAAAGACGAACGCCTACTAGAGGTAGACTTCTTACAAAGGTCATCTACATTGATACCTCAGTCTCTATTCCTATCGCCAAATAGCAATGTTCGTATTGCTATGTTCCGGTTTGAAGGATGAGAGAGGCAGTGACTTTACTGGGTAAATGTAACATTGCTACTTAATTTTACAAAGTTGATGACGTGCTAGTGATCTTTGTGTCGACAAAAGCATGTATAGGCTTCGATCACGTTGCTTGTTTACTGACTTCATAGTACATAATATAAACCTTCGATAATTATTTTTTCACAGCAGAACAATTTTATTAATCCGCTTAACTGACTATATTAACGACAATACAAATAAATGCGACACTGAAGCCACTGATTTAAGGGTAGCAAATTATTTTAACTTACATTGATTACACCCATTCCAAATAGGTGCAGCATGGAACCGTGTAACCGGCGCGACGCGTGATGCCACCAAATTCAATTTCACCCTGAAGCCGGCCGCAAACCGATGCCTGATACCAACACAAACATACATGCCTATTATATTATATACATTGAATGCTCATGCTATATTACGTAGCCGTATGGTACCGGCGGAGTAGAATAGTACCTCTAGATGGCGGTATAATAATCCGAAACAGCGAAACTACAGGGTGGGGATGGGCAGCGGCATCTCCGCCGCGAAAGTTGCGCTTTGCAATTTCTACCATGCTTGCCCAGCGCGGCAATTATGGGCAAAATTCCCCTTATCTTGGGGAGGCCTATGTCCAACAGTGGACTTTCGATTGCTGATATGATGATGGTGATGATACTACGTATCATATATCATTAGTACGTTTAAAAACTACTATGTAGCTTTTTATAGTCTTCGTTTCTCTACGTCATTTTTATACTATAACTGTCAAAATTTAGTTTATTTGACTTCCCCCTTCAACGGATTGGCTCTACTGACAATCATCATTATCATCATTGTTATATCAGCTATAACATGTCCACTGCTGAACATAGACCTCCAGACCTCCTAAGTGATTTCCAATAGGACCGGTTGTATGTGGCCTGTGTCTAGTGCCGGTACGTGGTCTCTATTCTAGAACGTTATGAGAAGTGCTCTGCCCACGTCTTCTTCAACCTACTAATCTGCCGATCTATGTAAAAATACATACATAAAAGCACCTAATCAAACAAATTTGAAGCAATAACTTACAATGTTAAACTATAAAAGACATTTCATACTTTCGAGACGATTAAATAGTTTGATGCATTTAAAAACATGAATTTGATACTAAAGATAATATTTACTGTTAAGAAACAACTTGCCTTAGTTATCAGGCTTCTTTATCATCATTATCGTCATATCAGCCATCTAAAGTCCACTATTGGATGTAGGCCTCGCCAATTTTTGCCTATTACTGCAGCGCAAAGTGCAAAGTGCAAAGTGTTAATCGCAGCGCGCAAATTAGCGACTTTTTCAGATGAATATCCTTGAAATAGCGCAACTTAAATACTGAAGGGTGGAGGTGCCACCGACTGTCGGTTCCGGTATCTCAATTAAATAAAAATATCTATATTAAAAAAAATATCTGATAACACCTGGTACAGAGAAAGCTAACCCACAGCTCTCATTGCTTGCTTCGAACTTGCAATATACATAAAAGGAACACTAAGATGACTAATCATTAACTTGTTATCTCTAAATGCTATTATCATCATCATCATTACAGCCATTGGTAGTCCATTGCTGGACATAGGCCTCCCCAAGAAAGGGGTAATTTTGCCCATAATTGCCACGCTGGGCAAGCGTGTTAGTAATCGCAAAGCGCAGTTTTCGCATCGTGGAGGCTGCTGCCCATCTCCACCCTGTGCATTTGAGCAAAAATTTTTCGGATGAGTATACTATCAAACGCGATTCTGGTACCTCAGTCGCCTCTTACGACAGCTAGTACAGAGGGAGGTACTATTCTACTAAAACTATTACAATTAATTCCAAATAGCAATAACTATACAATTGACCATCACCAAAAGTACCTTAATAAATCATATAAATAGGTAACATTTCAAAGAGCTTAGTTCTATTTTTCACCGGCTTGAAATAGCTGCAATTATTCTTGGCGTAAGAAATAACAAGGCGGTAGAGTTCCATAACAGATGGTCTAGTGCTGCTTGCAAACATCCCTCGTTCACTCAACCTAGACATGTATTAGCTTGTCACGGAGTGCGAAACGAGTCGACTAATTATTTTGGTTACATTGCTGCATTCAGTATAGTTTGGATATATCACTTTTATGCTACTGTATGGTAATATATACTTAAAAATAATCTTAACTGGTCAAAAAAACAACTTATTTCAGGTGGGACTCAAACCATTCCCAATGTGAGGAACTGTAGTATCTTTATGCTACGAAGGTCTTAGTACACATCGAATGTTTGTTTCCGTTTGTTCTTTAAGGGGTTTCTCGTAATTTTCTTCTTCATAAAGGCTTTTCCATATTCTTCTTGTTCCATACAAAATAAGTTTTATACCGTAAAATTTCAAGTGCTTCTTCATCTTACAACATTGAAATATCTACTCGAAGAATACAAAATCAAAACTCTCTCTTTTCATTGTTCTACACAACATTTTATTTTAAACTTGTTGCTAAGATTACAAATTATCTTTGTGAACATTCTATTCTTCTCAGTTCCAGACTAATAAAATAAATTAAGTAAGCATTAAAAAGTTTCTAAGCTTCCTCGGTAATCGCGAAAACAATGGAAAAAACAAAATATTAACCGTGAACCGATCCCTCAGAGGTAGACAAACAAACGAACAAAAGAAACAATTACGTGGACGCTTGTTTTCACCGCAAAGACGCCGCCCTTTTTTTATGTATTTATCTAGATGCATTTTCTGGCAAAAATCGGTCACTAGAACTATTTCTGTTTTTTTTGTGCTACCGGTTATTTTGTGTTTTGTTGGGATGTTTATGGACTCGATTTTCTTATTTATTTTCCGTAGTATACCATGCAACCAGGTAAGCATCAACTCAACTAGTATAATTAATTAATGGCATCACTTTCATTAATTATATCGACCGTAGGATATCCACTGCTGGACATTAGCCTTCTGAAGTGATTTCCAATAAGATCGGTTATGTGAGGCCTGCACTTTGTGCAATACTGCGAGCTATCTACCAATATTAATACGTCTATTCAAAATTAATATTGCTCATATCTTAAAAAGACATGTGTACCAGCAAGCGACCTAGGTTCTATATCTGCATGAATTGTAATACATGTGAATACAATAAAAAATAAGATAGGCAGTCATATCGTCTCCTTATATTAGGAGTAAGAACTCTACTGTTCGACATAGGCCTTTTTATAAACGGTGGATTCTTGCCCATAATTGCCGCGCTGGGCAGGTGTATACGCCTGAACTGCTACTGCCTATTTCCAACCTGTTTTCGAACTATTATACCGCCATTTATCAGTTATCGTACCCCAGTCACCTCTTCCGACACCTAATATAGAGGAAACTATTAACGAGTCCGATGGCGCTGATGGTGATGATCCTGTCTTGTGCACTAAAGATCGTGGGTTTGATTCCCACCCGGAACAAATATTTTTATGATGATATTTATGTTTAATCTGTGTCTAGGCTAAATTTGTATTGTGATTTTTCTGTTGTCTGACGTTTGTAGCACAAGTGCTTTAAGCGACTTATCACGTAATCAGGTCAATGGCATACCATAAAATAAATAATTAATACAATAAATAAAATAAATAATTTTCATCAATTTCAAAATTATTTATTTTATTTATTCTTCTCCTCCGGTACCCCCATGACACTTACTACGCAATTGATATATAATCCAGGATATTTCGGGGTTAAAGTCAATATATTATATGAAATGGATAAACCAGGATTTATTGAATAGAAATTAAATAAACCATACAATTAAAATTCATGGAATCACGACAGCTTTTTACGGTACCTTGAGAAATTATTTTACTGATATTATTAATGTATTAAAATAAAAAATCTTGTATCCAACTAATAAAAATCTAAACAAAAAACCATAAAGTTGACACTTTCACATCTCATTATGACTCTACACGTTTAACGACACCTTTAGCGGACGGAAACTTTAAAACGTTATAAATAACGGTTATCATAAAGAGATATATATGGTTAATGGCTATAAATAGTACTAAAAATGTCGTAAACTGGCGTTCTTGGCCAGTGTCACCGTCACTTTTATGAAAAAGAATCTTATATGAAGGTACATAGTCTAATTTTTTAAAACTTACTAAGCTTGCTTTTTTTCTTGCATACTTATTTTATATTTTTATCTACACTACATCTTACACAGCAGAGAACACACAAAATTAGAGACAAAGGAAAGTAAAATCAACAAGTTATTATCATTATATCAGCTATTGGAAGTTAACCGGAGGAAGAAAAGGACTGTGTCCATGGCCTCCTAAAAAATTGGGGAATTTTACTAATAACTGCCGCGCTTAGCAAGCGTGCTAGCAATCGCAGAGCGTAGTTCTCTCGTCGGGATTGTTGCTGCCCGCCCTGTGTATTTGAGCTACTCTGCTTCGGATGGATGTACCGCCATTTGTTAGTTCTCGTACCTCTCTGGTACTCTGCACCCTACATCATTTAAATTCAATAGATAGATATAATTAGATTTTTTTCATATTGTTAGATCACAGGATAGGGGATGTGTCGTAACGACACGCTGGCCGTATGTTAGCCTGCTAATTGTGTAACATAAATAATATGAACACAGCTCCGATTCACAATCGTGCTAAACGCAAACCTTTACAAATAATAAACATTAATTTTACGACCATATAAAAGGGGAGTGCCATCATAATTGTTACACCACAAAGTACCGGTAAATATTATCGTTATGCACAAAACGTCAATGAAAACGTAACTTTAACGCAACAGTAGCGTACATAACAATTTGCGTTTTAACGCTCGTTTGTTTTTAAAAGCCCACAGTAACATTTTTCTCTTTTACAACACTGTTACCGGGAAACTTTGACGGCGAAATAAAATTCGTGCTATTAAAAAGCATCTCGGAACGTTAGAATAGAGGGCTCGTTAATGTTATATGCAACGATAACCGTTTGTTATAACGCGTTACGGTATCCGCTTGAGGTGTCATTATACGTGTACCTACATAATGAGCTTTGACTGGGCCGATAGCACTGGTATATCTTGAGAGCTAAAGGTAGTTAGTTTGACCCCCACCTGGAACGACAAATAAACATATAGTCCGCGTGACAGTAACCGTCACTGCAGCCTGTAGACGCTCTTTATATTACAGGGATATAACTAACGCGTTGGCAGCCTTGTGATTTGAAGATATTAAGTCACATTAACTAATAATTCTACTGCCTCTCTCAGTTTTTAAACCAGAACACAGCAATGTGAAACTGCTGTTTGGCGGTAGAAAGAAATAGGGGAGATAGAGATACCAATGCAGGATGTTGTATAAGGTCTATCTTTAATTACGTACGTTTCAGTTGTTACTGCTTGCCCCCCCCCCCCCTTCAGAACCTTAAAGCCGTCTCGAGCGTCGATTTTACGTGCTTCGAGTATGTGTCAACTGCTACATAAACTCGCTAATCCGCTGGGCTATGTTACTTTAGTTATTCTTTAAAATTCAATCAACAGGTAAGTCACCTGACCGTGTGATATAGCCTAAAGCACTTGTGTTCCGGATATCGGACAGTAAAGTTATTACAAATATACTTAAAAACATATTTATAATATCCAGAGACGTGCGTTCGTTAATCTCATCATTATTGATTCCTTGTTCTGTTTAATGAGATTTTAGAACCTTGTCTATATAACAGATAGTATTTTACAAAGATATAATTTACTCGGCACGAAAATTTGCGTCTGACGCGATTTACTTGGAATATAGTTTGAAAGGGTGGTTTCTATTAACAAGGCTGTATATCAAGTTGTCGTGCGTATGACAAGATCACTGCCCATACAAAGTCAAAGCTTTTGAATTTCGACTGAAGATGGAAACAACTCTGTTTACAAACATCACCCTGGGCTGTCTCAACTCGAGCTTGATGTATACAGGGTCAAATTTGTTGCTTATAGAATTATGTATTTGATTGTCGGGTGTTTGTTCGTGGTTTTGACTAGAATGGTATTATATACTCTCTATATTATATACTACATATTATATACCGCACTTGTATGTATCTAACTAGGATAGTATATAGAATGCCTAATTGATTTTACTATTAGTTTAGTTACCGTTGATTTATATGGATATATTTAACATAGTTTTTGAAAACAGTTGAGTTAATAACAGGCCTAATTGAATAACCTATATGTTAGGTAAATCTTATTATTCTGTCGGGTTAGGAGCGTCTGCATTCGTCATCATCATTATACCAGCCATTGGAAGTCCATGCTGGACATAGGCCTCCCCATGAGAGGAGATTTTTTGCCAATAATAGTCGCGTAGAGGAGGCGTGTTGGCATTCGCAGAGCGCAGCTTTCACGATGGAGATGACTGACTGTTTTGGATACCGCCTACTGTCGGTTCTAGTACCTTAGTCGCCTCTTACGACACCTGGTGCAGTGGGGGTACTACTCTGCCGGTACCTCATGAAAAACGTCTATTTTATAAATAAATATTTCATCACTTTATTAAAAAACTACAAATAAAAAGAAAACAAAAATATATTCGTTGAATTAATTGACAAATTAAAAATGTTTTAAACCTATTGAAAATAATAAATAAAATACAAAAGAAAAGTAATGTTATAACAAAGCATTGCAAAAATACTTTGATATTAAATGCTCTCTTAAAATAATTAAAATCCAAGAGTCCAGGCGATAACCTTTCTTAAATTTTAAATACATACAAAGGTTTTAATGTAATTTTTTGTCAATTCAAATGTGAAAAATATCCACTATTTAATTCTAAAAAACGCCATGCACGCTGTGAGCAGCATTTTCAAAACTATGTATGTGCTCTCTACTAGCGTCACCGATCCGGTCTGGGTGAAACGTTACTTACGGTTGGCGAGAGCTGAAAGAGCCTCGTCGCTATGGCAACGGGCTTTGATATCAACCCAACCAGAAGTACGCACTATCGAATTAGTACGATTCCGTAGGTTAAACTAGTGTGTTAATCTGAGGTGAGGGCCGGTTGCATCGATAAATAATTGGACTTTATCGATAAATATATAGGTAATATATTTATGTCCGTATCGATTGATTTGATCGATACTTCTATAATATTATACATATATAATAATAAAATAAATATAATATTAATAATTAAATAAGCATTGAAATATACTGAAAGCAAAATATAAATATTAAATAAAGATAATTATGGCCCGCTATTTCGACCGAGTGGACAAATATCGTTCATAATGTAATGTCAATGCTCAAATTGAAGTTCCGATCCAAAGTTTAATAGATTCTTCCCTAGAATTAAATATATATTTGACGGGCTCGTTAGTGTATATGATAGTGCTTCTATCATGTGCGCCGAAGGTCGTAGGTTCAATGCCCACCCAGGAGAAATATTAATATAATTGTATTTATGTTTGTTCTGTGTCTGGTTATTAAATATGAGTATTTAAGTAGTATAAGTGCTTTAAATCCGTAACACAACTGCTTTTAAAGACTTCTCACTGAGGCAGGTCAATGTATGACTTTTTGTGGGAATTTATTTACATATGCACTATTGTATTAAGCACAATTTTACCAAAATTGGTTTACTGATCATGTCATAAAAGCAGTAAAGACTGCCACAGATTTCTGATAATATTACTGCCACAAATAATATTAGTATAGAAACTTATGTATGTTGCTTGACGTTTATAATTTAGTGTTCAGTGTCCCAAAGCCCGTAGAAATATCTTCGTACAAAAAAATTTGGACTCAAGAGTGAATCCTATTTATGATATTTAATTGTTGTATTGTCTTTACGTTGATATCTTAACGGCAAGATATAAAACATTCAGTTTTCCTCTTACACCTATTTATAAAATAACATTGCACAAATTAGATGCTTGATAGCATTTCTAAACAGTTACTAGGGAATAGTTTGTAAGCTTGAATAACAATAAATAAACCTTTGGTTGTAAATTTTTTTTAAGTAAGCAACACATGGTGTAGTAAGTGTTACACGTATGTGTTTTCAATTTTATTATATTATACTTCTTCATGAACACTAAAATAACTCAAAATTTCATTTTTATCTAGACCTTGTGAAGTTTAAGAAAATAATCGTACTAGGTGACTCACTTATTGTGAGAGAAAGCATTTCAAAACATTTTGTCATAAAAAAGTTTTTTTTCTAGAATTAAAGAGGAATGTATTATTGTAAATGGGTTAATATGCGTTATAATTTGGAGGTGTAACATATAGTTCACGAAAAAGAAACTGTAAATATTAAAGCCTGCATATAAAACATTATGTGGATTCTAAATCGATTAAGTAAAATAGAGATCCCGTTAAAAAATTATTATTTTCATTCTCGAGTAAACCTTTGATGGTATAACCAATAAATGAAATATCGATATAATGTTTTATCTATTATATCCCACCACTAATATGGGACAGCGGATAAAAGGCACAATTTTGGGGAGGAATTCTTGTCCGGGAGATTCTTTAGGTATGTAGCACAACTTGTTGGGGCATGGCTTAGGTTTTACTTTGTTAACAATTATATATTTCATGTTACGTTTGGGGTCAATCACTCTTTGCTATTTTTCGAAAAGGTTTCTCCAACTTCGCACTGACAAAAATTATGTTTGAAGTCATTGATGTCAAACATTTTGAAATAATTACCATTACCAGATCATGAATTATATTAAAACTACTATTCAAAACTTTCAAACGTAGCATATATAACATAGACATTTTTAAATTCTTCATTTTAGCTACACTTTAAGCTGACACGTTTTATATATATATATATATATAAAACCATTCTGTATTTTACATAATTTAATGTTTTATATAGCCATTCCCCAACTAACCTCATATGAAGGCGCATCTTTATTATATCATCTTCATCGTCATGATAACAGCCATTACGTCATAACAACATTTTTTTGTATCATCATAAGAACTATAACCTACTTCTTGATCTTGGATTAAAAACTCATGATATTCGACTATTTTATACAGTTGTAAATTTAGAAAGATAATCACCATAATGATATCTTGGTTCATATAGTAACAGCTTACTTGGCTGTACTTGTAAAAAGTAGTTAAAATACATTTTTCTGACTAGATCTACTATTTAGTAATCTATAATTATAAATAATCCTACGTATATATAAAGGTATAAAAAACATCCATGTCATTAAAGTAATTTCAGAAACACAAAAAGAAGAAATAATTACGACACAAGCCTTTTATTATTAAAATATCTCATTGGAAACAGCAAGAGAATCGTGGCAAACCCTCCTATAACATCCAAACAACGGACAGAGTTATTATATTTCCATGTAAAAGTATAATTTAGGAACACAACAAAAAACTCCACGGCTGTCACTACAAAAAGCTCCACTAACAAAGCGTCCAATTCTACCAGATAACAATCTAAGTACCAAAAAAGCGCGCGCGAATACACATGGTTAGTCATTATTTTACAAGCCGTGAACTGAGCACTCGACAAACAACGGCGGAATCATAAAGTCTCAGGGCACAATAATACACAAATAATAACGCAGCACTTTGATGCAAAAAAACGGAACAGGCATAAAGAACCTCTGTGTTCCGACGTTCCAATTTTAATAGTGTTTACCGCATGCGAGCGTCAACTAAAAACGGGGCTGCGCGGAATGAAACGCTCGATTCGAACAATCTGTTTGAATTTCGAATGCGACGCCGGTATGCTGTGTCGTTTCTGTAGGCTGTTAGTTGATCATTTTTTTCTGATGAACAAGTTGTTTTCTTTTCTTGACGTTTTTAAATTTGCGTACATAGTGGAACATGTTTGACAGATAAAGTAAAACATCGCTTTATTTAAATAGGCCCATCTGAAACATTTTTTTCAATTAGGTGAAAATAATAGATTTAAAATTTTAAAGACCTATATTAACAATTCAGCCGACCCTGATAATTCTAGAAGTCACCTAACAAAGCTTGCGTCGCCAAGCAAAGCATGCGTCTGTATGTAGAACAAAATCAAACAACTGTTTGATTTTGTCCTACAACAATGTAATTGAACAATGTAGTTTACTTGACCAGGACATTGTTAAGGTGTTAAAGTTTTCAGTCTTAAAGTTGACAGCTTCGATATGAGAATATTGGACCGGAATTAGTTAAGGATATTGTTGTGATGTGTACACTACTTTTTATTACGAAAAATGTTAGGTTCTCTAAGAATTTATTTGTTATTATTTTTCCCAAAGAAATGAATAGGAAATTTTAAGTGTCAATTATGTGTTAAATGTTACTCGTACCTTGAATTTCGCAAATCAGCTTTTATTTTTTAAATAGTTATAATTAATAAAATTTTGACTATACTCCTCAGACTTTTTTTCCTCCCATAACAGACGACATAAATTCGTATCCAAACCAAAAACTATATCGTGATAAACATAATACTAAGACTGTGATTCAAAAATACGTTTGAATTCCGAACACGAACGTTCCAAGTGACATACATAGTTCGTTAGTATTTTTAATCTGTTTTTAATTACATTACTGTAGTAATGAGCCCGGCTTCAGAACGTTCCACATTTAAATTCGACGCTCGCTTTTCCTGATCCACCATTTTGTGTGATTTAAACACGCTGCGATATTTTAACAGCCCCGTTGAAACATGCTAGATGCGGGATTTAAATTATGCAACCTCTTTCGGTAACGCGGGAGGGTTAATGACCTAATTTCGTCCTGGCATGTGTGGATGTGTGTGCATAATTTTGAAGTTCCTGAAATTATGCGCTGGAAATATTCCGAAGACTTTCACGCTTAGGTTGAACAAAAATTAAATGTAATTTTGTGTGTTCAAATTATTAACTGTCGAGTGAAATGTTTTATTCCTTGGACTTTTTATAAGTTACCTTGTATTTTTTTACAATCCCTGACAAAGGTCAAAAACACATACGAGTACAATGTTTAGATCCTACTACCTACTATACTACGATTACCTCCTATAATATCTACCTTGTTGTGTTATAAAAAGCGACTGAGGTACCAGAACTGACAGATAGAAGACTATATCCGAAATAGCGTAGTAAGTGAATGTAGCAAGGTGGTAATGGGCAGCAGCATTCAGTCGCGGAGTTACTTACTGCGATTGCAACCACGCCTGCCAAAAGCAGTTATGAGCAAATTTCTTCCTTTTTTAGGGAGGCCTATGTCCAGTGAGTATTAGTATTTCCGTAGCATGTAGACGCCTGGGCCATTTCGCTGTCCTTCTCAATATTTTTATTTCTCAGAAGGACGGCAACGGCAGAACAAATAAATTGATGGTCTGTAAAACTAACAGTCGTGTGCTCGATCTCCACCCAGGGCAATTTTATTTTCTAAACATTTGTGTATGTTCTGTATCTGGGTGTTAATCATATAAGTGTTTAATTTGTCTGATACCCGTAACACAAATGCTTTAAGCTACTTTTCATATAAGGTAATATTGGAATATATATACAATGCAAACTGTATTTAAGTAAAAGAAATTAATCTATATATGATATGGGAATACTATGTGGCACTATATAACAGTCGATGTAAACAGAGTAATCGAATATGATATCTTAATTAGACTTACCTCATCATACAAAAAGTAATAAGGCTTACCGAAATAACCCGAAACTCAGCTAAAAAATACCTTCTAATCACTGTATATAAGCCAATAGACCGACCATTTACCAAGACCTCTGATGGACCATTCGTCCTGTACAATTCATATGAATAACTAGCTCGGGTGCAGCTCAGGTTGGCTGGTCAACTCTCACCTACCTATCTTAAGGGGAATCTCGGGGACCCCAAGGGAAATTTGAGCTGTCTTCGGACCCGCGGCGAATTTAATCAGAAGGGATAGGTGTACGGGAAAAAATCCCAAACAAGGATAGCTGGAATAAAATAGTTTATTGTTGGATAGAACCACTTGGAACTTTACTCGAATACTACTTAGATTGTATGTCATAATACTTCTAATCACTTACTTTGTACTGCTCCCCCAGGGTTTTTTGCAGGATAAAAATAGCATCATTGGTTAAGTCATTAAGTCGTAACAAACAAAAAGCTATGTATTAGTTAAATAAATTAAGCATTTAATAAATGAACGTTTTTCAGAATTAATTACAATTAAAAATTGTATACATAGAATTTAACCTTATTATATTAATTTGATTTTTTAATTGGATACATAGTTTGAAAATATAACAACCAATAGAGCTGAAATGCCCATTGCTACAATGAATAGACTACGAGGCTACAACTCACGATCTATGAACGTAGATATGCTACGCATCTATTCCAATGCTACGAGCGTAGTTACACTACGTGTGTATGTGCTTCGATATCTGCTACAGGCTACAGACATATACGGTACAGCAAGCTTCATTAAGCGAGGATTCGCCGGTAAAGAGTTCTATAATATGATAACTTGTTACTACTGTTAGGTTTACACTTCGTGTGTAAAACATGCCTCCAAAATACATGTAATGTAAATAATATATATATATATATAAATAGAACTTCATAGTGCATGTTACGCCCTCATTAACATAGCACTATATAGAAAGTTTACTGTTTTAGCCTAATATTAATATATATATGTTTAACATTGTTTTAAAAGAAAATAATGAAAACTTGATTTTGATAGCCATGGAACAGGATATAGACCTTTGTTAAAATAGGAAAATTTTGTTCATTATTACCGCGCTGGTCAGGCGTGGTAGCAACCACAAAGTGTAGCTTCATGATACGAATATTCCTGCCCACTTCGTCCTGTTGTGTTCGAGCTACGCTGTTTTCGGTTGAATAGGTAACCTAGGTCATGGTAGTATTCTCAAAACACCACATAATTTAGTTTTAGTCTAGTAGTTGTAGACTTAAAAATTTTTGACTGATAGTTCGGTTACGTTAAGGGAATCGTTTTTTTGAATGAAAATAATGTTCCGTGGATGACAATTCATTGATTTTGTTGTTGAATAGTACCTCCACCTACCAGGTACCAGGTATCATAAGAGGCAACTAAGGTTCTAGAACCGATAGATGGCGATATATCCATCCAAGGCAGTGAAGTTCAAATGCACAGGGTAGGGGTGGGCTGCAGCATTTCCTTCCAAAATTTCCTGGTTTACAGAGAAGGCCTATGTCCAGTAGTGGATTTCCATTGGCTGATGTGATGATGATAATGAATATAAATTCATCCATTAAAGGAACAACAAGTATCAAACCAACTCATTCTTTAACCGCATTACGGTCCCAGATCACAAACCCATCTCCTAAATTACCTAGACGAAGTTACCATAATTAATGGTTTACGGGCCCGCTTCTCTCTACCGTATTACCGCTCGCGGGGATTATGTGTATTTTCTAAGACTACCTGCGTGAATCCATGTTAATTTACCCCTCAGGTCACCTCTTAATATGATAATCAAGCCTTTAACAGTTCAAATACAAGGCTTTTAAAGAGAGCGCGAAGGCACGACGGTGTAGCGCTGTGCACTTAGCGCTAGTAAGAGCTGCCAACTAATTATTTACTTTGTTATTTACATCATATACCAGTAGATTTTATCCTTCCCGTGAGAGCACGGAGATAGAATATAGCCTATATTACTTCCATAATAATGTAATTATCCATTATATAAAGAGTGTTTGAGTGTGGTTCAATCGTTCTTGAGTTTTTTTGTTATTAATGTACAAAAATATAAATATTGCTAAACTGTGTAAGTTCCATTTTTGGAAGGGATCCCTAATTTTTTTGCGAATACAATTTGGCCTATATTATCTTTACTCAAACTCAACTTAAACTCAAAATAAATTATTCTGAGTTTGAGCGTAATATAAACGTAGATTCACGTAAACCCATGCAAGCAGTTTCGAATTGTCAAAAATAAATGTTTCATTTCATGTGTATAATAAACGTAACAACGGTTTAGCACGATCATACACTAAGTGTTCGGGGTCATGACACGAAATCTGATTTTTAGAGACAGTTCGTTAAGTCTTGCGCGATGTTTCAAAGTGATAGCCCTCATTGGAGCTGCTCGAACAAACTAGCTGTGTGTCCCAATTGTAAATGAGAGTGCGGCTGACGAGATGTATGTCGGGCCGACGGAGGGATTTTTCCCAGGTTTGCCGGCTTCTGAATAATGATCCCGGATTTGCATAGTGGGAGAGACGGGAACGCACGATCTCTCAAGACAAGATTACACAATATCTGAAGCTGTTCGACCTATATTCTTGAATGGTTCATGTTAATTTATGTCGACGTTTACGATGTACTTTTTAGTATAACCAATTTTTCATCGCCCTTTAAACGCGATTTGTTTCTTTCCACATTTTATGTCTACGTTTTGGTTACCATTCTCACAAATATGATGTTTTATCTGTATTTTAGAAGTATTGAAAATTTTAAAAATATTTGAGTGCACATATATGGGGCAAGTGCTTATTGTGCCATAAACTTTGACAGTGCTATGAAGTTAATGAAAATATCTTCATGATTACCGCCATTGGAAATCTACTGCTGGAAATAGGCCTCCCTAAGAAAGAGGGAATATTTCCCATAATTGCTGCGCTGGAAAAGCGTGTTGGTAATGGCAGAGCGCAGCTTTCGTGACAGGGATGCTGCTGCCTATCCCCACTCTATGCATTTGAGCTACACTGTCTCGGATGGATATACCGCCATCTGTCGGTTCTGATATCTTAGTTCCACTAACGACACCTGGTACAGAGTGAGGTACTATTCTACTCGACCGGTACCTCACGGCAAAGACATACTAATATTAAAAATTGTTTAAGCTTTCTTGTACTTCATTTTCATCATATAAAAAGCAAAACAAGCAGAGATGTATGGAGCCTGTATTGCATATAATCATCTAGTTAAAATACCTTTTCAGTGGTTTATCAATTAAAATTTTATAGTACAGGTTTAATTCCATTTTTTTAATATTTGTCTGAAAATATTCTATTTGTTCTTCCGGTGGAATTTGAACCTGCATTTTCCTTTCCTCACGAATTAGTGCAGGCCGTTGTGTTTCACACTCCTTCGTGAAAGCCTTACCTACCTACCTTTCTTCAGTATTCTCTAGATAATTACGTACTAACACTCGAATATCATATTTGAAGTTTTAAGCAATTAATAAAGACAAAACCTTATAAAATCTATATAATAGTTATATAACTATATTATCTTTAATTACAATGTTACAAAAATGTATACTTGTTACGAGAGAGCCAGAAATTTCAAGAAAAACGAGTGTAGTTATAAAAAATCTAATGAATAACACGGAAAATGGGTGGAAATGGAAAAGCAAAGCATCTGCGGTTGTTAGTACTTAAAAGAAGCGAAGTTTTGAAGGACGTCTGCGGACCGAGCGCGAACCGAAGAAACTTCGCTGTCTCTCTAATGGGACGTGGGAACATCTGGACAAGTGTGAGACGTACTTTGAATTTATTTAACCTTCTTATTGTTATATTTCATCATAAAATGTCACCATACTACGTGATATTTCAAATACGTTAGTGCCTGGTTTGTCAATATGCAAAATTATATCTTAAGCTTTAAGCTAATTTGCTAAAACTTAAGCCTTACAAAAGGAAAGGTTCCCGAAAGCCCTGGCAAAATATGAGTTCTTAAGACTTGACGGGCCCGATAGCGCAGATGGTAGTGATCCTGTCTTGTGCACCAGGGTTCGTGGGTTCGATTCCCACCCAGAGCAAATATTATATATATGATGATATTTGTGTTTGCTCTGTGTATGGGCGGAAAATATATGTATTTAAGTAGTATATTTGTGATTCCTCTGTTGTCTGGCGTCCGTAACACAAGTGCTTTAAGCGACTTACCACGGAGTCAGGTCAATGTATGAGATGTTGTGGGAATTTATTATTATTATTATTAAGAGTTACATATAAAATGGAGTCCAAAAATGGAAACTTAGTATTATAACGATGATAATATTAATAAGTTGACACAACATCTCAAGCTTTGACCTGGCTTCGAAGTAATTCTCTTAAAAACTTATGTTACCGGCATCTGATAACAATATAATATTTAATTATATATATTGAAATACAAAGATACCGGAATCGGCAGATGGCAGTATATCCATCCGAAACAGCACAACTTAAGTACTAGACTACCAAGCGTGGTAATTATGGGCAAAAATCCCCCATCTTGGGTAGGCCTACGTCTAACAGTAGACTTTTTATGGCTAATATGATATTGTTGATCTAAATACAGAACAAACAAACGTTTGTCAGAGTCTGGAATCGAATCCACGGACCTCAACGCACTAAATAAGGACTTTACGCCATCAAACCCGCTATAATTTCGGTACTGATAAAATTTAGTTTTGTAAGTAGTACTAAACTGTGCTATTTGTAATTATACCAAGCGTATCTCACGTAGTTAATTCGTTAATTAAGATAATTGGACTACAGAAATGATAATTATCGAGCTATTGATAGAAAATAGCAAGAAAACAGTTCAAAGATTTCAGTTTCATGCCAATTTGCCGGTCCGTTGGTTTGCTTTGATTGCAGACACAACAGTTGCGATCTTGTTGTATTAGTTATATATAAAACACTTGCATCTCTAACGGTACTTACTTAGGAAAAACCGTCTATATAAATATTGATAACAGACAAAGTATAGATTTTTGTAACAATTATGATGTTATGTTGAGAAGTTTGATACATAGAAAGTGCTGAATTATATTTCAGAGGTTTTATCCGCGAGGTACCAGCTAAGTAGAATAGTACCTTCCTTTTTACCAAGTGTCATAAGAGGCAACAAAGATGGTTAATCTGTCCGAATCAATGTGGCTCGGATAAACAGGGTGGGGGTGGGCAGCAGCATCCCCGTCGCGATAGCTGCGTTTTACGATCGAAAACACTGGACGCCACTGGCGTGGTGGCGATCGCGAAGCCCAACTTCGCAATGAGGATACTGCTGCCCACCGCCGCTATTTCGGATGGATATACTGCCATCGTTTGGTTCCGGTACCTCAGTCTGGTATAGAGAGAGGTATGCTACTCCGCCGGTACCCCACGACTTTGTCACGATGCTTTTGTACACGCTAATCTCAGACATTGCTAAACAAATGTAAAATTTATTTTTAGAAATAAACTCAACTCTAGAATTACGAAAATAAATGCTTACTATCGTAAAAATATTTTCTTCGATCAAATCAACGACTACTTTACGAAAGCAGGAATATGATTTTTGAACGTGGTGAAAGCCTTCGTTGCTGGTGAAACTACCTAATAAGATTATATCACGTAAGCTGGAGCAATTTAACCGGCTTTAGCTAACTGCATTTTGCAACTTGACGCAGGTAACGGTAATCCAACTGGAATTCATTGACTTCGTAGTTTACGCAAACTACATAAATTTCAACATACGTTAAAAATATGGATATTAATCACAAATACAAACTTACCGTGAGGTACCGGCATATTAAAATAGTACCTCCCTCTTTACCGCTCTCGTAAGAGGTGACTAAGGTACCAAAACCGGCAGGTGGCGGTATATCAATCCGAGACAGTGTAGCTTAAATGCTCAGGGTGGGAATAGGCAGTAGCAATCCCGTCATGAAAGCTACACTCTGCGATTGCCAACACGCTTGTCCCAAGCCAACATGGGCGAAATTCCCAGGAGGCCTATGTCCAGCAGTGGATTACCAGTGGCTGTAATGATGATGGCAAATTTTTGACGTGTCAAATAGCGCGGATGGTAGTGTCCCTATCTTGTGCGCCAAAGCTCGTAGGTTCGATACCCACCCAGGACAAATATATAATAATAATAATAATAACTTTATTCAACAACAAAAGGTAACTTAAACTAAAATACATTTTGATACTTAGGTACCTAAACTAGGTCTAGCCTGTTCTTATAGGCACCTATGCTCTAGTGTGCATGTAGGTGTGGATTTGTGTCTATATGGTATAGTGTAATACAAAACTTGTTAATTCAACACATTATTTACGCACACATTACATAAATACACAGAATATAATGCTAAGCCAGTACATACAGTATACACAAACAATAATAGTAACAATAAATGTAGTCCAGTCTAGCATAATATTGTTTAGCAATTCCTCTGTCTTGTTGTAGTCCAATGTCAAAAGCCATTCCCTTACTGTTGTTTTGCAAGTGTATTTATTCATGTCATGAATATCTATTTCTTGGTTAATTTTATTATAAATAAATATGATGAATCTTTATATTTGACTGGCTGTGTCTGCGACTTCGTCCTCGGAGAATAGTTTTTTGGGTACCATACCTCTTTACCTCAACTTATATATACTTTGAATGTCATATTTATTTATATCGAATGAATGGCCTGAAAATAAGTTTCAAGTTTCTAGCTCCAAAAATAGCAATACTTCCATATAACTTTTCATCCCCCTTTCGACACCTCACAACCCTTGTTTCAAATAAAAAAATAGCCTGTGTCCTTTCTCAGGGTCTAAAGATAGTCTGTGCCAAATTTCATCAAAATCGGTTGAGAGGTTAAAGCGGGAAAGCGTAACAGACAGACAGAGTTACTTTCACATTTGTAATATTAGTTACTTTTACATTTATAGTATTATCTGTGTCTGAGTTTTTAAAAATGTATTTAAGTATTATATTTATAAATAGTAGCGCGCGTAGATCTATACACCGGCGTATTACACCCTTAGGGCCTAAATTTTGAAAAACCTTTATTAGCGCTTACCTACGTTATAAAAACCCTGTGTAAAATTTCAAGTTTAAAAATATATATATATACCCTTATGGTTTAGGCCCTTCGTTAGTATTTCAGACAGTTAGTCGGCTTCTACATTTATACAAATATGTAAAGATATATATATATATATTACTTTAATTTGTATATGTTTTATTTTTATTTTACTTCTCAGATTAATTTACAATTAATTGCCTTAGGTCTGGTCCTTATGTGAGATGTGGTCTTAATTAATATTTCTATATCTTATGCCCGAAAGGGCATGACTTCAATCCTCACCTAGAACACATATTTATGCCTCAATTGTCACGCTGGGCGGACGTGGCGTCTATCACGTCCTGCCCCTGATTATCATAGTCCTGTTGCACTTCAGCTACACTGTTTTTTATGCAAAATTAAGCGCAGAAACTACTAATGATGAGATAATAATTATTTTTAAATTAACTCTTGCCAAGGGATGAAACACAAAGTTAACTATATGCAGACGAAGATAGAGCGGATATTAAATCATTACAATATTAAGGGTGATACTGATACTGAAAATTAAATTGAAATTGAACAGTTTGACGACGTATTTTTAGGTAGGAGTCTAAAATGAAGAGAATTTGAGAACCACTGGTCCCCATGAAACATCAATACATACTCGGGTCTACCCTGATCAAATAGACGAACGCGTTATTTGCGTTCAGACCAGCGCAATGGAGCGGGTTCCATCTCAATTCACATTTGGCAATAAGAAAAAATGGAGAAATGGATGGCACATCGACGTATTTATTTGTGTAGCCGAAAAGATTCATAACCTTTTGGACCTTACAAGTTTGAGAAGCTGAGAAGTTCTTTGTAGAATCTAAGAATCTTTGTAGTGAATCTAAATAATTATAATGGGTAGGGTAGCTTCCCTACCATAAACTTCCTAGTAATAATAAAAAAATACTATATATATATTCGTATAAGTATTTATGTGTAAGTAGTATTTTCATCCTTGTGAAGCCTATGATTGAGGCCTATGTACAATCGTTAACTACTTACAGCTGATATGACGATGAGTTACCTCTTTTATATATATTATGTTGAGTACTATATAAAGGTGCCGGCACCTCACGGTAAAGTGCCGTGAGGTACCAGCAAAGTCGAAAAGTATCTCCTACTGCACCAGGTGTCGTAGGCGGCGGCTAAGGTACCATAACCGGCAGATGGCAGTATATCCATCAGAAACAGTGCAGCTTAAATGCACTGGGTGGAGATGGGCAGCAGCATCCTTTTTCCAGCGCGGCAATTATGGGCAAAAAACCTCCTTTTTTGCAGAGGCCTATGTTAAGCAGTGGACCTCTAATGGCTTGTATGATAATATAAAGATGTCTACATAATTACACATGCTGGGATTGCAAATACAAAACTACATAAATATAATGCGTAATAGCAATCACGGGTTGTACCTTCGTGTTAAAGACCGTATGACCCATCTGCGCAGTCCCATTTCTGTTAAAAACTGTTCGCTTTTCAAGTAATCCATTTTCCCTTTACACGGATGGTCAATGTCTATATTCAGGTGGACTTGTCACTGTTTGCAAGTCAATGTACATGCCGTCACAGACGGCTAACGCAACGAGGTCCGTGCGCGGGGAGACCGTAAACTGATTGTTTGCGCCTAGACAAATGTATAGTGACCCTTTACTGTAAGCTCACTCTGTAGACGGTTAAGGTCCATCAATTTCATAAAACTTTTGATGGATGGTTTCAATTTTTTTTAAAAATTGTTTAAAATACAATTTACATTCAATTATACTAAAGAAAAAAATTTAAAAAAAAAGCTGATAATGTGATTTGGTAGTTTTAATTAGTCAGTACCACTTGACTTTATCATTTAACACTTTTGATCACGTTTCAACTTCTACTTACAAGACCTGTATAATAATGAGTGGCCGAGCACAAACCAACCGCGAACTCTATAACTGACTGATTTTTTTGCGTTGTTAATATAATAAAACGATCTCACGCGCCGATGGAGTTGGACTTGTGTGATATCTCAAGCACTCACAGTAAATGAAACGAAAATGATGAATCAGCCACAAACGATCTTACGGGTTCTAATAATCTTACTATAAGAGATAAGATCATCTAAATAAGTTTCAGGACTAAGAACCTATTATCGAAGATAAACATATATAATATACATACTTATGTATAGTTTTAGTAACAATAATAATTATATATATCTTGCAATTAACTTATACTAATCACTTTCTTGAACTTATTCATTAGTTGTTAATAGAATTTGTTTTATTTCATGTCACTAACTTACAAAAACCGTAATAAATTAGGTTGTTTTATTACAGTTTTAATATTAATCTTTTTAAATTCGAGCTCTTAATTATTAATAATGTAATTAATTTTTTTAAAGAACAAAACTCATTTAATTACTTAATGATTGAATTATGTATCAAAACCAATAACAATCAAAAAATCTATGTAGTACCACAGAATCATGCTAGATGTAGGTTACACACAACCGATACTCTTGAAAATCACTTGGTGATGTATATTTTTAGCTGTGGACGTCCAATAGTTGATAATCTGATGAGGATTTTAGCACAAGCTGTGATTTACAGTCACAATTTATCATAAAGCCTATTGACATTCAGTGTAAATACAAGTACATTGTAGAACTGAGTTGAATTTCAACGTGTTGACATGTTTGCATGACGCATCGTAGCATTCGTAGCGAACGATGGCGTCCGTAGCACGGTGTCGCTTCAATCGCAGTCATTTGATTTCTCACCCGCAGACTGATTGAACACTCAACAGTGTTGCATGGTTTTGGCTACGACATGTGTGTATTTTGTTGTTTGATAGTTCTGAGCTTGACAGTGTTTGACGTGGAATTATCGTGTAAATATTGTTCTAATCAAATTCAAACACAAAGTAAGTATTCGATAATGCGATATCGTCATTGACAGTGCAATACCGCGTAACTAGCAGTTGCAAATAAAGGTGAAAATTCTATTAGAAAAGATGGAATATAGACCTTATATACTAAAGCTAAATATGCGGTATTGAAGTATCGCTAATCGTCAGTAATACTTCAATACCACGTATGTATTATTTAACTTTATTTAAACTTTGTCCGCGTGTATATTACAATCTTCTACTAGCGTTAGACACTTACAAAGATCGTGTGCATAAGTTATCCACTCTTACTTATTTCTACAGCCAAATAGTAGTGTTTGTAGTGCTGTGTTCTAGTTTAAAGGGTGAGTTAGACCTGTAAATTACTGGGTAAATGTGACATAGTATCTTCAGTCGTAAAGGTTGGAGATACGTTAGTGATATCTTAGTGATGACACGAGGGTCTTCAGGCTGCTGTTATGTTTACAATTAAGCGGACCGCATGCTTATACACTAACTCCAATATATAACAATACTAAAGTTATTAGTACAAATATGTTATCCAAATCAAAAATATAAGTTCTCGTTTTAGTTACGAACATTAAATCCGAAAACGGGAATACTAACTGCCAGTTGTTTCTGACAGACCAATTACCAGCTAACAAGTTGTGACTCAAATACATTGTATTGTGTTCCTTTGGCAATGTTTTAATTTTCACATGAAACAAAATAAACTCCATTTGTATATAAGCTGGATATATATTTTTTTAATTTGTAAAGCATTTTCAACGCAATTGAGCATGATCACGGATTACTAAGCAGACAGATATATAGACAATAGAATATACATTGATTTAAGTAATTAAAGTAAGTACAGCTAAGTTAATCGTTCTAGTGATAACAAATTTGAGACTGAAAGTTTTCAATTATTACAGGATAAATAAATATATTGGAAATTATTAATTTAAATAAATTCACATGACATCATACGTTGACCTAACTCCGACATAAGTAGCTTAAAGTATTTGAGTTACAAATTACTAATATAACACTTAGATACATATAAATAACACCAAGATACAAAGCAAATACAAGTATTCATTATATAAATATTTTCTTTAGGTTTGGATCGAATCCATCTTCACCATTGGCTTAGTCGTAGATACTGAAAGCAGCATCATTTTCGTAAATTCGTAAAGGTTTTTAAAGTATACCAATCTCCGCAAGTCTTATTAGAGCTGCTAGTTTCTTTTCTTATAACCTCGTTAAGTGATAGTAGGACACTA
The DNA here is from genome assembly GCA_020976665.1 of Heortia vitessoides. Lineage (NCBI taxonomy): Eukaryota > Metazoa > Arthropoda > Insecta > Lepidoptera > Crambidae > Heortia > Heortia vitessoides. Next base: position 1,522,219 of record JACJUM010003085.1, read on the forward strand.
AAAGTAAATGTTACTGTAACAAAGTGTATATATATGGCCTTGACTATATGTACTTGGATAATGTCACAGAATTTTTAAAATCAATTCAGTAATTTTAAATGTATACAGCTGTGGTAATTTCAGTGAATGCTACGGGACTTTGCGTTTTTTATCAATTGAAAGTAGAGTTCTTTTCTATTGGCAAGAGAAATTTTAAAATCTGGTTAGTCGACTGAGCGCTTTGCTTTTCTGATAGATTCTTTAGTTATTCTGTACCGTTTGGAACAAAGTTAAAAAAACCCTGTACAATTGGATTTTGTTGGAAATTGTTACAGACGTTTATTCTATTTTATCAATAAAAATCCTTTCTAACAGGATATCGTAAATAATGAAATTTTTCATTATGTCATCATAATTGACACCGAGATAAGTCGCTTAAAGCACTATCGGAGGAACTAATAATACTTTAATTGCTGAACTTTATTAATAAACACCCAGATACAGAATAAATACTATAAATTAATCATATAAATATATGGCCTGGGTGGTCATCGAACCCAGGCCCTTGGGCCAGCGAAAACGATAGGATCACTCCTATCTTTATATGAGGTAGACGTCTTACATAAGGTAGCCTGCCTTGGTTAGTCACTCTCATCTATTTCTGTGTTTCATTCTGAAGGGTGAGACAGGCACTGAAATTACTGAGTATCTTCAAGTCAAAAGGATGGCAACGCATTAGTGATGTGCTTAAGATATTACGAACTTCTATAGACTACAGTAACGCTTTCTATCACGCGGACTGTATCCAAACGTCTAATTGTTTTAATTAAAGGTTTGTTTGTTTGTTTACTTTTGCGTTAAATTAATTTATACATAATGTAGGTACCCTGATGTTATACAAACTTCTGTTCTTGTTAGAAAAATATGGCGGTGTTTGTAGAACGAGGCGGCTGTGTAAATTGTTAAACTTTAAGTTAAAGGATCCACGTGTCAATTGCTCTGGAGTCCGTTTATGGAGAGGAGAATGCATTCTATATTCACATTCTGTGATTAAACATAATGAATCAATTGGACAGACCCGAGAGGCCAGCCAAAGGTCGTAGGTTTGACATCATCCAGAACAAATATTTATACGACGATATTTATGTTTGTTCTGTGTCCGTGTGTATAAAATATGTATTTACGTAATATATTTTTGATTCCCCTTTTGTTGGATAACCGTAACAAAAATGCTTTGAACGACTTATCACGGAGTCATGTCAATGTTTGAATAACTGTGTGAATAATTTTTCAAAGATTGTACGCACAGTTTGTATGGCGGTTTATTTCGCCATACAATCTGTGCGTACAATCTTTGAAAACTGTTGCCGTAAGGTAACCAAATCGTCGAATACAGAATGTAAAACTCAATAATAAAGCAATGCTATTAGAAACACATAATTACTTAAAATTAAACAATAGTTAAATTCAAAACTGAAACGATTATTTCAAAATATTTCTTCGTATTTTCTATTGTTTTCGTATGCTGAAGTATACGAGATTAAGTGCTGAAATGTTTATAAAAAACAAAAACAGCAGCTTGTGTCAGAGTTTAGCGCAACTAGAAAGTTTTCTTGTAAATATTTTCTACAATACAATATTTGTTTTTCCAATTTTAATGCTCGAGTTCGTCAAATAACTATTTCTTCTGGACAAGCGTCCTAGCAATCGCAGAGCACAGCTTTCGGGACGGGGATACTACTGCCCATCTTCGCCCTGTGCATTTGAGCTACACTATTGCGGATGGATATACCGCCTTACTCCGTAATCTGACGGTTCTGGTACCTTCGTCGCCTATATTCTACTCTGCCGGTACCTCACGGCTTATTAAGTATAAAATGTAGTTTATATCATTGCATTGATCCAATGAACTGAAACTAAAGTGTATTTTTCTTTGTCCACAGGCAACTGCTAGCGCCCAACCTTAAACAAACCCAGTACCTCGCGAACGGAGCCGAGAGCGATTTTCGATCGGTGAGTATTTGATTGTTTTTCGATCGGTGAGTGTTTGATTTATTAACTACGTGATCATCTTTAACGGGCTCGATGTCACAGGTGGTAGTGATCCTACCTTAGGCGCCAGGGGTCCAGAGTTTGATCCCCACCCAGGACAAATATTTATATGATAATATTTGTGTTTCTGCAGTATCTGGATGTTAAAAATATATATTTAAGTATTATATTTGTAACTAACGGTTCCTGAGATTACCGCGTTTAAACAAATAAAAAATCCCTTCAGATTTAGAATATAAGTATAGATAAATTGTAATAAATTGGCGAAATTAATGTACAGTCATAACTCTGGAAGTTTTAACTCAGTTTATGACGATCCGTCTAGTAGTATACCTTCTTTAAATGCCTACCTCCGTTGCCCTCTCACTGGCACCACTCCACAATCACAAATACTCTAGCACATTCATTTCGTAGAGAAGTACAATGTTCGCCGGCGAACGCGTGCAGTCGCTGCCACATCAAGCTTATCAAGTAATCCTATCAAAAGCGCTTTGATAACGTCAAAAGTTAAGTAATTATACACAAAGGCAACCAATGACTCATTTGTTTAAATATCTCTTATGATTCTAGATGTCAGGATCTACAAAATTGTAATTAGCAAATCTTTATTCATAGTCTTTTTGTTTGTTTAGGCGAATTAAAGTGGCTATGATAGCCCTATTTAAATACCTTTGACTTTGCCTGTGACAATGATATTTAAGGTATCTAAAAGATGTGTCTTAATCTGTACTTGTAACATTTATGACTACGGAATTATGAGAGTCCCTAACATACAGTGGCTAGGCCAACTAACTAGTTTGCCGGCACCACACTTGCCTCGAGACTAAGTTTACTGCAATTTCAGCACACGAGCCACCAGAAAGATGTTATATGTCTTCAGTAGGCACTAAGTATTAACTTTGTTGTTTCTTTCTACATAGTCTATTTACCGTTCAAATAGTAATCCACTGATTGGGGGCAGAAAAAGACAATCCACGCAAACGATCTTTATAATCAGTCTAGATTAGGTAACAAAACTTTAAATATTAATTTAAAAATAATTGTCCATTAATTTCTGGAATGGAGACCGCGTACCGGCAAGCGCAGCGTAGGGTGTCAACCCGCAAGATGGACCAACGATCTGACTAAAACCGCAGGATCACGCTGGACACAGGCCGCATACAACCGGTCCTATTGGAGATTACTTGGGGAGGCCTATGTCCAGCAGTGGACGACTTATGGCTGATATGACGATGATGTCTATTAAAAGCACACAAGCATCTTAGATTACAAAACAATGTTACAATATAGTTCTTAGAAATAATACAATAGTTTTGCACTGCCTCCCAGTTTAGGTAAACCTATATTCTAGGAGACAGATCCTTCCCTTTTCAAATGTCACTATATTAGAACTTAAGCAATTGTGTAACTCATACCTTAAAAAAATTAAATATAAAGAACATTTAATGTGGAGTTATCTGTAATTATTATTAATGGCCAAAGAAAAAACATTTTTAAGGAATTTGCGAGAATGAAAAATAGCACATTTGTATTTTGACACCGTAATGATCCCATCTTATGCGCCAGGGGTCGTGGGTTTAATCCCCACTCAGGACAAATATTTATATGATGATATTTGTGTTTGTCAAGTGTCAAGGTTTTAAAAATTTCTATTGAAGTATTAAATTTGTGATTCCTCTGTAGTCGGATATCTGTAACACAAGTGCTTTAAGCGACTTACCACGGAGTCAGGTCAATGTATGAGATTTTATGTGAATACTTTTATTGTGTATGTAAAGAGCCATTTTTTTACATAACGCACTAAAAATATAAAGCAAATAAATTAAATTGAACAGACACAAAGTACTGTTTTAATGACACGCAACATATTTTTACTTCCAAATAGCAGTGCAGTGCTGTGTTTAGGTTTTATGGGTGTGAGAGGCAGAGACATTCATAGTATCTACAACTTACAAGGATGACACACTAATGATATTTTTGTAATGACACGAATGTCTATAGACTGCGGTCACGTTTATCTTCAAGTCATTAAACCGACCGTATGCTTGTTTGCTAACTTTATAACATAAAAAAGAAAACATTATTTTTCTATGTTATGAAGGCTTTAGTTAGGTTTTAGCAGAATTACATACAACAGTGAATTGAATAATAACAAAAAAGAGAAATACAGTTGGAGTCATAAAACATAATGAGCTATGAGAAAATATTGACTAACGGGCAATCATTAGTGTCATTAGTATCTGTTGCAGACGTTTACATCAACCAAATCAAACTCAACGAAGACGAATAACCAGGAAATATCAAATGAGAGTTGTCGAAAGGACCTAAGTAACTTGTTCAGATTCGACGCCATCAAACTTGGTCTAAACAGAGGAGATTACGCAAGCAACCACCTACATCGGCTTTTTGCTTGAAAACATTTGCAGGCGATTGTTAAGGTCGAATTTATCTTTCTTTTGTTAATTTAATATTAAAGAGATATTAAAAAGAAATAAAGTGAAATAACTGGGTAATGTCATTGTCATTACATTAAGTCACAAGGTTGGCGATGCTTTAATGATATTTTGTTTGTTAGCTTGTTTGTCGTCCTGGTTGAATATCTAATAATATATAACGAGAGTCCAGGAAATGAGTCTCAGGTTTTAACCTGACATACGGGATATAAAGTGCTCCCTAGGGATTTGCTTACAGTATCCATGAAACTCTTATCTTTTGGTTCGATATAATACTTACTCCAGCATTCAAACACTAAATAATAACCGTTGAAATTTCTTCTTTATAGTATTTTTTGTTTTTTTCATTTTCTACCTATTTTTCTTTTATTTTCTTTTCTATGAAATATACAAAGATTAAAGCAGATTTGTTATTAATATATATATATACATATATATATATTCTAAAGCTTAATATATTAGAATTCCATTTATCAAAATATCTCAGTATACAGTATTTACAAATTTACAGATATAGATTCTGGCCATAATCGCCGCGCTGGGCAATCGTGTTGGCAATCGTAGAGCGCAGCTTTCGCGACGAGAATGCTGCTGCCCGTCCCCATCCTGTGCGTTTGAGCTACACTGATTGCGATAGATATACCAACACCTGTCGGTTCTTGTATCTAACCGTCATCTCTTGCGATACCTGGTACAGAGGGAGGTACTATTTTACTCAGCCGATACCTCACGGCTACGGTATTTACTAATAGTTTATAAAAATGTCAAAATTTTTTCAGCTTATAATCAAAAAAAGTAATCCTTAAACACGGAATAGTTAAGATTTTATACTTTGAATTACTACCTACATACATGGCCCATCGGGGTAGGCAGAGACTATGGATCTCCACTTGCTACGATCTTGACAAACTTTTCGCTTGCCTTACTCGCATTAGTCTTTTCATGCACCCTCGTTAATTCTTGGTACTTCTGACCTGGCCCTTCTTTAATACCTCTTCTATCTGGTTAAGATATATTCGCCTCGGTCGTCCTGTACCAAACCTTCCATTCACTTCCGCTCTATATACTCGTATTTGTGCTACCTTCATTCTATTTTCATCAATTTTTTTCATGTCTTAACATTCCATTCTCTATTGTCGTCACAACATCATCTTTTACACCACATAGATTTGTTATTACACTATTTATTTAAATTACTTATTTTTAAAATATATTAAAAATTGTCTATTTAAATGAACAGCACAGTAACTCGTTCCCTGAAATATTACTTGAAATGTGAATTATTCAACGAGCCGATCAAACAATGTCTGATTCTATATTAATATAAAAAGATAAATACGGTGACAATAACTTTGCAACCAGGCTCTCAATCTACCTCTTAACATGCTTAACTAAGAGTAAGCTCAATATTTTCAGACAAACGCAAACGGGAAAAGCAAACTTTGTAATTCCAATTTACACGAAAAACATGCAGCTATTGTCTGTGTAAACTTCTGCGGAGCCAGCGCAACAGACACGGAAGTGCAGGCGGTTAATATTTAATCAATTACTCAACTTCTGCTCTTTGCCGAGCACGCTTCGTATAACTTTATTTATCATATGTTTAATTACACTTTTTATTTGTTCATGTAAACTGTATATGGCATTCTTAATTAATTCCCCCAACATCTCATACTCGTACATTGACCTGACTCCGTGGTAAGTCGCTTGAAACACTTGTGTTACGGACGCCAGACAGTGGAGGAATCACAAATATACTGCTTAAATACATTTATTTAACACCCAGACACAGAACAAACATAAATATTATCATATATGTAGAGGTAGACTTACAAAGGTCGTCGCACTTACACGTATTTCTGTGTTCCGGTGTGAAATGTGAGAGAGGTAGTGGATTGATAGTGGAGTGGTATTAATCAAAAAACATGTTACTTTTAATCTGTCAATTACAATTATTTAAACATAATCAACTTCAAAGTAGATAAAAAAAAAGAATGTAACTTTTTTCTTTTTAGAATTATAATTCTTTAGACTTGGCACACGCCAAGTATAAAGAAAAATGTTATAGAGTAAATATTTTCGCGTCTCCCTCGCCCCTATAAACATATACCAACATTCACGGGACGCCCCTTCAAAGCATTCAATACCGCCTCAAATTCCCATTTATATCATTGAAGTCGCCCAAGGACAAACCTCGCAGATCCCGGACGAATTTTCGCAGCGGCCAGCTATTGTGGGATCATCCCCCGAAGTGAGATTACAAACCCCGAATTTGTTTGAGGAAAATATTCCCATAGAATAGGAAAAGAAAAGTGTCCTTCGTAATTTTTATTCACAACACCGCTGCTGATCGCGATTTTGTGGTTATGTATCTACTTGGCTAGACTATCCATACTAATATTATGTATGGGAAAGTATATGTGTCTCTATGTTTGTCTGTCTTTTACGGTAGAAATCTAAAAATTGCTATAAGGATTATTCATGACTTGTATATATTTTTTTAAATCTGCTCCTAA